>CM076580.1:831302585-831492270 GCA_034641835.2 Pinus albicaulis
TTGTGAATCATACATTTTCTACTTATTTTCAAGAAGTAAGGGTTTCCAACAATCTAAAAATAAAGAATAAATAAATGGAACAAGAACTCACTGATGGTGGCATCGTTGTCCGGGCTCTTCAGCATCTTTTCTATTCCCTTGAGGCCGAGCGAGGTGCGGAGATTCTTGCAATGCCCTGGTGGTCGCAATGTTGGCCTTTTGAGCATATAAGCCTCGCATTCGGGTATTCTGCTACTGCTCCTTTATTTTGATAAATGGTCTCTCGGACTCATCAGATGCCAATGCCATCCCTGCGAATAGTAACAACATCAAGCACAAAGATTAATTTCTAAACATACAAGAGTTGGATGCAAAAATACAGAGGATTTTGAACATGGAACGTACCTTGGCGCTGTCGAAAAACCGGTGGTGGGGTTCGATATCGGGTCTGCTGCTGTAAAACCATAAGTCGCAACTCTCTTCAATCCCATTTTGGCGCCCTCCTTATGAAAAGCCAGCAGATACAAAAAATGGGGTTCGGAGGGAATTTCGCTTCTTGAAAAACAATAATTACAATATTTTTTATTTTCACTTACATAGTAAGATCTTTTTTGTATTTGAGGAACTCACATAGTGCATGATTTTGGTTGTGGTGAGTGCATGATTTTGGTTGTGGTGGAAAGGGTGGGATTATTTATTATAATAATAATGATTTAATTTATTTTGTATTTTCACTTACATATCTTTGTTGTATTTGAGGAACTAACAAACTAGTGTATGATTTTGGTTGTGATGGAAATGGTAGGATTATTTATTATAATAATAATGATTTAATTTTAAGATTATTAATTTTATGTAATTTTTTTGTTGTTAAGGTTTACTGTTGTATTTTTGGAATTTGAATGTAAGAGTGTTTTTAACTTGGTTGTGTTGAAAACATTTAAGTGTATAGAGGAAATATGCGTTTTTAACTTGGTTGCATTGAAAAAAATTAATTTTTCTTGTATATTAGGTGGGTGTACAAAAAAAAGAGTATATAATAAGTGGATTTGATAGTTAAAACACAAAGTATTAGTTTCTTGAAAGTTGCGTGACAAATTTGAAAGGACTAGCATATGTACCATTTTCTAGGTTAAATATATTCAAATTGTTGTGTGAATGGGGTTGTAAGACCATGTGTTTTTATCTTGAGAAACTAAAGTCATCTCGAAGTCACTTGCATAGTTTAGGTTGTCATAAGCAAAGTAGGTGTTTTGCCTTAAGTTGTGAACATTTCATTTTAAGCAATGTGATAATGTGGTTTCAGTGAGGCATTAAAAGATGAAACGAGCATGCACATTTTGGATGCTAGTGTTAAGTTTTGTTTGAGGCATGTGTGCATGTCTAAGAAGACACTAACAAGGGTTGAAGAGGTGGAATTGTTAGAGAGGTTGGGGGGTTGTAGTCTCACTTACAGGTACAAACAAGCAAGTTAAGCACCGTGAGAAGTTATGAAGCAAACTTAAGAAAAACAAGTGGTTGCTTTAGAAAAACAAGTGTCCAGTCTGCAATATTTCTGTCATTTCATAGCAGGAAAATTCTGGTTTGCTGCATTTTTTTTCTGTTTCTATTAGGAAAATCTTAGGATCAGTGCTTTGATGAAGCAGCAAGCCCTTCCCTTGATTTTCTTTCCTTGGGCTGGTGTTTAAACTTCTAGAAAATCCTGTACATGTAGATATCCTCTGTGCAACCTGCATTCTCATGACTATTCCTTTGAGAATGTTCTTTTGTTTTTCTAGTAAATTATGCTTATAATATTCCTTCTACAGATATGACTAGCGTTAACCATGTGCAACTTCCCCTTTGTTAGGAGCTTTGTCAAACTATTAACCATATGCAACTTTGTCAGAATGTGGTCCCACACTACCAACTCCCTAATGAACTTGGAATCTTAGGAAATTGTATTGAATATCAATGTGTTTGAAATGGTTATGACACATTGGATTTTCATAGAGCTTGATGTAACTTTGATTCTCACAAGAGACAATATTTGGCTTCAACAAGTGATTGGTTGACTCTACAATCAAGTTGCAAATCTAGATAGCTTCATAATAAGTATATGAAACTGCCATATACTTTGCTTCAGTGGACCTGAATGCAATTGTTGCTTGCTTCTTGTTGATTTAATAAAAATGATTTATAAAATGATAATAATGATGTTTAAAATGAGCCTTATGATGGTCTACTTACACACATTGATTGTTCACGAGGTGTAGGGGTATGTTTATAACATCACTGCCCTTGAAAGCTTTGTCTTGAAAGCACAGTAATTAGAATTTTCTTTAGTTAAGCACATTTTTGTGGTGGAATGAAGTTTATCAGATATCTATTTATACTTTGTAGAGGTTTGAATTTGTTTGTCCTTTGAGTGCTGGTGAGGTTTTTTTGTATTTTTTGCATCATAGTCTAAAGTCTTTTGACGTGATTGTTTAACATGAAAGCTTTATGCTTATTAGCAATATATTTGAAATACTTGCATGATCAAGAAACTGTTATGGTTAATTAAATTACTAATTAGGTACTACAGAAAGAGGATGATGCTGAGAGGGCTTGCTTGGGTGACTCTGGGAGCAACCTGGAGGTGGTCAGACAAAGCTCTTCTAAGTCACAAATCTGAAGAGAAAAAACTGGTGATGTATATGTGGTTGCTCAACCTAGGCTGTATGGAAAATCTTGGCAGAGAGTGTTTACCTTTCCGTGTCTTCTCGAAAGTAGGTTCTCTGCTCACAGAATATGATCACTACATGTAGGTGATGGTTCTATAGTAAGTTATCATCCTTATCTTCAGAATGGCTAACATAGAGGATCAGGTTTGAATACAGGATATAATTTGATGAATTTGGAGATTTAGAGTTAAAGAAAATTTTCACATTCCCTAGGTCTAGCCCCATTAGGTCACCTAGGGCAAAAATTTCCTAGAAATATAGCTAGAGGAAAACTTCTATCTCCTAGAGGCAGCTGCGTTGTTGGGTACCCTCACTCTCCTCAAAACTTGGGCCAATTCTGACGGTGGAATATTCAGATACCTCAAGCCCTAGCTCTAGGATCAAGTTTTGCCTAGGTGGTCCCAAGGATAGAACCTAGTAGGATCAATTTGACCTATTGAAGTAGAAACTCTTGTCTAATCCTTTCCCCTAACCTTTCCAGTATAGGAACATCATTGGTTGCTAAATTCCATCCCCGAACCTGGGCTGGGTCCACTTGGCCCCGTGTGGTCCCATTTGGTGTCAAAGGCCTTTCATCAAGGACCATTTAGGAATCCAAGTTCCCAAAGGATTTTAGGGATTGAGAACTTCCTTCATAAGTCTTTTCCTTCTCCCTCAACCCTTCAATCCCCCTCTTCTCTCCCTAGAAGATAAATTCACTTGCTTAGAAGGAAAGCAAGTCCCACTCTTTATTTTATCTTAGAGAAAGGGTTTTGAGGGTCACTTCCCACCTATTCATTGACCAATACTCTACAAGTGACTTCCTAAACTACCGAGACTCCACCCATCGGTGAAATTTCGTGAAGAGCACGGAGCCTTAGTTGTGGTGACAATGGGCTAAGCCTCCATCGTTTCCCTTGTCCTAGCAATTGCCCTCTTAGGAACACCTTTTAGGTCCACTACTAGTTTGAGTGGTAACAAGTTTTTCACAATTCCATTTGTGAACAACTCTTTCGTATGCCCACTTTTGCCATATTACAGCTCCAAGATGAGAAGTCCAGGGCTATGGAGGCTGCCCTTCTTCTCTCTTAATCAATCCTCTACAATATAGTGAACTAGGGCTAGTTGGTTCACCCACTTGACTATTAATTTAGTCCTTGAAAGTCTTCACATCCTAGTTAGGCCCTATACACCTACGCTTCTACCAATTTTGTTGTCCTTCACCAGAACAAGAGTCAGGGCTCTTCTTTGACAATAATCTAACAACCCTCCAACTGTACTTGGACTACCATCAATCTGCCCAACCACAATCAATTCTTTTTACTGATCTAGGGCCCCACAATATTGTCTTCATCTAGGGCTCTTCAAATCTGCCACCTAACAAGGGTTTGAGTCCTCTCAAGATCATTGTTCTTGTGTATCTACAATTTGATCTTTGTTGTCCAATCTACGAACAGATATGAATTACTCCTCTTATCATACTTCTAACAATCTGTAGATGACTGAACTGGGGTCACAAATCAGCCACTAATAGTCCATTTAGTAATTTTTTATAGGTTTCTTCAGATATTTTTCTAAAACTCTATGGAAAGTCCACCAAAATCAACTCCTCTGCATGTCAATCCATTCTCCATATGGCACATTTCTTCTGCATGCTCAATCTTCTGCTCAGGTTCCACCCTCCTTTGGATCTATTGTCTCCACACATACTAAATCTGCAAACCATCTTCCAGATCTGTGGTCTTTATTGCAGAAATAAACCTCGCTCTAAGGGTCACAACCCGTCTTCTTCTACGCAAATTTGTCACAGTCTTAAGGGCATACCTTATGAACTAAACATGCTAGGAAACTGTCCTAAATAGGGCATTATACTTATGTACTTCTAATTGTTGTAGAACAAACCCTATCCACACATAGAAAAAACACAACTCTTGCCTCCATAAGGGACTCGACCTAGCTCATATGGATCCATAGATTCTGGGCATTTCTTTGACTGAATCTTGACATGAACTTCAGATCTGAATGTCGACCCTCAAACTAGGGTTAACCTCAAACTAGGGTTAAATCAGTCAATATTACGCCTGCGTCGACTTCTGTTATGGCTCTAAATTACAGTGCAAGCCCTCCTCCATTTATGTTGGTCTTTATCACAGACCTTGCGGCCTACTAACCACCACAAGGCAAGATGGTATCAACCCTCTCTTCTATTTCATGTATAAAATCTAACCAACGTGATTCAATCTAATCTTGTAATGTACTAAAACAAGATATTGAATCCTTCCTACAATTTGTGGAAACAACACACGATCACACAATCACATATAAGTAAGAGAAACAAGTTATCAATCGCACAACACAAGATATATCTGGGGAAGCAACTGCTCAAAACCCTCTATCTCTATTTTGTATTAATTCAAGGAATCATGAAACAATACAATGTTTAATCTCTCTTGAGATTCTCAAACACTCTGCCAATTGTCTCCTGTTGATCTAGGAAAAATCGGTCTAATACTTAGCCAATTCTCAGCCTGCCTTGCTCACACAATTCCTATGGAATTATCTCCATATTAATTAGGAAAATCAACCTTCCTTGATTGCACAATCCATCATGGCATCCCAATGACTTTATAATTGCACATGGAAAATTTTCTTTAAATACAAATGATAGTTATGTTCATCTGAACTGTGTTACAATAAGGATGAAGGGTCTTTTTTATTATTTAAAAATAAGATAAAATCCTAAACAATCAAAACCCTAACCCGAGGAGATGTAACACCAAGAGTTTATGGGCCTCGTTGGGGTTAGTTGGGCAGCCAACTTTCCAGGGTTGTAACTTGGTCATATGATCTTCGTTTGATGCACATGATACCTTGTTAGAAAGATCTCTTCGAGGACTACAACTGCTAATGCGATTTCTATGAAATCGCTAAACCTTTCTTGCCCAAAAAATGTCGTTTGGGGCCTCAAAATGGCTCCGGAAGTTCAGGACCTGAAAAACTAACAAAAATAGTAAACTGTGCTATAATTAAGGAAATTGAAAAATTGAAAGAGACAATGGCGAGGGCCCAAGTGGAATAGGCGGGTGGCTACCAATATCCACCTCGATCACCTTAAATCGAATTTCTTGAGCTTACTCAATCATCATGACTTAGTTAACTGACACAAGTTGTTATGAGACGAAATTACAATTTATTGTCCAATTTATTTAAGGGAAAAATAAATTAGACGCCTCACATTCCTCACTCCTGGTACATCAAAATTCCTCACTAGTGTGGGTGCATATTTTTTTGTCCTTTCTAGTTTCCAATTTCACTATTTCTTGTTGCAAATTTCAATACTCCCTCTCAACAAGAAAGGAATTCAATCTATCTCCATTCGATACTTTTGGAATGTTCTGCATGCTACACTTCTCTAGTGTTATTTGCACCTGCAAGTCCTAAAACTGAATAGCCTCTGAACAACTTACTCAGTATAATGCATCTGTCATCAGAATCTTCTGACTGCTGCTAGCTACTGCATCTGTCTAGTACTGGATTCTCTGCGCTGCTGCTGACATCTGCATCCGTGCCCTTTGAACTATTGCTAACTCTAATTTGTGATCCAGTACTATTTGACATCTGACTCTGATTTCTGTCTTGCTAACATCTGACTACATCAATTTAACCGATCCTTCCTACTACTATTGTACTGTGGCTCCTCGTAGCCAGGTTCGATCCATGAGATCACACGCCATCTCAATGGACCTTGCCCAAATTTCTTATCTTGGGATTATGTCTACACATCAACCCCACCAGCTTACATCTCCAAGTATGGCTGCTCCCTCTTCCCATCTGGCTCGAAATTTCCCCCTCATGGAGGTCTCTGCTTGAGTGGATGCTTCCACTCAGTCTCCTCTCTGCTTCTCCAATTGTGGAAACTACTCCACAACCTTCGGAGACCGCTTCTCATGAAGATTCATGTTAAGAGGTATTTATGCTCCCTTTAAACCACCAAGTCTCTAACTTCTGCCTTTCTCCTCAAAGCTTTGCATGCATCTGGTACCTCAATTACATATAGGTTCTTGACTCGGGCACAGTGTAATTGTCCCGACGTTACAAAAATTTTCTAAAAAAGAGTTGATTTTAAATCGATGATATCTCCCTCATCCGAGCTCCGATTTGACCGATTTTTTTTTTTCTATTTTGGTAGATTTTCGCAAGGAATCCAAATAGCCTATTTTTTTTTGAAAATTTTACACCAAAATATTCAAATATTCTATGCAAACTCGCCGCCTAACAAAATTATGCTCTAATACCATGTAGAAAATCTAACCAACAAGATTCAATCTAATCTTGTAATATACTAAAACAAGATATTGAATCCTTCCTACAATTTGCGGAAACAAAACACGATCGCACAATCACATATAAGTAAGAGAAATAAATTATCAATCGCACAACAACATGATGTATTTGGGGAAAGAAACTACTCAAAGGCCCTCTATCTCTATTGTGTATTAATTCAAGGAATCATGAAACAATACATTAATGCTTAATCTCTCGTGAGATTCTCCAGCACTCTGTCAATTGTCTCCCATTGATCTAGGAAAACTCAGTCTAGTACTTAGCCAATTCTGATCCTTACTTCAACCTGCCTTGCTCATACAATCCTAGCTAGGGAATTAACTGCTTATTAATTAGGAAAATCAATCTTCCTTGATTACACAATCCATTATGGAATCCCAATGACTTTATAATTTCACATGGGAAATTTTCTCTGAATACAAATGATAGTTATGTTCCCTTTAACCTCTGTCTCAACTGGGTATTCCTCGAAACTGACATGCATACAACTATTAATAGTGAATTATCAGTTATATGATTGATCACTCATTGTGAATTAAATCTAATTTAATTCACTGGACCTCTCACTAGCTCATAACTTAGTTAGAACCAGTTAAACTGATTTTAACGCATTTAATTGAGTTAATTACACTTGCACCCCACTAATGCATCAATTTCAATTGGACCCAAAAAATATTAGAATCCCTCTAGATGCCTCATCTTAGACCCTCAAGTACTTGAATTTCTTGAGCTAACTTGGTCATCATGACTTAATTAACTAACACAAGTTGTTATGAGATGAAATTACAATTTATTGTCCAATTTATTTAAGGGAAAAATAAATTAGACACCCCACATTCCTCACTCTTGGTGCATCAAAATTCCTCACCAGTGTGGGTGCATTTTTTTTTGTCCTTTCTGGTTTCCAATCTCACTGTTTCTTGTTGCAAATTTCAACATTTCAGAATTTGATGCAGCCTTCACACAAAGACACCATTGAAATCACATGCCCAGATTCTCATGAGAAACCTCTCTTAAGATCGATTTGCCAGAAGAGAACCAACAATATGCCATCCTACTTCCTAGCGCAAACCAACCCTTAAGGTATGCAACATTCTTTTGAACACTCACATGATGATCTTGCTCTTGGAGGATGATCATGACCTCCCTTTAGCAACCCTTACTCGCCCTCGTACTCGACCTACTTTAGGACTACATCTCTCTTCACCCCCTTTATGTGCCAGATAGTGGGAATACATGTCAAACATGCTAATATGTGCTAAGTGATAAGGCATGCCAAGATGTGCAAGGGTGTGTCAATGCATGTCAGGGAATGTCAAGACAACAAAAGGGAAAAAAAAGTTAAACTACAAGGAAATGAACACATAAGAGGGTTAATAAGTCATCAATTTACCTTTTCCAAGAGGGGCATGCTAGGCACACCAACACTAGGCAACAATAGGTGCCAAGTGCAAAGTCTTAGTGCATTCTAAGTGCCAAGTATTCATTTGTTGCTTCTCATCTACTTTCCAACAACTGATAATCACAAATAAATTTAATATTAAACCATGCCAAATCATACCAAGGCATCTCAACGTATTCCACACATGCTAAGACTTTCCAAGCACCAACACATGCCAAGCGCCAATATGTGTCAGGAACTAGTGTTATGCATGTTATGAAGTGGAAGGGAATGTTGAAGAGTGCTAAAGTGTGCTAGAGAGTGATAATGCATGTTCATGAGTGTTAAGGATTGCTAGGAAAAAACATTAAGGGAGCACTAAGTAAAAATTCATGAAAGTTAATGAATATGAGGAACGTGTGCCAGAGACTAGTGTTAATGAGTGTTAATTGTCATGCCAAGGAGGGACTGACAAGGTATGCTAAGCATTGGTAAGGCATGCTAGGGAATATCAAGGCATGTCAAGAATTCCCAAAGTGTGCTTGGGAGTTCCAGGGTGTGCTAATTATATCATGTGCCAATTAATAGTGCCAAGATATGCCAATACATGCTGGGTGCTAAGGATGTGGTGCAGGGGACCAAGGTATGTCAATATGTGTCAAGGCAACAAAAGGAAGAACCAATAAGAGGGTTAATAAGTCAGGACTTTATCTTTTTGAAAAGGGGCATGCTAGGCACACTAATAATAGGTCCCAATACATACCAAGTGGCATTGTGTGCCAAGTGCTAATGTATGTCAATGCATTCAACCAAGGTGTTCCAGGGCATGCTAGGGACTATATGCAGCATGCCAACACATGTTAGCAGAGTACGATGTTGTGCTAGCGCATGTCACCATGTGCTTGGGCGTTAGTGTCATCACAAGATGTTCTAGGTACAAAGATGTTCCAATACATGTGGGGTGCTAAGAAATGTTAGTGTGTGCCAAAGCATTAATTTAAGGCGTGCCCAGATTGGTGAGGATCGTTAGGTCTTTCTCATTAATAGAATTGTCAAAGCTTGATTATGTATTAAATAATATATTTCCTACACACAATAGTGGAACTTTATCTAAAGGGAATTTTCTAGATAATAAACTTAATATATATGAATCATGTGTTGACTCATAGAAAATATCTATTTGACTAGTTATTACTTGAGGGAAATGATACACTCTAATTACTTCTAAAAAATTCACTGACCCTAACCACTATGGCTTTGGACATATTATAAAAAATACTCCACAATAATGGTATTAAATCGTTAAATTTTGACAAAAAAATATAATAACAGGCACATAGCATCATCAAAAACTCATTCGAATGATCAATGATGACGACCATTTTTTGACCGTCACCAAAAGTAACAAAACGAGCATTGGTGAGGGTCATTAAAACTCCATCACTAGAAGTGTCACCAAAGAGAGAATTAGTGATGGGCCTTTAACGACCCTCACCAAAGTGTCATTCAAAATGTCTTTGGTGACAGACCATAAAGGACCATCACTATATACACTTACAGTGACAGTTTTTTAATGATCAATGATGACGGACATTTTTGACCGTCACCAAAAGTAACAAAAAGAGCATTGGTGAGGGTCATTAAAAGTTCGTCACTAGAAGTGTCACCAAAGAGAGAATTAGTGGCCAGACTAACAACCCTCTGGCTTGTCATTGAGAAATGTCTTTGGTGACGGACCATAAAGGACCATCACTATATACACTACGAGTGACGGTTTTTTAAGGTCGTCACCATATGTGACATTAGTGTGGGACCTTAAAGTCGTGACAAACATAGACCCTCACCAATGTGCTTTTTCTTGTGAGGGTGTTAAAGTGGACCCTAACAAAATTAAAGCCATTAAGGAATGGAAAGTCCCCAAGACAATAAAGCAGTTGCGAGGATTTCTCGGGTTAACAGGCTATTATCGCAAGTTTGTTAAGAATTATGGGAGAATAGCAGCACCTCTAACAAAATTATTGAAGAAAGATGCATTTTCATGGACTCCTTAAGCAACTAAGGCCTTTGAACATCTTAAAGAGGCAATGTGCCTAGCACCGGTCTTAGCTACGCCAGACTTCACAAAAACCTTTATTGTGGAATGTGATGCCTCAGGAAATGGAATTGGTGCAGTTTTAATGCAGGAAGGAGGACCCATTGCTTTTGAAAGTCGTCCAATCAAAGGAAAGTATTTACAGAAACCTATTTATGAGAAGGAAATGTTAGCAATACTACATGCACTAAAGAAATGGCGAACTTACCTAATGGGAAGACACTTCAAGGTAAAAACTGATCATGATAGTCTTAAACACTTTTTGGAACAAAGACTATCGTCAGAAGAACAAGAAAAATGGGTCACAAAGATGTTGGGTTATGACTTTGAAATAATCTACAAAAAAGGAAAGCTGAATGTTGTTGCAGATGCACTCTCAAGAAAGAATGAAGAGGTGGAAGGATTGCTTTGTGCCATTTCTATTATCCAACCAGATTGGATAACTGAAGCAAGAGATGAATGGAAGAAGGACAAAGATGTATGGACACTCATTCAAAAGTTGCAGCAAGATCCTAGTACATCCGATACATTTAGTTGGAAAAATGATTCCTTATGGTACAAAGATCGCTTATATCTTTGTAAGAATTCCCAACTAAAACAAAATATTCTTCCGGAATTGCACACTTCTCCTTTAGGAGGACACTCAGGATTTTTAAAAACTTACCACAGGGTGAAGAAAGAATTTTTTTGGGATGGCCTTAAATCTGATATTCGAAAGTTTGTGGCGTAATGTTTGGTTTGCCAGCAGAATAAAGTGGAAACAATTAAGACCCCAGGACTTCTACAACCTTTATCCATTCCAAGTCAACGTTGGGAGGAGATTTCAATGGATTTTATCACAGGTTTACCTAAGTCCGAAGGAAAGAGTGTCATCATGGTGGTAGTTGATAGACTTACTAAGTATGCACACTTTTGTGCATTATCTCATCCATTTAAAGCAAGTACAGTTGCTACTACATTTATGGACAGAATTCAAAAGCTGCATGGAAGCCCAAGGGTTATTGTGAGCGACAGAGATCCCATTTTTACTGGAAATTTTTGGACGGAGTTATTTTCTTGTTTGGGTACTCAGTTAGCTCATAGCTCATCTTATCATCCTCAATCTGATGGTCAAACTGAGATAGTAAATACATGTTTGGAAGGATATCTTCGTTGTTTTGTATCTGATAAACAAACACAATGGGTCAAGTGGTTACCTCTTGCTGAATGGTGGTATAACACTTCCTTCCATACCGCAGCAAAAATGACCCCATTTATGGCACTTTATGGATATCATCCACCATCCATCACATCATCTTTAAGGGAAAATTCGAAGGTTCAAGCAGTGGAAGATCACATCGAGCATCAGCAAGAAGTTCTCCAACTCTTAAAGGATAACCTGAATTTGGCACAAAATCGAATGAAACAACAGGCAAATCAACATCGTAGCGAGAGAAGTTTTGATGTAGGAGATTGGGTATTTTTACGGCTACAACCATACAAACAAATGTCCCTCAAGCAAGCAAAGAAGGATAATAAATTATCGCCAAAGTACTATGGTTCTTACAAGGTGTTGCAAAAGATTGGTACTATGGCATACAAATTGGAGCTTCCGACTTCTTCGCGAGTACATCCAGTTTTCCATGTTTCATGCTTAAAGAAGGTTATAGGTGAAAATCTTCCAGCTCAAACAGTACTGCCAGAACTTGATGGGGAAGGGAAAATCATATTGGAACCTGAAGCAGTCATGGAAAAAAGAACTCGACAACTACGGAATCGATCAATTTCAGAGTATCTCATCAAGTGGAAGAACTTACCCACTGAAGATTCTACATGGGAGGATGAGAATTTTATACAGAAGCACCCGGAGCTACTCAAGTGTTGAGGACAACACTTTTTTTGAAGGAGAGGGGCATGTTAGGTCCCTATATCACTAGTATAGCCCCTTATTATTGTTAGTGTAAACCCCTTATTTTTATTAGTGTACCCTCGTAACCCCCATTTTGTTATTATTGTGCCCTTAAATTATTATTGTTAGGTCGGCTAGGATTACATTGTGGCCCACTAGGATTATATTATGGCCCCATGGACTCCTATATATAGAAAGGAGGTTTTGTGAATTGTATCATCGAAGAATTGATCATTCATGTAATGTATTGGAGGTTGCCCCCTCGAAGTGGCTTATTTCTAAGGCGTTGATATCTCATTTCTTCTATTTTTGGAGTTGGTTACATAACAAAATTTACCCTTAACCTTGACCTTACCCTTAACCTTCACCTTAAACTTAAACTTAACCTGACTAAACCCTTAACCTTAACCTTAACCTTACTAAACTCGTAACCTTAACCTTAACCTTAACCTTATCTTACCCTTAACCTAACCACAACCTTAACTTTACCCTTAACCTAATACTAACCTTAACCTAACCTTGACTTTACCATTAACCTTGACCTTAACCTTAACTTTAACTATAACCTAATCCAAATCTTGACCAAACCCTTAACATTAACCTTAACCTAAACCCTAACCTAACCGTAACCTTAAACATAACCATAACCTTAACCTTAATCTTAACCTAACCTTAACCTTGAACTTAACTATAACCTAACCCTAACCTTGACCATACCATTAACATTAACCTTAACCCGACTAAACTCGCAACCTTAATCTTAACCTTACCCTTAACCTAACCATAAACTTAACTATAACATAACGTTAACCTTGATATACCCTGTTAGCCACCTATGAAATTTGTTATACCAAAAGGTGGATAAATAATTTTTGGAGCCTTCAAGAAACAAGTTTTATTGCTAAAAATGTTATCTCTTGAAGACTCTTGAAGGCCTCATGCCTCTGTCCAAAATATTCCCTACTGTGCCCATTTTACCCTCTAGAATTCTGTTGATTTCATGAGAAAAAACTACTACAAAATCACCTTCTTTCCCTTTCCTCACTTGAATGAGCACTTATCGTGTTAGAGAAACTCATGGAGCAGATTTGTTTTTGTTTAATCCAAACTCCAATGCTAATTAGCCCTATGTATTATATCCCCTGATCATATTGCATTTCATATAGACCATGGCCCCACAGTCGGGCGCCAGACCATATCATAAATATATATCCCGGCCCCGAAGCATTAAAAATTTGTATTATATTGAAATTTTGGGTTTTCATATATCATCCTGGTCCCCACGGCCACGAAAGCAGTCAGCAATCCCACAGAACCAGTGGTCCCCAATGCCTAGTTAGCAGGCCCCAATCCAGACTCGATACACTTTATATGGCGGATTTCATAAAAAAAATTAGGACACATTTGGGCTGACGTTAGCAAGCCCCAAACGAACCGGGGGAGATTTATATGGTGAATTTAATAAAAATTTTGGGTCACATTTGGGTTGACGTTAGCAGGCCCCAAACGGACCCGGGGAGATTTATATGGCGGATTTCATAAAAATTTCGGGTCACACTTTTGTTGATGCCATCAGGCCCCAAAACAAACCCAGGGAACTTTATATGGCAGATTTCATAAAAATTTTGGGTCACAAACACCTTGACATCAATAAGCTCCTTTTGTGACCCGAAATGGTTTATACAGTTTTGGTTTACGCAGTTTGGTTTTATCAGGAGTTTTGAAGTCCGGGGTATGTTATTCGTTAAAAGGTTATTTAAGTGGTTTTTCCATTATATTGAAGAAAAATCCAAAGGCTGGGAATGACGATTCTCATGCCTTTGATTCACTAAAAGGAAGCCATCCATGGGTTAAATTTCCATGCCTCATCAATGCTTCATGGGCATTGATGCCTCGCAATCCCTGCGAAACACTGCACATCAACAAAAACACAATGAATAAATCACAAACAAAGAGTATCAGTGTCAAAGACAGAAACACACTAGAACAGGAGATTGAAGATAGATCTGTGGGGATTACGGCTAAGATTGATTATCAAAATCCTAATCCTCCCAAATAAGACAGTTGAAATAAAATCCTAAATGTTTATCAAACAGAAGGCCTCCACTGCCACATCTGAGGAAAATTGATTCCTCCCAGCTACCACAGTGCCACTTGTGCCTCAGGGCATTCAAACATAGGCCAAAATTTATTGATTAAAAGAAACATTTTCCTCAGCACAGCCAGAGAGTTAATTCTGCAAATAAACTTAATGACGAAATATCAGTAGAGTTACTTTAACATAACACAGAGCCTCAAAATTCAATAAGAGCTCCCACTGAGCTTAATCTTAAATGAAAAACATTAATACAGATAGAACACCTGTAAACTTCTTCATCGAGCCCCTGCAAGGCTGAGAAGCGATTAAGACTATATTAATTATCTATGGAGATCTTTTATCAGATCTCACCTCCTCATTCTTCTATCAACACTACTTGAGAAGATGAGAAATTTGTTGGTTGCTTAACTTTGAAATGTAATTGACCTTGAGACTTCTACTTTTAAATAGTGTTCACTGGCTCTTGAAGCTCTGCTTGTGATAGATAAGTTAGTCTAGGAAGTGTAGATGATTGCTAAGCTAGAGAATTGGACTTAAAGTCGTAACTAGTTTGGAGCATCAATACAAGTTGATTTATGGGATCCTGGTCTATGTTGATGGTCATGTTGTTTCTTATTGTAAATGGTTATTTTATTTCTGTTTCCACTGTGTTCATCTTCTCTTATAAATAATAGCATGCATAGAGTTAGGACCTACTATATATCAGTACCCTTCTCTGACTGAAAATATTTATCTACATGTTTTCTTCCAATTTGTGTTATTTAGGAATGATTTAACTAAGTTCTAAGCATAGGAATGCTGGCATTCCCTCATCCTATTGCCTTTCCTAATTGTTATTCTTAAATGTTATTTTCAGTATATGTTAAGTAGAGATGAACTAAGGAAGATATGGTGTGCCCTCGTCCTAGTTTTATCCCCAAAGACTATCTGAACGTTCCTCTTGGAATGTGTTGAAAGCTGGCTAGTGTTGAAACACTTACCAGATCTTAGGCCATTCTTTGTTACCTTTGTGTTTGTCTTGAAAGTTACCAAGTAGAGCAGAGCTAGGAGAGGATTTCTGGTGAGCCCATCCTGCTAGTTTCTTCTCCAACAGTTGCCTTCAAGTTTCCCTTTGTTTTAAAATGTTTTTCTATTGAAAGTACATCAAAAGCAGGACATTTTAGAAGTACTTGCCTGATCTTAGATTACTTTTATGTATTTCTTAAGTGTATGCCAAAAGCAGGCTAGTTTAGAAGTACTTGCCTATTCTTCGGTTGCTCTATGTTCTTCATTTGTTTAAATCCCCTTCTTTTTGTAACATTTCATTCCATAAAACAAACTTTAAAGAGATCCTTAGACATAGATGACTTGCCCCATGGACCACTCTTGAACCTGATAGTTTCAATTAATCCCTATTATGACTCCATAGCCCAATGGACTAAAAACTGCATTTATCTATCTTTTTGTCCAAAGCTTGTTCTATTTACTTGCAACTTCACACCTTTGAAACTCTTGACATTTAGGACTTTGCACTCAAACAATAGTCATGCTCAACCATCCAAAAACAAACAAAACCCTCGTCCTTCATAAATAGCCTAATATCATTACACAAAACTTCAAAGACAAATACATCTTTACACTTATTGGAGAGATCCCTCTCCGGATTCAGGAGCGCTAAATACTAGAATCCAAAAGTGGTTGAAATAATGTTGTTTTTGTGATAGGACTTTTCCAATCTTGCTAATTATAGATTCCTAACATACCCCTAACCTAACCTTTACCTTAACCTTACCTTAACCTTGACCTTAACTATAACCTAACCCTAACCTTGACCAAACCCTTAACCTTAACCTTGACCACACCATTAACCTTAACCTTAACCTGACTAAACCCGTAACATTAACCTTAACCTTAACCTTAACCTAACCTTAACCTTGACTTTACCCTTGACCTAACCTTAAGCTTAACCTAACGTTAACCTTACCTTAACTTAACCTTAACCTTCACTTTACCCTTAACCTAACCATAACATTAACTATAACATTAACCTTCACTTTACCCTTAATGTAACCTTAACCTTAACCTTAAGCTTACTCTTAACCTTAACCTAACCTCAACCTTAACCTTAACCTTAACCTTTCCATAACCATAACCTTAACCTTACCCTTGAACTTACCCTTAACCTTAACCTTACCACCTAAACCTTAACCTTAACCTTAATCTTCACCTTATCCTTGACTTTACCCTTAACCTAAGCTTAACCTTAACTATAACATAACCCTAACCTTGACCTTAACTTTACCCTTAACCTTGACCAATCCTTAACCTTACCCTTAACCTTCACCCTTAACCTTACCTTAACCTTTACCTAACCTTAACCTTAACCTATCCTTGACCTTAAATATAACCTAACCCTAACCTTGATCTAACCTTAACGTTAACCTTAACCTTAACCTTAACTTTACACTTGACCTAACCTTAACCTTAACTTTAACCATAACCTTACCCTTAACCTTGACCTTAACCTTAACCTTAACTTTAACTATAACCTAACCCTAACCTTGACCAAACCTGAACCTTAACCTTAACTTAACCTAACCTTAACCTTAACATTAACCATAACCTTAGCCTTAACCTTAACCTTAGCCTTAGCCTTAACCTAACTTTAGCCTTGAATTTACCCTTAACTTAGCCTTAACCTTGACTTTACCCTTAACGTAACCTTAACCTTGACTTTAACCTTACTAAACCCATACCCTTAACCTTATCTTAACCTTACCTTAACCTGACCAAACCTTAACCTTGACCTCAACCTTAACTTTACCCTTAACCTTCACTATAACTTAACCTTAACCTGAACATTAACTTTAACCTTAAACCTTAACATTAAGGTTAAGGTTTGGTCAAAGTTAGGGTTATATTATAGTTAAGGTTAATGTTAAGGTTAAGGTTAGGGTTAAGGTTAGGGGAAGGTTAAGGTTAAGTTTAAGGTTAGGCTTATGGTTAAGGTTATGGGAAGGTTAAGATTAAATAAAATCTTAAGGGTAAAGTTAAAGTTAAGGTTATGTTAAGGTTAATGTTAAGGTTAAGGGTAAGGTTAAGGTTAAATTCAAGGTAAAAGTTAAGGTTAAGTTAGGTTAAGGTAAGGTTAACGTTACTGTTAGGTCAAGGTTAAGGTTATGGGAAGGTTAAGGTTAAGGTTAAGGTTAAGGTTAGGTTTAAGTTTAAGGTTAAGGTTAGGTTAAGGTTAAGATAAGGTTAAGGTTAAGGTTACGATTAAGGTTAGGTAAAGTTAAGGTTAAACTTAAGGTTAAGGTTAGGTTAAGGGTAAATTTAAGGTTAAGGTTAGAGTTGAAGTTTTTGCTAAGGTTAGCGGAAGGTTAAAGTTAGGTTAAGGTTAAGGTTAAGGTTAGGTTAAGGTGAAAGTTAAGGGTAAGGTTGAGGTTAATGTTAAGGGTTTGGTCAAGGTTAGGTTTAGGTTATAGTTAAGGTTAAGGAAGGGTTAAGGATAAGGTTATGGGTTTATTCAAGTTAAAGTTAAAGTTAAGGTCAAGGTTAAGGTTAAGGTCAAGGTTAAGGTTAGGGTTAGGTTATAGTTAAGGTCAAGGTCAAGGTTATGGTTCAGGTTATAGTTAAGGTAAGGTAAGGGTTTGGTTAAGATTAGGGTTTGGTTAAGATTAAGGTTAGGTTATAGTTAAGGTTATGGGTTTGGTCAAGGTCAGGGTTAGGTTAAGGTTAAGGTTAAGGTTAGGTCAAGGGTAAAGTCAAGGTTAAGGTTATGGTTATGGGAAGGTTAAGGTTAAGGGTTTGGTCAAGGTTAGGTTAAGGTGAAGGTTAAGGGTAAGGTTAAGGTTAAGGTTAAGGGTTTGGTCAAGGTTAGGTATAGGTTATAGTTAAGGTCAAGGAAGGGTTAAGGTTAAGGTTACGGGTTTAGTAAGGTTAAGGTTATAGTTAAGGTCAAGGTTAAGGTTAAGGTTAAGGGTAAGGTGAATGTTAAGGTTTTTTTCAAGGTTAGGTTAGGTTATAGTTAAGGTCAAGGTTAAGGTTATGGCTAAGGTAGGGTTAGGGTTTGGTTAAGGTTAAGGCTAGGTTATAGTTAAGGTTAAGGTTTGGTCAAGGTCAGGGTTAGGTTAAGGTTAAGGTTAAGGTTAGGTTAAGGGTAAAGTCAAGGTTAAGGTTATGGTTATGCGAAGGTTAAGGTTAAGGGTTTGGTCAAAGTTAGGGTTAGATTAAGTTTAAGGTTAGGTTAAGGGTAAAGTCAAGGTTACCTTAATCCTACCTTAACCTTAACCTTAACCTGACTAAAACTTTAACCTTACCCTAACCTTAACCTTAACCTTAACATTGACCTTCCCATCACCATAACCTTAGCCTTAACTTTACCCTTACCCCTAACCTTAAACTTAACCTTACCCTAGGGTTAAGGTTAGGGTTAAGGTTCAAGTTAAGGTTAAGGTTAAGGGTTTGGTTAAGGTTAAGGGTAAGGTTAAGTTTAAGGTTATGTTAAGGGTAAAATTTAGGTTAGGAAGGTTAAGGTTAAGGTTAAGGGTAAAGTCAAAGTTCAGGTTAGGTTAAGGGTAAAGTTAAGATTATAGTTAAGCTTTGGTCCAGGTTAGTGTTATGTTATACCTAAGGTTAAGATAGGTTAAGGTTAAGTTAAGGTTAAGGTTAAGGTTTGTTCAAGGTTAGGGTTAGGTTAGGTTATAGTTAAGGTCAAGGTTAACATTAGGTTACAGGTTTAGTTAGGTTAAGGTTAAGTTTATGGTTAAGGTTAAAGTCAAAGTTAAGGTTAGGGTTAAGGTTAGGGGAAGGTGAAGGTTAGGATAAGGTTAAGGTTAAAGTTAGGTTAAGGTGAGGGTTAGGTTATATTTAAGGCTAACGTTAGGTTAAAGGTAATATAAGGTTAAGGTTAAGGTTAGGTTAAAGTCAAGGTCAAGGTTAAGGTTAAGGGTAAGGTCAAGGTTAAGGATAAAGTTAAGGTCAAAGTTAGGGTTAGGTTATAGTTAAGGTTAAGGATAGGTAAAGGGTAAAGTAAAGGTTAAGGTTAAGGTTAAGGGTAAAGTTAAGGTTAAGGTTGAGGTTTGGTGAAGGTTAGGGTTAGGTTATAGTTAAGGTTAAGATAGGTTAAGGTTAATTTAAGGTTAAGGTTTGGTCAAGGTTAAGGTTAGGTTATAGTTAAGGTCAAGGTTAAGGTTACGGGTTTAGTCAGGTTAAGGCTAAGGTTACGGTTAAAGTTAAAGTCAAAGTTAAGGGTTTGGCTAAGGTTAAGGTTAAGGTTAGGTTAAGTTAAGTTTAAAGTTAGGCTAAGTTAAGGTTAAAATTAAGGTTAAGGTTAGGTTAAGGGTAAATTTAAGGTTAAGGTTAGGGTTAAGGTTAGGGAAAGGTTAAGGTTGGGTTAAGGTTAAGGTTAAGGTGAGTGTTAGGTTATAATTAAGTTTAAGGTTAGGTTAAGGGTAAGATAAGGTTAAGGTTAAGGTTAAGGTTAGGTTAAGGTCAAGTTCAAGGTTAAGGTTAAGGTTAAGGTCAAGGTTAATGGTAAAGTTAAGGTCAAGGTTTGGGTTAGGTTATAGTTAAGGTTAAGGTTAGGTTAAGGGTAAAGTCAAGGTTAAGGTTAAGGTGAAGGTTAAGGGCAAGGTTAAGGTTAAGGTGAAGGTTGAGGGTAAGGTTAAGGTTAAGGTTAAGTTTATGGGTTTAGTCAGGTTAAGGTTAAGGTTAAGGGTTTGGTCAAGATTAAGGCTAAGGTTAAGGTTAGGTTAAGGTTAAGATTAAGGGTAAATATAAGGCTATGGTTAGGGTAAGGTTAGGGTAAGGTTAAGGTTACAGGCTTAGTCATGTTAAGGTTAATGTTAAGATTAAGGTTAAGTGTAAGATTAAGGGTAAGATTAAGTTTAAGGTTAAGGTTAATGGTTAGGTTAAGGTTAAGATAAGGTTAAGGTTATGGTTAGGGTAAGTTTAAGGTTAGGTTATAGTAAAGGTTAAGGGCAAAGTTAAGGTCAAGGCTAATTTTAAGGGTTTAGTCAAGGTTAGGGTTAGGTTATAGTTAAGGTCAAGGTTAAGGTTAAGGGTAAGTTTAAGGTTAGGTTAAAGTTAAGGGTAAAGTCAAGGTTAAGGTTATGGTTATGGGAAGGTTAAGGTTAAGGTTGTGGTTAAGGTTAAGGGTTTTTCAAGGTTAGGGTTAGGTTATAGTTAAGGTTAAGGTTAAGGGTAAAGTTAAGATTAACGTTAGGTCAATTAAAGGTTAAGATAAGGTTAGGGTTAGGTTATATTTAAGGTTAAGGGTAAGGTTAAGGTCAGGGTTAGGGTTAGGTTATAGTTAAGGTCAAGGTTAATGTTAGATTAAGGGTAATGTCAAGGTCAAGGTTAAGGTTGAGGTTAGGGTAAAGGTTAAGGTTAAGGTTAAGGTTAATATTAGGTTAAGGTTAAGGTTACAGGTTTAGTCAAGTTAAGGTTAAGGATAAGGTTAGGGGTAAAGTTAAGTTTAAGTTTAAGGTTATAGTTAAGGTCAATGTTAGGTGAAGGTTAAGGTTAGGTTAAGGTTAAGGGTTATGTCAAGGTTAGGGTTAGGTTATAGTTAAGGTCAACACTAAGGTTAGGTTAAATTTAAGGTCAAGGTTAAGGTTAGGTTAAGGTTAGTAAAGGTTATGGTTAGGATAAGGTTAGGGTTAGGTTATAGTTAAAGTTAAGGTTAAGGTTAAGGTTAATGTTAAGGGTTTGGTCAAGGTTAGGGTTACGTTATAGTTAAGGTCAATGTTAAGGTTAGGTTATAGTGAACGTTAAGGTTAAGATAAGGTTAAGGGTAAGGTCATGGTTAAGGTTAAGTAAAGTAAAAGGTTATGGTTAATGTTAAGGGTTTGGTCAAGTTTAGGGTTATGTTTTAGTTAAGTTCAAGTTTAAGGTTAGGGGTAAGGTTATAATTAGGTTAAGGTTAAGGTTAAGATAAGGTTAAGTTTAAGGTTAAGGTTAAGGTTAGGGTTAGGTTATAGTTAAGGTTAATGTTAAGTTTAAGGTTAGGGTTACTGTTTTAGTCAAGCTAAGGTTAAGGTTAAGGGTTCGGTCAAGTTTAAGGTGAACGTTAAGGGCAAGGTAAAGGTTTAGGGTAAATTTAAGGTTAAGGTTAAGGTTAAGGTAATGTTATTGGTAAATTCAAGGTTAAGGTTAGGTTAATGTTCAAGTTAAGGGTTTAGTCAGGTTAAGGTTAGGTTAAGGTTAAGGTTATGGTTAAGGGTAAAATCAAGGTTAAGGTTAAGGTTAATATTATGTTAAGGGTAAAGTTATGGTTAAGGTTAAGGTTAGGGTTATGGTTAGGGTTATGTTATAGTTAAGGTTAAGTTAAGGTTAAGCTTACGGTTAGGTTATAGTTAAGGTCAATGTTAAGGTTAAGGTTAAGGTTAGGGTTAACGTTAAAGTCAAGGTTAAGGTAAAGGTTAGGTTAAGTTAAGGTTAAAGTTAACGTTAAGGTTAGGTTAAGTGTAAATTTAAGGTTAAGATTAGGGTTAAGGTTAGGGAAAGGTTAAGGTTAAGGTTAAAGTGAGGGTTAGGCTATAGTTAAGGTTAAGATTAGGTTAAGGGTAAGATAAGGTTAAGGTTAAGGTTAGGTTAGAGTCAAGGTCAAGGTTAAGGTTAAGGTCAAGGTTAAGGGTAAAGATAAGGTCAAGGTTAGGGTTAGGTTATATTTAATGTTAATTTTAGATTAAGGGTAAAGTCAAGGTTAAGGTTAAGGTTAAGGGTAAAGTTAAAGTTTGGTCAAAATTAGGGTTAGGTTATAGTTAAGGTTAAGTTAAGGTTAAGCTTAAGGTTTTCTCAAGGTTAGGGTTAGGTTATAGTTAAGGTCAAGGTTAAGGTTACAAGTTTAGTTAGGATAAGGCTAAGGTTATGGTTAAGGTGAAATTCAAGGTTAATGGTATGGTTAAGGTTAAGGTTAAGGTTAGGTTAAGGGTAAAGTTAAGGATAATGTTATTGTTAAGGTTAGGTTAAGGGTAAAGGTAAGGTTAAGGTTAGGTTAAGTTTAAGGTCAAGGTTAAGGTTAAAGTTAAGGTTGAGGTTAGGGTTAGGTTATAGTTAAGGTTAAGGGTATGGTCAAGGTTAGGATTAGGTTAAGGTTAAGGCTAAGGTTAGGTTAGGATAGGGTCAAGGTTAAGGTTAGGTTAAGGTTAAGATTAGGTTAAGGATAAAGTTAGGGTTATGGTTAGGGTAAGGTTAAGGTTAAGGGTAAGGATAAGGTTATGGTTAATGTTAAAGGTCAAGGTTTAAGTTAGGTTAAGGTAAGGTTAAGGTTATAGTTTGGTTAAGGTTAACGTTAGGTTAAGGGAAAATTTAAGGCTAAGGTTATGGTTAAGGTTACGGTTAAGGTTAGGGGAAGCTTAAGGTTAGGTTAAGGTTAAGGTTAATGTTAAGGTTAGGTTAAGTTAAGGGTTAGCTTATACTTAAGGTTAAGGTTAGCTTAAGGGTAAGATAAGGTTAAAGTTAAGGTTATGGTTAAGTTTAGGTTAAGATCAAGGTCAAGGTTAAGGTTAAGGTTAAGGTCAAGGTTAAGGGTAAAGTTAAGGTAAAGGTTAGGGTTAGGGTTAGGTTATAGTTAAGGTTAAGGTTAGGTTAAGGGTAAAGTGAAGGTTAAGGTTAAGGTGAAGGTTAAGGTTAAGGGTTACGGGTTTAGTCAGGTTAAAGTTAAGGTTATGGTGAAGGGTAAGGGTAAGGTTAAGGTTAAGGTTAAGGTCAAGGTCAAGGTTAAGGTTAAGTTAGGTTAAGGGTAAGGTTATATTTAGGTTAAGGTTAAGGTTAAGGTTAGGTTATTGTTAAGGTTAAGGTTACGAGTTTAGTCAGGTTAAGGTTAAGGTTACGGGTTTAGTCAGGTTAAGATTAAGGTTAAGTGTTTGGTCAAGGTTAAGTTAGGTTTAGGTAAAGATTAAGTTAAGGTTAAAGTTAAGGTTAGGGTTAATGTTAAGTATTTCGTCAAGGTTAAGGTTAGGTTATAGTTAACGTCAAGGTCAAGGTTAAGGGTAAAGTTAAGGTTAAGGTTAAGGTTATGGTTTTAGTAAGTTTAAGGTTGAGGTTAAGGTTAAGGTTAGGTTAATGTTATTTTAAGGGTAAAGAAAAGGTTATGGTTAGGGTAAGGTTAGGGTAAGGTTAAGGTTATGGGTTTAGTCAGGTGAAGGTTAAGGATAAGGTTAAGGTTAGGCTAAGGTTAAGATAAGGTTAGGTTATAGTGAAGGTTAAGGGTAAGGTCAAGGTTAAAGGTAAATTTAAGGTTAAGGTTAAGGTTAAGGTTAATGTTAAGGGTTTGGTCAAGGTTAGGGTTAGGTTATAGTTAAGGTCAAGGTTAAGGTTAAGGGTAAGGTTAAGGTTAGGTTAAGGTTAAGGGCAAGGTCAAGTTTAAGGTTAAGATTATGGTTATGGGAAGGTTAAGCTTAAGTTTGTGGTTAAGGTTAAGGTTAATGGTTTGGTTAAGGTTATGGTTAGGTTATAGTTAAGGTCAAGGTTAAGTTTAAGGTTAAGGGTAAGGTTAAGGTTAAGTTTAGGTTAAGTAAAGATTAAGATAAGGTTAAGGTAAGGTTAAGATAAGGTTAAGGGTAAGGTAAGGGTAATGTTAAGGTCAAGGTTAGGATTATATTATAGTTAAGGTCAAGGTTAATGTTAGGTTAAGGGTAAATTTGATCCGAATGGAAAATGGCATCAACCCATGGTATTCATCTACCCATGTTATCCATCCACCCATGGAATTTACCCATGGTATTGTAAATGGCGTCAACCCATGGTATTAAAACAGAGAATAACTGTAGAAGCTACATTGTGGCGGACAATCTGTCCTTTTAAAAACTGAGGCTTGTTATTTATAGCCTTTTTTGAGTTACAATACCATGTGTAGATACCATAGGCCAATACCATGAGTAGATACCATTTAAGATACCATGGGTAAATCCCATGTGTGGATGAATACCAAGGGTGGATACATATTGTTGATCATATTAGTCCCCCCTTTCTAAAATTTTGTCAGGTAGCCCCATAAAGCCAGTCGAAATCCTCTCCTTTAGCCTTAAAAGTCCATGTTTGGGCCTGAAAAACTCAGTATCCACCTAACGTTGCTTTCTATTGGCCTCAAACTTACATAAAAGAGGCCGCAAACTCAGTTCTGAAAATATAAAAAGGCCCATCCCCTTTAGACCTTGAGCCCCTTAGGTTTTTACTCCATATCACCCAGGCGCTCGACCGAGTGCTAAGCTCTATAGGCACTTATCAAACGAATATAGGGCGTTCTCCGAGCCATCGATCTGTGCAGATCGGATGATGATTATTCATCTCTGTCATACCCATAACCCACCTGCCTGCCATCTGATCAAATGATGAAATCAACGGTCCGCAGCTTATCTGTCCCGGTGGTACCTGCCTCACATCCTCCATTACAAAACTGCCTGGTATCCATCGCACTGCCTTTTGGCGGTAAGCGGTATTTCCCCTCAGGCTAGCGATTCCATACAGTGCTCACCATTTGTCCCCCGCGTATGGCCCGAATACCGCCGTTCATCGCGCACTATCGTTCGACTGAAGTCATGCAGCGATATTTACCACCACCGTAAGATCTGGGAGCATCCATTCAACGGCCATCACGCTCCAAAGAAACACGAACATTAACCCAAGCCAAAAGGGCCCCTGGTCCACTGTCTATTATCTCCGACGCTCTTCCAACCGTCGATCTCGTCCTGAGATCGGACAGTCAGGATTTGACTATTTTCGTCTTTGATCGGCTCCCACAGTCAGCATTCCACGTCATTCGTTCCCGCTGTCTCGGTGTCATACCACCTGTCCCTCAGTCTTTCCCACCTATTATTCACCACCCAGACCTATATTGGTTCATTTATTCATTTCTTATGTATTTCCACGACCGTGATCGCTTTCTGTCAACCTTCTCCATTGTCACCTTCCTCCGTCACGCTGCACTTCCTACCATTTCTCTGCATTTCTCGATTGCCCTACCATGCCACGTTGTCTCATCATGATCCTCACTATGTTCACCCTTCCGCGCATGGTTTTTTGTAAAGAAATTCATGGGTTTTGCAAGTTCGCAGCGGTGGCGATTTATCATAAATTACAGCCTCCATTTCAGAGGGCACAAGCACGTCAAAGGACAATAATCCAAAGGCGGAATTTATGAAGAAAAGATCTGGGAGGCTGTTACGACACCGTTTGCATTAATAAAATAGGGTAGAAAAATTGCTAAACCCTCTAGATTTATTCAAAGCGCAGACTTTTGCAGATGAAGATATTAATGTTGCGGCAAAGAGTATCAGTGGAAAATCTAGGAATTCAGTGTCCAATATCAATGATCTTCAATATTAATTCAAGATTTAGAAGGCAGAGGGTACAACGTATAAGATAAAATATCCTCCAGTTTTTATCTCAACTGAGTTTTCTTTCAGGAAAGGACAGAATGTTAGTATGGATATCCCTGTATCGTGCTCCTGAAGAAACTTTCACCCACAACATTCATTCTGGTTAACAGGCCACAGAGTACGAACAACACAGCATAGTCATTCAGCAATATGGGCACAAATGTTTCCGCCATTTTGTTTTCATTATGAAAATTAAATGTTCATCACCTACCTCTTTTGTTAGGTTTTAGTTTCTCTTATAAAAACCATGAAGAAACGCATTGTAAGGGTTCCAGATTTTTCTCAGAAAATTATGCAGTGAAAGGCATTGTGTATACATTTTGTAGAACTTTGTATGAAGGCTCAGAGCCCATAGGGTCTCAGTGAGGAGGAGTTATATCTGTCAAAGAGGATTCTGGTCTTTGGTATTTCACAGTCCGTAACTCTTTTATGTGTAATATAATATATCATTCCATCTCATCCATTTTTCATGTATCATGTTTTGGAATGCGAGTGGCTCACTGATTGCTGGTAAGGATTCATCCTAGTTGATGCCCATACTTAGATCAGTCAAGCGCTTTAAATATGGCTCATGCATGATATTCTGTTTCATTACTCATCTGAACCGTGATTCTGCTATATTAGTTGCTTTGGGAGGGTGCTTTTAAGATGCTATTATCATGTATGGATTCTTAGATTAGTAAGCCCATGCATGGTGGTATTGTATATCTGGGTATCAGCTCAATGTTAACTAATATCCTCTTATTATTTCTTTCACTACATACACCTTATGATAATTTATGTCTGTGAGGTATTTCTGAATTGGCCCGCTTTGCAGTAAACTGTGTCTGAATTGTCTGTTTCTTTTGTATGAAGGGTTCCACATTTTGCCTCTGCAGTATCCCTTTTCCTTTGTTAGTTATGAGAGTTTGTTCCCATTCTATTTCATTTCCCTGTTTACAGGAGATAGCATGTGATCTGAAGTTGACAACTTCACACATCATATTATATGCTCCTTCATATGCTAAGATCTCCTAGGCACTGGTCTATCACAACTCTAGGCTGTCTCTAGGAGCTACAACATCTTTCTGGCGCCATTGCCGGGGATCGAATTTAAGAAAATCAGAATCCCTAGGCCTCTACAAAATCATATTCACTCTCTAATTAGGTGAGCGCAGAGAGTTGAGAGTTGTATATCCCTCACCTTGGCGACTCCACATTTGTTATTTGATATATCTATTTGCAGTCCCAGCTTTTCGTAAGCCACACTTGAGGTCAGATTCGTCTAAACCAAAGTCACCTTCAGTATATGACCCTGAACAGATTATACATAGAAGGAATTGGAGGGAAAGGAAATCAGCTAGTTCCCAAATTCCTGAAGTGCCTATAGAAGATTTTCTTTCCTCCTCCTCTCAAGATTCTTAGTTGCAAATTCCATACTCCACTGTAGGAGATACTGATTATTATTACTCAGAAATTCCACCCAGAGAGGGTATCAGAAATAAAAACAGTATTCATCCTACTCCTGAGGTTGAAGAGGTCAAGGAAGTAACTGAAGTATCTGTTGTTAATATACCTTTGTTTCCCTCAACCCCTCAAGCTACAGTTGAGTATATTCCTATTATTTTTCATACTCCACTTCCTACTCTTCCTCCTTTGACTCATCAAACTATCGTACCACCTCCACCTCCTCCAATGGCTAATGTCCCAGCCTTCTTGATGAATAAATATGCACCCCTGGCATTACCCCAAGTGCTAAATGATATGCCCCAGGATTATCTAAAGGTCTTGCCCAGATTCAATGGAGAAAATGAAATCAATGCTAAAAAACGCCTCGAGACTTTCTGCTCCTTTGTAGAGAATTTTAATGTTGAACATTTAGATGTGGTCTTAAGACTATTTGTGCAGTCTCTTGATGGTGAAGCTCAAAAATGGTTCAAGACGTTGGCCAACCATTCTATTACCACTTGGGATAACATGGAAGATACCTTTCTCAGGAAATGGGGAGAAAAGAAAGATCATGGAAATTGTCTTATTGAGTTTAACACACTAACGAAAATACACAATGAGGAAGTGTCAGAATTTATCAAGAGATTCAATAAATTGTACCTGAGTCTCCCTGCTGATATGAAACCCCATCAAACTACTGCTAAAGTTGTTTTTGTAGCAGCCTTTGATTCAAAATTCGGTTTCTCCCTAAGAAAAAGAAAGCCTGCTACTCTGGATGATGCTCAGGCAGATGCACTAGAGTTGGAAGCAAACTTTGCCTCCACTGGAAATTCAAAAAGAAGATCAGAAAAAGATAGTGAAAGAAGGGGCAAGGAAGAGGTGTCTACTTCTAGTCAGGATAGAGACTCAGACAAAATGGAAGAAATGAGAAAATTAATTAAGAAAACGGTCAAGTTGGAACTGGAAGCCAAGAATTCAACCTTCAGAAATTTTCAAAATGCTCCAAACAGAGGATACAATCCTCACTTTAGGAAACCACCATTGCAGATATTTCTAAGGGAAGCAAAGGAGCAACATGAACAAGTGCCACACCAATTGTACCTGGAAGGTCCAGTAGATGACTCTACTGAAGATGCCGCCTATAGGCTGGAGGATGCAAATATTTCCTTTTCAAATAGTGATGGGGAATAATGCCCTTTGCGAGGGAATGACGAAGCTAGGTGCACATTGCAAGAAGAAGAAAAGATTAGAGACGAAGATCAATCATATTTTGATTATTATTGTAAACAATTCGATGATTTCATGCAAGCCCATTTCAATAGAAGATATGATCTTAGATCTTCCAGAAAGAGGACTCATACCCAAGATTAATAAGAAGAGCTACCCCGGGAGGAAGTAACTGCTTAGAAGGAGGCTGCAATGCAAAAAGCTACAGAAAGAGGTAAGCAACCTCAAAACAAACCTTCGCAGGCTAAAGATCAAAATCCTTCCTCTTCAAAGGTAGTTATTCCTCCTAATACCAAGTATGTGTCAAAATAATCCCACCCCCGTTGAGTCTCAAAAGTGTTCTCTATATTCATACATATTTCCATTATGTCATAACCATTTAGCTTTTATTTCATAGCCATTTGACCTAAAACCCTACATCAAGTAACCATTTTCATAAATATATGAGTTAGGATCCTTGTTTTCCAAAGTTATTTATTTTATGTATTTTAAGTGAATTTATGATTAGAAACTAGAAAATTAACATAGTTTCATATATCTATATATGTGTTATGAGTTTTGTGACATGTGTAGGTCAAAAAGGAGACTTCTAGAAGACCCTTATGTGGCACTCTAAGGCCAAATTCGAATTTGGTTGGAGAAGATTATGGGATCAAGAGGATATGTGTCTCACTTCCTTGTTGTATTGAAACTCTAAGAGGATATGTGTCTCATTCCTCAAGTTGTGTTGAAACTCTAGAAAGACAAGTGTCTTATCATTTCCTATTTTGATTGTAACTCTAGAGATGGAGGGAGAGATTCATGGACTCCCATTAATGAGATGACTCCTCATATTTTGTATAAATAGGAGAAGCTTTCTCCTATCATAGGTAATGAGGAAGTACTGAAAAAGTAGTAGAGAAGTCTTTTGTAACAAAGTTCAAGATGGAATGGGATGTAGATTTGTGAGTTCTTTTTAATAGAGAAATTCAGTTCTTTGATGCTGTTTTGATTACAACTTTAAGGAGCTGAAGGACTTCACCAAATTGGTAGCAGAGGGCCCCTACTATCCAAGGAGGCTTTTACATGTTTTCTAGATAAGTTGCTTTCAATTTTGTTTTGTCATATTTCCTTACTTAGATTGCTTTCTGAAATCATAGCTTTTAGCATAATTTTTAGCTTTTAGATTACAGTAGGCAGCCCGGGCATTTGCATATAATTTTATAATGACTAATGACATGGAATCCATCTTGTCCTTCCGCTAATTTACTTTTCTTAGTTTTTGTTTAATTCCAGCACTGTTTTGTTTATTTTAGTCTTGCACATTTGCTTTAGTAGTTAGTTAGATATTAAACTGTTCATGTCATTTTCAGTTACTCTAAAGCTGCTACCGGGACTATTAATGTATGGGGGATTTAAAGCATGAGTGTGTAGTTTGATATTAGTTTCTTTTTTTAAAAGTTAGATATTAGTCTTCTGTCATTTTCAGCTATTCCTCTGAAAGCCATAGCCGGACTAATGGCGAGGGATTGAAGTATGAGGCATGAGACAGCTTTATCAGTTATATATATTAAATTGCTCATGTCATTTTGGCTATCCAAAGACATAGCTTGACTAATGGCGAGAATTGTACATGAGTGTAGTTTTCTGTTAGTTTCTTTTTCAAGAATTATACTGCATTGCTCAAGTTGTTTATGATTACTTCCGAAAGCCATAGCGAGACTAATGGTGAGGGGTTAGAATATAAGTTGATGTAATTTGATTTTAGCTTTACTTTGCTTGCAATTCTTGGATTTCTTTGAGCACAGTTTCTTTTGTATTTAGACAGCAGCAAGGGTAATGGGTTTCATGATCAATAGTTCAATGTTTGTTTGACTAGTATAGTGGCACATTTTCATTTTCTTTTAGGAATTAATTTTGTCATTGCATGTTTTAAAATCCTTTTGAAGTTTGGAAAACTATTAAGGATATCATTGTTCTGAATATTTGTTCCCACATTGCTTTTGCATCACATAAAAATCCAAACGACAAAAGTTAAGAAATATGTTATCTTGCACATATAGTGCGCCGCACTTCATCAGCTTACGATTCCCGGATTGACAAATTAAATGCAGCAATTTAGGACACACTAAATTGACCAAACATTTTGGCGCCGTTGCCGGTGAAGTGTAACTAGGTAGCCAATTTCTTACATCTAAAAAAAATTAATAATTCTTGAGTATGCTCTCCTCCTGCACTTTGTGTGATCTGGAGGATCAGAAAAAGAATTTTTATGTAAAAAAAGAAAAAAAAAAAGAAGACAAAATAAAAACTTCATCATTTCAATTGATTCAACAATTTAAAAAAAAATTGTTTTCATGAAAAACTTTGATTTCAATAAAATTGTTTTGTTTAATGAATATATATGTGTATTTTTAAATTTTTGAAAATATAACATACATAATTTTATTAAACAAATCAATTAAAAAAAATGAAAATAAAAAATAAAAAATAAAAAAATTAAATTGTTTTGTTACTAAGATATATATGTATTTTTGAAAATATATATATAATTTTAATAACAAATCATTTAAAAAAAAATTCAATAAATTGTTTTGTTTAGTAAATTACATATGTATATTTTTAATTTTTCAAAATATAACGTGTAATTTTATTAACAAAACAAATAAATAAAAATAAAAATAAAATCATTTTGATTAGTAAAATATATATGTGTATTTTTAATTTTTAAAAATATAACATATAGTTTTATTAACAAAAACAAATTAAAAAAAAAATAGAAAAACAAAAACAAACTATTCGTAGTCGCACTGTAAGGACGAACTAGACGAGCCTGGGCTCAAAGCAAAATCCTGTGAAGAGCTGAAGATGAAACCTCTTCGTGACAAGGCATTTCTGAGACCATTTCCATGATCTCTGATTTGTGTCAAAAATAAGCAATGCAGAAGCACCATAGCTCTGAATAAGCTCATCAGTACCACTGCTGGAAACATCATCAAATTCCCCAAATCCTTTAAAGAATTTGTGAGGCCTTTGTGCAATCTCTCGCCATTCAAACCTGTCAAGTTCCCAAATTCCAATTCCTTTTATTATACCAGGCCTGTCAGCCTTGCCAATGCCGCCTACCATCACCAAACACTCCTTCAGATTCATAAGATGGCCACATGTAAGAGAACAAGGCATTGAAATTGAAAAAAATTTCAAAGAGGAAAAAACGTGCCTTGACTGAACTGAAGAATGCTCAGGATAATAACACTCTTTACATATGGCAATCAACAAACCAGAAATTGTATTTCATTCCCAGAAAAGCACAAATTTATTTGACATGTCAATTTTAAACACAGTTTCGCAACGATTGAGGATGAATTTTGAAAATCCATGACACGGGTTTTTTCGCCAACATGGTCAATTAGATAACCCAGAAATCGTTTTACAAAATTCGTGGCGGTCTGGGAGAATTTCTTGGTTCTTTGAAGACCATTTTTACCTGCCGCGTGAGGAAAAATGATTTTCTGTTTGCACAGTGGAGAGTTTCAACGACACTTTGCTTGATTTTAGCCATAATTCGGTTTCCTGATCTCCAGGAAGAAGAATCCAAGTTGAATACAAATTCTATCAACCTTGAGCAACGTGGATTCCAGATGATTATGATTCGCCTGAGACTGTTTGGAGATCATATCGCATTTGTTGAATTTGTAATGGCTGGAAGTGCCATACTTGCATTGCACTGTAGTGGTGCAATTGTGCCCAGACTCAATGAGCATCTTATTTATCAAATTATGGAGATCACTTAGGTATCACTATATCTACTGCTCATGAGCATACAAATGCATTTCAAGATGATACCTTGGAGTTATTGTGTTCATTTATTGAGACAGGAATATGTGCCAATAGAAATATCTTTTTATTATGTGAAAGGCGAGGATAAGCAACATTATGTGCATATAGGTTTAGGCACGAGAATTGTTCACCTCAACTGATATTTAATCAATATGATAGTTTCCACAATTTGTTTAACAAAAAAAAAAAATTAAAAAAATTAAAATTGTTTTGTTTATTAAAATATGTATGTATATTTTTAAATTTTTGAAAATATATATATATATATAATTTTATTTACAAATCATTTAAAAAAAAAAATTTATTTCTCTTTTTCAATTTTGTTATTAAAAAAGAAAAAAAAAATATTTTCATTTCTCTTTTGTTGTTAAAAAAAAAAAAAAAATCAATAATTTTGAATCAATGAAATGAATAAGTTATTTGCTCATTTTTCTGAAGGTATTGATTAATTTTGGACTAATGATGAAAGATGAATGGCTAACTTTTTATTCAAGATTTTTAGCTATAGAAACCGTTGACACTCTGTAGCTAAAGTCCAATTCCACAGCTTTTCTCCAATTCCGCAGCTAAAGTCCAATTCCATAGCTGTTCTCCAATTCCGCAGCTAAAGTCCAATTCCGCAGTTGTTCTCCAATTTCGCAGCTGAAAAACATCATTGTTCAAATCAGCCTAACTTTCTCATACAAAATCAGATTTTGATGATTTAAGTATCGTTGGAAAGGTCTCAACAAGATCTATACAATGAGAAATCCATCATTAGAGTTTGAAATGGAAAATAATGAAATAAATTGCTGAAAAGAAGCAACATTCAACTTGAGGCACTAATTCCAAAACAGGTATAAATTCTTTTGATTCTTCCTTTGAGAACTTGTTTCATTAATACAAATTCTTAGTTTTGTATGTAAATATCATAACTAGAGAGATTGATCACCTCTCTCCCTTTGATAATCTTACATTCCATTGTAGAAGAAGTATTAGTTTTTTTTGCAGGTTCCAGGAGGAAGGACAAATGACTACAAGAGAATGGTGTCTCTCTAAGAGACCAATTTGTTTCATAAGAGGATGATCAGCAACAAAGAGGAAATATGCTGATGCAAAATCAGATCCAAACACTTGAAAAAATTTCAGATACTATTGTCTCCATCACATCCATACCTCACAATAAACCATTCACCTCATTTCACTTCATATTTTCCATTTACATTCACATCCACTTTCCATTTATTTTTGTCCATTCATAACTACAAATAAAATCAAGAGGCTCATTCACATGCTTATTGCCCATTTCCATTTCTACTCTCCATTGCCATCTTCCATTTTCATCTTCCATTTCTTGTCATTTTCATTCCGCAAATAAGCCCTGCTGCAATGAAAATTATTGAATCTATAGTCCTTTGAGTCTAAGTTCTTTGTAAAAACACCTTGAGGCTTGCATGCCTTAATGGCAAGTTCTCATGCTGACAAACAATGGGAATACATTAATGTCTCTTGTTCGTCAGATCTTCTAGGTGACTCGACATCAACAAAATCATTCGTACCTAGCAAGATGTGTTTGGGCATCTTGACTCTCATTGTCATCAATGGTGAGAGTTCTCGTGTTGACTAGTGGCATCCATTAATGGCCACTAAGTCAAAAATCTCCTACTATGTTCGAAATCAGAACATATTTTCACATAGTAGGAATTATGCCAATGAGTTTTGAAGACATGAAGACTATTATTTTCAGCATTTTGGAGCAGATTCAGCAAGTTTTAGTAGAAGCAATAAAAGTCATCTTATCTCTTTATCCATGACTCCTCTTGTTTAGCCACTTGAAGAAGAATATGATCAGAATTTTGCAGCCACCACACATGCACAAATCATCCACATTTAAGGTAAGTGAAGGTATGTTGTTTTCTAATTTTTAGTCATGTAATTCATTAGAATGCTAAAATTGTAACTTTGGAAAAATTCCTCACTCCCTTTTTCACATTGTCATATCTTTAGTTGGGGGGAAGGGACATCACTTCATATCCACATGTCATACACTATCACACATTTTCATTTCATTTCCATACACATATACTTCCCAACCAACTATTGTTGCAACATGATCCAAAAGATTATATGCCTTGCAAATGATCAATTCATTGATGAAGTAATTAATTCTAAATGTTTTCATGAACTTTGATGCAACAAATAAAATAAAGCATTGTTACACAAGAACCAATGCTTCAAAAAAGAAAAAATGGTTGTCACACAAGAACCAACCATTGAAAAAAAAAAAAAATTGTTGCAATCAAATGTATTATACTTTGCCAAAAAGGAAAATATCAAGAAGCAAAGTTTGGAATGAATCTATATGAGTCAAAACTCATAAAAGATCAACTCATGGACAAATGAATCATTGCAATAGTTGCATGAGGACATGCAACAACTTTAGTTGGGGGGTATGTTGAGTCTCAAAAGTGTTCTCCATATTCATACATATTTCCATTATGTCATAACCATTTAGCTCTTATTTCATAGCCAATTGACCTAAAACCCTACATCAAGTAACCATTTTCATAAATATATGGGTTAGGATCCTTGTTTTCCAAAGTTATTTATTTTATGTATTTTAAGTGAATTTATGATTAGAAACTAGAAAATTAACATAGTTTCATATATCTATATATTTTTTGTGAGTTTTGTGACATGTGTAGGTCAAAAGGAGACTTCTAGAAGATCCTTATGTGGCACTCTAAGGCCAAATTCGAATTTGGTTGAAGAAGATTATGGGATCAAGAGGATATGTGTCTCACTTCCTTGTTGTATTGAAACTCTAAGAGGATATGTGTCTCATCTCTTAGTTGTGTTGAAACTCTAGAAAGACATGTGTCTTATCATTTCCTATTTTGATTGTAACTTTAGAGATGGAGGGAGAGATTCATGGACTCCCATTAATGAGATGACTCCTCATATTTTGTATAAATAGGAGAAGTTTTCTCCTATCATAGGTAATGAGGAAGTAATGAAAAAGTAGTAGAGAAGTCTTTTGTAACAAAGTTCAAGATGGAATGGGATGTAGATTTGTGAGTTCTTTTTAATAGAGAAATTTAGTTCTTTGATGTTGTTTTTATTACAACTTTAAGGAGCTGAAGGACTTCACCAAATTGGTAGCAGAGTGCCCCTGCTATCCAAGGAGGCTTTTACATGTTTTCTAGATAAGTTGCTTTCAATTCTGTTTTGTCATATTTCCTTAGATTGCTTTCTGAAATCATAGCTTTTAGCATAATTTTTCATGGCAGCCCGGGCATTTGCACATAGTTTTATAATGACTAATGACATGGAATCCATCTTGTCCTTCTGCTAATTTACTTTTCTTAGTTTTTGTTTAATTCCAGCACTGTTTGTTTATTTCAGTCTTGCACATTTTCTTTAGTAATTAGATTAAATATTAAGCTGCTCATGTCATTTTCAGTTACCTCCGAAAGCCATAGCTAGACTAATGGTGAGGGATTGAAGTATGAGTGTGTAGTTTGATATTAGTTTACTTTTCTGCAAGTTAGATATATTAAATTTCTCATGTCATTTTCAGTTACCTCCAAAAGCCATAGCTGGACTAATGGTGAGGGATTGAAGTATGAGTGTGTAGTTTGATATTAGTTTACTTTTCTGCAAGTTAGATATATTAAATTTCTCATGTCATTTTCAGTTACCTCCGAAAGCCATAGCTGGACTAATGGCGAGGGATTGAAGTATGAGTGTGTAGTTTGATATTAGTTTCTTTTTCTACAAATTAGATATCAGATTGCTCAAGTTGTTTATGATTACCTCCGAAAGCCATAGCTAGACTAATGGTGAGGGGTCAGAATATGAGTTGATGTAATTTGATTTTAGTTTTAATTTACTTGCAATCTTTTCTTTGAGTACAGTTTCTTTTGTGTTTAGACAGCAACAAGGATAATGAGTTTCATGATCAATAGTTCACTGTTTGCTTGATTAGAATAGTGATGCAATTTTCATTTCCTTTTAGGAATTAATTTTGTCATTGTGTGTTTTAAAATTCTTTTGAAGTTTGGAAAACTATTAGAAGGACATCATTGTCTTGAATATTTGTCTCCATACTTGTCTTTTAGAATTTGATAAAAATCCAAAAACGACAAAAAGTAAGAGATAGGTTATCTTGCACATATAGTGCGCCACACTTCGTCCGCTTACGAATTCTTGGTTGATAATTTATGTTAGCAATTTAGGACACACTAAATTGACCAAACAACCCCCCAGTTGATAATAAAGAGTCTAAACAGGTTGTGATAGAAAAGTCCCCTCCTTCTTTCAGTCTGCAAAAAGAACTTGAAAAAGTCAAAATCCCAGCTCCCTTGACTGAACTGTTGAAACAGCCAGCATATCGATCTCAAGTCACATCTTTCATGCTCCCTCCAGAAGTGCCAACCATCCCAGATAGTCTCAACCTCTAAGAAGAGAGACCCATGGTAGTTTTTGGCCTACATGTTGAGGAGATAGACCCCTCTACTCCTCCCTTCTATGTGTCTCTAGTAATCCATGACCTGCTATTACATAACTGTATGTTGGATTCTGGAGCTTCCCATAATCTTATGCCTCTGTCAGTCATGGAACAACTAGGTTTACAAATCACACATCCATATAAAGACCTATATTCATTTGATTCCAGAAGAGTTAAATGCTTGGGGATGATCAAAGATTTGATAGTCAATTTAGCCCAAATCCCAGCAAAAAGTGTTGTAATGGACATCGTGGTGGCTGGCATTCCAGCTCGTTTTGGTATGTTGCTATCAAGGTCCTGGGGAAAAAAAATTGGTAGATCAATTAAGATGGATTTAACATATGCCACTATCCCAATTTTTGGCGGCCAAGAGAGGAGACTATATAGGAAGACTAGATTTGTCAAGATGGTGACTAAGACTGGAAATTCTATGAATTCACCAGTCTATAGTAAGGAAGGAAAATTTTCATGCTTGATGCTGGAAGAAGATCAAGATTATGCCCATGAACCATCCTTTTTCCAGATTAAGACTGAGCAGCCTTCGGAAGGACATGAAGCCGGAATATGGACACTCCATTTTGATGGAGCAAATTAAAGAGAAGGGAATGGAGCTGGAATGCTATTAATCTCTCCTACAGGAAAATGGATTCCACTGTCTTTTAAACTAGAATATGAAGCCACCAATAATGTGGCTGAATATGAGGCACTTATGTTAGGATTGCAGACAGCTAGGAATATGAATATACAAAGTTTAAAAGTTCTGGGAGATTCAAAACTAGTAGTAAGACAGGTTAGGAATCAGTGTCAGACCAAACATCCTAGGCTAAGGGCCTACAGGAACGAAGTTTGGGGCATGGTAGAGAATTTCTTCTTGGCATTAAATATCCATTCCATGCCTCGAGAATAGAATAGGATGGTTGATTCCCTTGCTGTGGCTGCTAGTACATTCCGACCACCTCAGAACCCTCTTTTAAGATACGAAGTTGAGGTGTGTTATCGGCCTTCAATTCTAGAAAACATCAAACACTGGCAGGTGTTTGAAGATGAAGAATAGATGAAGATATTCCTGGAAACAATGGGATAATTCTCCAATATGGAGATTGATGATGAAGAAGAGGTAGAATCCGAGGATACTTTAGAGAGAAATTGGGAGAACAAAGTGACTGGTAACAAATTGTTGCAGTTGAATGGAAACGTAATGCCTACAGGGTTGGTGCCTCTAGAGAGATTAGTTGACAAGAATGATGTCTCATTTCAGCCAAACAAAGTGGTAGAAGAAAATCAAGTTGAAGACCTGAATTTAGGTACTGAAGCTGAACCCAAAATTGTTAAACTATCCAAGAAAATTCCTGAAGAGTATAAAAAACTATATTAGAAATTATTCCAGTCTTACAGAGATGTGTTTGCATGGTCCTATCAGGACTTGAAAACTTTTAATATCAGTATCATGCAGCACAAAATTCCATTGAAGGCAGATGCAAAGCCCCATAAGCAGAAGCTCAGACAAATCAATCCCCTGCTGATGCCTTCTATCGAGAAAGAAATCAAGAAGCTGCTAAAAGGCCAAAATAATTGTGCCATTAAGGTACTTCGAATGGGTGGCAAACTTTGTCCCTGTACGAAAGAAGAATAGAGAAATAAGGCTGTGTGTGGATTTAAGAAACCTAAATAGAGCATCCTTAAAGGATAATTATCCACTTCCCAAAATGGATTACATCCTGCAGAAGGTGGTTGAATTTACCAGAATGTCAATGATGGATGGATTCTCTGGTTATAACCAGGTGGCTGTGCTTCCAGAGGATCAAAAGAAGACTACTTTCACCACACCATGGGGTACATTCATGTATGACAGGATGCCTTTTGGATTGATTAATGCAGAGACTACTTTTCAGAGGGAAATGGATATTGCTTTTGTTGGGGAGCAAGATAAATTCTTGGTGGTCTACCTCGATGATATCACTGTATTTTCAAAGAATGATGTTGAGCACGTTGAACATCTGCGGAGAACTTTTGAGAAATGCAGAAGGTACGATCTCTCCCTTAATCCTCAAAAGTCTTTATTTGCATTAGAAGAGGGAAAACTTTTGGGCCATCTCGTGACTAAGGATGGGGTGAAGATAGACCCTAAGAGGGTAGAAGTTATAAATAGTATTGCTTTTCCCAAAAATAAGAAGGAGGTACAAGTATTCCTTGGGCGCATAAATTTCTTGAGAAGGTTTATCCCTAACTATACAGAGATAGTTAGGCATATAAAAAATATGTTGAAAAAGGAAAATGAGGTAAAGTGGTCACAAGATTCACGGGAGGCATTTACCAGGATAAATAATGCTTTTGCAGAAGCCCTTGTATTGGCTGGACTAGATTATGATAAACTTTTTATGATTTTCTCTTTTGCATCACCCTATACAATATCAGGAGTATTATTGCAGAAAAATGAGGAAGGTTATGAGCAGCCTATTTCCTTTTTCAGTCAGGTGCTCCGTGATGCAGAATTAAAATACAAAATATTGGAAAAGCAAGCATACGCTCTAGTGAAATCCCTCAAAGCATTCCGTGTATATATCTTACAGTTCCACATCACTGCATTCGTGCCTGCAGTAGCTGTAAAAGACATCCTTATTCAGGGGGATAGTGAAGGAAAAAGGGGTAGGTGGATTGCCAAAATATAGGAGTATGAATTAGACATATGCCCTACTAAGCTCATCAAAGGATAGGGGCTTGCTAGAATGTTATCTGAATCAAACTATCAAGCCTTAGGCATAAATTTGTCCATTATAGTAGGTGAGGAATCTGAGGAAAAAGAAGAAATACATGGAATTGGGGTAGCTACTCCAGAGATACATGTAAAGTACCTCACCAGTCCGTGGTACAAGGGGATAGTAGAATATCTCCTTACACTTAGCTGCCCTCCAAGCTGTGATAAAGAAAAATATAGAGAATTATGATTGAAATCACAAAAATACATAGTTGCCAATGGCAGGCTATACTGGCAAGATCCCTCAGGTATCTTACTCCTGTGCCTCACAGAGAATGAAGTAGAGAGAATTATTGCAGAATTCCATGAAGGGATCTGTGGAGGTCATTACAGCTGGAGGGCCATAGCTCATAAAATTCTGAAAGCTAGCTTCTATTGGCCAAATATTTTTTGTGATGTTTTTACCAGGGTGAGAGCATGTGATAAATGTCAGAAATTTTCTGAGAGACATAAATATGCATCATTTCCCCTAATTCCAGTGCATGTGGATGAACCATTCAAACAATGGGGTATTGATTTTATAGGTGAGATACATCCCCCATCAAGTGGACAGCATAAATGGATATTAACAGCCATTGATTATTTCACCAAATGGGTGGAAGCCATACCTACAAGGAATGCCACAGATACTGTGATCATAAATTTCATGGAGGAGAATATCATATCTAGGTTTGGCTGTCCTACTAGAATAGTGACTGATAATGCATAGTCCTTCAAGTCTACAAAATTTATGAATTTCTGCTAGCAATACAATATCACACTCAGTCACTCTATAGCTTACTATCCACAAGGAAATGGCTTGTTAGAGTCTTCAAATAAAACTCTGGTGAGGGCCTTGAAGAATACTATTAATGAAAACCAGAGGAATTGGGATTCCCAATTGAAATTTTCTCTTTGGGCTAATAGAATCACCTATAAAAGAGCAACTGGGAAATCTCCTTATGAATTGGTATATGGACGAGCAGCAGTTTTTCCTGTACAGTTGGCTTTACCAATGGCCCGCTTCATGCAACAAATCCAGGAGGAACCTGATGACATGATCAGGAGAATCAATCAATTGGTGGAATTAGAAGAAACATAGGGCCAGGTGAATCAGAGATTGATAGAATATCAAGAGAAAATGAAGCACATTTTTGATCAGCACGCAAAAGACAAGAAGCTGCAGATTGGTGATTTGGTCCTCAGGTGGGATATCTGGAGAGCTGAGAAAGGTAAACATGGAAAATTAGACCCCCTCTGGTTTGGTCCTTTCAAAATTGTGGAACGGGGGGGCAATAATACTTTCAGGTTGGAGAATTTATAGGGTGACTTGCTGGATGCCCCTGTAAATGATCAATTTCTCAAGCCCTACTTTCAGTTTTAATTTAGGTCAGGCAACCTGATGTAATATATTGTATGATAGTTTCCTTTTTGTTTTAGTTTGAATCATGTTGGTGTTGTGATGGATTATAAAGTGAAAAATGAAGGTGTTGAAGAGCAGAGTCTGCATACATGATGATCAAAAGGTCTGCGAGTTCTCGACACATCCAGGAATGAACGTGCTGTCCCCAATTGGAGCCAATGTTGATCATATTAGTCCCCCCTTTCTAAAATTTTGTCAGGTAGCCCCATAAAACCATTTGAAATCCTCTCCTTTAGCCTTAAAATTCCATGTTTGGGCTTGAAAAACTCAGTATCCACCTATGGTTGCTTTCTTTCGGCCTCGAAATTACAGATAAAAGGCCACAAACTCAGATCCAAAAATATAAAAAGGCCCATCCCCTTTAGACCTTGAGCCCCTCAGGTTTTCACTCCATATAACCCAGGCGCTCGACCGAGTGCTAAGCTCTATAGGTGCTTATCAAACGAATACCAGGTGTTCTATGAGTTGTCGATCTATGCAGATCAGATGATGATTATTCATCTCTGTCGTACCCATAACCCACCTTCCTGCCATCCGATCCAATGATGAAATCAACGGTCCATAGCTTATCCATCCCGGTGGTCCCTGCCTCACATCCTCCGTTCCTAAACCGCCTGGTATCCATCGCACCGCCTTTCGACGGTAGGCAGTATTTCCCCTGGGGCAAGCGATTCCATAATGCACTCACCATGTGTCCCCACGTACGGCTCGAATACCGTCGTTCATCGCGCGCTATCATTCGACTGAAGTCATGCAGCGATATTTACCACCGCCGTTAGATCTAGGAGCATCCATCCGACGGCCATCGTGCTCTGAAGCCGCATGAACATTAACCCAAGCCAAAAGCGCCCCTGGTCCACTGTCTATTGTCTTCGATTCTCTTCCAACCGTCAATCTCCTCCTGATATCGGACGGTCGGGATTTGACTATTTATGTCTTTGACCGGCTCCCACATTCAGCATTCCACGTCATCTGTTCCCGTTGTCTCGGTGTTGTACCACCTGTCCCTCAGTCTTTCCAACGTGTTATTCGCCACCCAGACCTATATTGGTTCATTTCTTCATTTCTTATGTATTTCCAAGATCGTGATCTCTTTCCGCCAACCTTCTCCATTGTCACCTTCCTCAGTCACGCTGCACTTCCCACCATTTCTTTGCATTTCTAGATCTCCCTACCATGCCACGTTGTCTCATCATGATCCTCACTGTGTTCACCCTTCCGCGCATGGTTTTTCTTTAACAAATTCATGGGTTTTTTAGGTTCACAGCGGTGGAGATATATCATAAATTACAGCCTCCATTTCAGAGGCCACAAGCACGTCAAAGGAAAATAATCCAGAAGCAGAATTTATGAAGAAAAGATCTGGGAGGCTGTTACGACACCGTTTGCATTAATAAAATAGGGTAGAAAAACTGCTAAACCCTCTGGAGTTATTCAAAGTGCAGAATTTTGCAGATGAAGACATTAATGTTGCGGAAAAGAGTATCAGTGGAAAATCCAAGAATTCAGTGTCCAATATCGAAGATCTTCAATCTTAATTCAATATTTAGAAGGAAGAGGGTACAATGTACAAGAAATAGTATCCTCTAGTTTTTATCTCAGCTGAGTTTTCTTTCAGGAAAGGACAGAATGTTAGTATGGATATCCCTGTATCGTGCTCCTGAAGAAACTTTCACCCACATCATTCATTCCGGTTAATAGGCCACAGAGTACGAACAACACAGCATAGTCATTCAACAGTATGGGTGCAAATTTTTCCTCCATTTTGTTTTCATTATGAAAATTAAATGTTCATCACCTACCTCTTTTTTTAGGCTTTATTTTCTCTTATAAAAACCATGAAGAAACACATTGTAAGGGTTCCATATTTTTATCAGAAAATTATGCAGTGAAAGGCGTTGTGTATACATTTTGTAGAACTTTGTATGAAGGCTCAGAGCCCATAGGGTCTCAGTGTGGAGGAGTTCTATCTGTCAAAGAGGATTCTGGTCTTTGGTATTTCACAGTCTGTAACACTTTTATGTGTAATTTAATATATCATTCCATCTCATCCATCTTTCCTGTATCATGTTTTGGAATGCGAGTGGCTCACTGATAGCTGGTAAGGATTCATCGTAGTTGATGCCCATACTTATATCAGTCAAGCGCTTTAAATATGGCTCATGCATGATATTCTGTTTCATTACTCATCTGAACTGTGATTCTGCTATATTAGTTTCTTTGGGAGGGTGCTTTTAAAATGTTATTATCATGTATGGATTCTTAGATTTGTAAGCCCATGCATGGTGGTATTGTATATCTGGGTATCAGCTCAATGTTAACTAATATCCTCTTATTATTTCTTTCACTACATACACCTTCTGATAATTTATGTTTGTGAGGTTGTTGTGGAGGTAAATCCCCTCTGCGGATAGAGGCGATCCATACTAGCCTAGACTGGGTCTAGCAACATTCGTTCACGCTTTAGTGCAGGTTCCTAATTGAAAATAAACCAACTAGCGATGAAGGCCTACCTGGAATCCAACGTTGTTGCTTGCAGGAGAGGTAGCGCTTCCGTTCCTTAGCTCTGGCAGATCACGATCCCCACGATCTCCGTGATGGACACCTACACATGCAAGAAACAAAACAAATGCAAGCGTAAAATCTAGTAGATGAAAATATGTGTCAGTCAGAAAGGACATAACTCATCATCATAAACAATAACAAGAGTGGAACCATAACCACTAGTCACTTATTATTAATCAATCAAAGGAAAATTACAACCATAGTTCTGATGCTGAATTCTCCTTCAGAGGGTCGCCAGCAGAACACGTCTCGAAAAGCCTGTCAAGGATGGGACAAACCTCTCTCTTCGGATCTTAACAATAGTCTCCTTGCTTGGATTTGGCCTTAAGGGAATAATCGAGGCTCTTGCAGCATAAGGCTCTTGGAATTTTGGGAACTTGAAGACTAGCTTGCCATGGATATGGGCAAGCTTTTATAGATGGAGGAAGGGGAGTTGGGATCCCTATAATTATGGGATTGGCCCTATCATCAAGGAAGCTTCCATGAGAGGTGGAAAACAAATTTTTCTCTATGGAAATCTGTAGCCAAACCTCCCAACTCAAGATAGATAGCAGTCCAGGAATTTGTTAGGATGAAAATTCCACCATTTATTTTTTAGAAAACACTCCTTAAATTGGCTGGCGCGAGTGCAATTCTGGGATAGAGTGCCAATTGGTGCGATCTCTTTGAAGGATTTTCCCCATTAGCGCGGGTACTGAACTGAATGCCTGCGCCAATGCAAAAAGGGCCATTTTTAGGGTTTTTCACAAGGAGATGTCTTCAGGGGGATGAAAGTACATGTTCAGGGGAATGCCATGAAAGTATTTTCAAGTTATGTCACTGCTCACAGGTCACAAAATTAGCCCTCCAATGTGAGAGATAGGGATTACAGGGACGGTGAAAAATTACTGTGTAACAGATGCCCCCTAAAGCATGAGGCTCGAGAGAGAGAGAGGGGTGAAATGTTTTACGAGAACGTGTCCAACTGAAAACTCCGCCGTCGGAAAAATCGCGGGAAGAAGTACAACTAATGTCTCAAATACATGATATATATGTGGTATAGGCGTAGCCATCCATAACAGAGTATACAATAATCTAGATCCAGGGCATGGACACAGCCATCCAGTGAGGATCGATAAATAGACTCAGGTATGGTCGTAGCCATCCAGTAAGTGAGTCATGTAAATAATCACAATAATCCACAAACTCACAGCCTGGATTACAACAGACACAATCCAGGGTCTTGTGCTCCATCTCAATCCGAACACACCACAAGTTAAAGCATGCGAATAAGTGAGTTGAAGTCGAACATGCAAGAACATCATCTGATTACCAGCCAATGATGAAAGTTGTTGATAGACGCGAGAGGTACCACCAATAATGACAATGGCCCTCAAGGTACTATAGGTACAATATACGGCATGTGAATCAATGAGCTAGCATCAAACACCCGTAGAATCACTCGATCGGAGGCCAATGATGAAAACCTCACGTCGAATGTGAAGAACCTGCCATTGAGGCATGCAGGCTCCAAGGCACCAGAAGGGAGTCTCTAGATCAACTTCCTGGATAATAAGCTGAAGTCAACAGGAAGTGACATTGATCGAAGGTGGGCCATAGTTTTTCCCACATCATCGACGCGAGACAGAGGAACATAGTGTTTTTTTGAATCATGATCAGATGAGAATCAGAGGAAGGTTGGTACTTGTAGAGGTCAACTTCTCTTGAACATATGAACAGCACAACAGTGGACTTGGCATTTTTTGACATCAAAAGATCAAAGGTCATAGTGATGAGGCAAAGAGTAGATGAGAGGTCAAAAGGGATTACCCAAACCCATGGAGGCAAGTGAAAAATGAGATGAGATGTCCCCAACCCAACACAAATGCAGACAAGTGCCATGTTCAAGAGCGACATACTGCCGACACGACAATGATGCTGGTTCCATTTTTTCTCCGCCATTTCTGACGAGTACCCCAATTATTTTTGATAACAAGCTTGAAGGGGATAGCATATGCTTGTAATATAAGTCCGTCCTTCGGACGAATCCATCCTAGTACATTTAACGAGCCTTAGGAAGGAAAGACTCGAGTAGCATCATTATGACTGAATCCGATGTCATCAGGGTTTAACGAGTCTGAAAAAGGAAGAACTCGACGTCTTTTCATGTTTAGAGAGTTTGAAAAGACAGCAGAAAAGTAAACTCCAACGATCCCTTTTCATAAATAGTTCCTCAGATCCGAAAAGGTAGAAAACTATGTCTGAGAAAACCTCCTAGTCACGATAGGCTAGGGTATTCCTTTTTCGTAAATAATCTATCCCAGCCCGAAAAAGGGGTAAACATATACTGGGTAGATGTCGTTTCGTGGCCACTTTAATGAGATCGAAACAACAAGGGCCTCGACAATATTTTCATGTTTAGAGAGTCAGAAAAGAGCTGAAAGATGACTCCAAAATGACTTTTTTTGTGTTTTTACCGAGTCCGAAAAGTATAAAATACAACTCGTTTCACCGTTTAAGTCGTGTAGAAACCTGTTGCTGCACACAGAGGCAAGTGTAAAATCTATTTTTGACAAAATATATCAAAATATTAATAAAAAATGACTTTTAAAACCTAACGATATTTCAACAAGTTATAAATAGTCTCAAATGGTAAAAAACAAAGTTACTTTTACTATTTACCTCATTGGAGAGCAAGAGTGGTCCGTTTTGGTGTGCAAACTTCTGATGGCGATTGCGACAGATCCGGGCTACCATTCAGATTTGCATTCATTCTAGGTAAGAGGCACTTCCCTGTACTCCATTTTAATCCATTTTTTTATAGTTTTCCATTGCTCATTAGATTTCTATGGAGGATTTTTGTAATTTTAGGGCTCCGCCCATTGGCGCGGGTATCGGGCATGGACCCGCACCAATGGCCTTTTTCATACAAAGGGCCCGCGCCAACTGGCACGACTGTTAGGAAAACAGCCGCGCCAATGGCGCAATTTAGTTTTTCGCCTTAAATTTCTGATTTGTGAGTGATTCAAATGGATTTCCAAGCATACCAGAGATCTAATTAAGGGTTTTTGACCATGTTGATGCAGGCAACCGAGTACAATGGTGATCGAATGGAAAGAGAGGGAGCATGGGGAAGAGGACGAACTAGCCATGGAGAACGAAACTTGTATGAATGCTCTCAAGAAATGTGGGCTTAAAAGGTTCTTCCTGACACCTTTCTTACGAGCTCAACCTGAGCTCCTACAATACCTGATCAGTATTTGGGATGAAAATGAACAAGTGTTCAACCTGTGGGATCAAGTATTAGAACTGGAGGTTTCTGACGTATACTTCATAACCAGACTGTCGCGTAAAGGTCCAGTGCCCATATTGACAGGGAGAAGAACATCTAGTGAAGATATGGAGCAAGTAATGGCGAGGGTGTGCCCAAGGGCACGAACCAGATCAGGAAGCGGAAATGTAGACATTCACACTGTCGAGGATATAGCACTTAGAGTAGTGCTACACACCATTACAGGAGCTGTAGGATCGCAAGCTCCACATGAGGCAACTAAGGCCCAGCTTATACTAGCCTCAGAGTGTATGAGTCCTACACTGTTTGACCGGGCTACAGCGGTGATAGTCAACATGAAGAGGAAACTCACGAAGTGCAAACAAGCCAAACTGAAGCAGTTTGGCTACGGTTCTATCCTGGTATCGTTCATTCTGGAACGATTACCAATCTTCCAGGGCCAAGGGGCCATAGTAGCTGAGCCGATACCACGAAAGCCGAGAATGGCTCGCTGGGTAGCACTGATGCCCAGAGCAGGAGGGGGCCAACAAATGTCGTGGAGGCCGGAGTTTTTTGGGTGGCTACGGCGTCAATTGATCGTAGTCGAAGACTGGCCATATGTAGGGACCTATTTCACTGGTGATCCAGATATTCCACTCCCGGAGGGAGATGACTGGGACGAGGATTTGGGTAAGATCGTCTTTATTATTTTTGTGTTTTATGATTTTTTTTGTTAATACACGTCCATTTTGACAGAAATTTTATGCATATGTAGATGTCGGCCCAGAGATACTTGCCGGTATGTCTCCTATTTAACGGAGAACTCATCTCGCAGTTGACCCTCAGGTGGAGGGTTCCGAGGGAGGAGAGTTGGTCCAGAACCTCGAGGGGATCACCCGAGGGATTCCAGACTACGCCCGGCTGGCAGATGTCCCACTAGCATACCAGAGACATACGATGGGAGTGCCTAGTCGCCTCCACCATCTTCTGAGATGCTTAGTGCATGCTGTGGCTTGTTATCATGAGCACCATGCCGATTAGACACCTAGGGCTTTATTTCATGCATATTTTTTGAGAGACATGTCGTCTCTGGATGTATTAAGACGAACATGTATATTTTTTATTTATGTAATGCACACTATGTAAACATTTTGATATCTATATGTATACATATCTATTTCTGGATGGATCTTTCTTTTTACATGTGATGTTGTTTTACAAATTACACAAATGTCTATCTAGAACCAGATTAGCTACTGCATCTGTTAATGTATTCATATGTCTGGGTATGTCTTGATATGTAATATAATCAAAATTTCTTTCCAGTAAACGAATACGCAGATACAGACGTAAAATGGATGGGTTTCTGACTGAATAATGACCGTTAAGTTGTGATACTACAAGTTGTGAGTCTAGATACACAAGTAATTCACGGATACCAAGGCTTACAGCCTCAATTAATAATTCTAACACAACACTATATTCCACGATGTTATTTGTAGCACGTCCCAGACACACACCTTGCAGGTTGACCAACTCACTAGTAGGATCGTAGATTACCCATGATGCCGAAGATAGATTCCTGGTACTACGGGAGGCACCATCCGCGAAACCAACAAACGGATTGATGGACACCTGCACAATCAGGAAGACCTGATCAACAGAAATATGTTTACAATTCACACCACACCACACATTCACACAAATGAAATAACACACTTATGTACACAAACCACACCAAAAATGACTTCAAGCATAGTATTTTTTCAGGTACAGCCCATTTCTGGGCTACGCCAGCGGAACTCCTACATAATCTATAAGCTCATAAGCCCCATTCTTCAAAACGTGTTTTAATACATAGGGCCCATGCCACATAGGTTGGAACTTGCCGGCCCCAAGCTTGTCATGCGCTTGATTGTATAAGAGGATGAGATCCCCTTCAACAAAGGAACGTGGAGAAACTGATTGATCAAAGTGAGCTTTGACCCGCTTCTTTTTTGCTTCAATGACTAAAGCAACCAAATGATGAGTTTCATCTAACTGTTCCAAATAAAAAAGATGCTCTTCCTCAACAGAAGTGTCAGGTAGAAGTTCCACAACTAATTTCAAAGAAGGAATCTCGCATTCAACTGGAAGAGTTTCTTCCAGACCATACACCAATTGAAATGGTGTGAATCCAGTTGCACTCTTTGTAGACGTTCGATAGGCCCATAGGTTAGGTTAGGTTAATGTTAAGGTTTAGTTTAAGGTTAAGGTTAAGGTTAAGTTCAATGTTATAGTCAACATTACGACTAAGCTTAGTATTAATGTTAAGTTTTGGTTAGGGTTGAGGTTATGGTCAAGGTCAAGGTTAAGGTTAAGGTTAAGTTCAAGCTCAACATTAAGGTTATTGTTAGGTTAATTTTAAGGTTAGGGTTAAGGTTTGGTTAGATCACAGTGTAGGTTAGGTTAAAGTTAGGTTAAGGTTAAGGTTAGGGTAAGGTTAAGGTCTAGGATAACTTTCAGGTTAAGGTTAAGGTTAGGGTAAGGTTAAGGTTAAGGTTATTTTCAGGTTAATGTAAGTTGAATTTGTTATCTCCCTGTAATTAGAAATATTGGTAAATTCTGACAACAGGGAGCAACATCGTTTCAACCACTTTGGGATTCTAGGATCTAGCCCTCCTGAATCTGGAGAGGGATCTCACCAACAAGTGCAAAGATGGATTTGTCTTTGAAGTTTGGGTAATGATATTAGTCTAGTTATGAATGCCGAGGGTTTTCTTCTGTTTAGGATGGTTGAGAATGATTATGGCTTGAGTGGAAAGTTCTCAATGGAAAGAGATTCAAAGGTGAGAAGTTGCAAGCAACTAGAACAATCTTTGGCTAAAAAGATGGATAATTGCAGGTTTTGGTCCATTGGGATATGGAGTCATAATAGGGTTTTAATTGAAAAAATCAGGTTCAAGAGTGGTCTATCAGGAAAGTCGTCTATGTCTAAGGATATATTTAAAGTTGATTCATGGAATGAAATGATACAACAAGAAGGGGAATTAAAAAAATAAAGAACAAAGAGCAGCCCAGGATTTGGTAAGTACTTTGAAACTAGCGAGTCTTTGAAAAACACTTAAGAAAAACATAAAAGCAATCTAGGATCTGGTAAGTACTTCGAAACTAGCTAGCCTCTGATATAATTTCAATATAAAACATTTAAACACAAGGGAAACACAAATGATAACAAAGAATGGTCTAATATATGATAAGCACTTAAAAAATAGCCAGCTTTTAACACATTCCAAGGGAATCTTTCAATCAGTCTTTTGGGATAAAACTAGGACCAGGGCTCACCATATCTTCCTTAGTTCATCACTACTTAACATGAAATTAAAATAACTTTCAAGAATAACAATTAGCTAAACAGGAGGACGAGGGAAAACCATCATTCCTACTACTTAAACTAAATTAAAACATTCCCAAATAACACAAATTGGAAGAAAACATTTAGATAAAGCTTATCAGTCATAGAAGGGTACTGATATATAGTAAATCCTAACTCTATGCATGTTTTTCTTTATAAGAGAAGATGGAAAAAGTGGAAACATAAATAAAATAACAATTTACAATAAGAAATAACATCACCGTCGACATAGACTAGGATCCCATAAATTAGCTTGTATTGATGCTTCAAACTAGTTACAACTTTCAATCGAGTGTTTCAGGTCAGCAATCATCTTCACTACTCAGCCTAAGTATTCTATCACAAGTAGAGCTTCAAGAGCTAGTGAACACTATTTACAGGTAGAAGTTTCAAGCACAAGTATATTTCAAAGTTCTGCAACCAAAATTTCCTCATCTTCTACAGAAGTAGTTATAGAAGGAATGAGGAGGTGGGATATGATAAAATATCTCCCAGGGGAATTAATACAAACTTAAGGCTTCTCGACCTTTGAGGGGCTCGATGAAGAAGCTTAGATATGTGTCCTCTGTATTAATTGTTTTACATTTAAAGATTAAGCTTGGTGGGAGCTTTTGTTGACTTTAAGGCTCTGTTTTAGGATGTAATAGCTCTGCTTTATATTTTACATTAAGTTCATTTGGCAGAATTAATTCTTTGGCTACATTGAGGCAAATATTAGATTTTCTGCTTAATAATTTCAGCCTTTGTTGAATGCTTGTGGCTATAGGTGACACTGTGGTAGCTGAGAGGAATCAATTGGCCTCTGTTGTGGTGGTGGAGGCCTTTCTGTCTGATAAACACTTATTATTTTCTTTAACTATGTTTGAATTTTGAGGATTAGGATTTTGATAATCAATCTTAGCCGTAATCCCCCAAAACTGTCTTCAATCTTCTGTTCTGCTGTATTTTTTCTTCGACACTGATACTCTTTTAATTTGATTAAATAACATTGTGTCTTGTTGATGTGCAAGCCGCACAAGGCTTATATGGAATCAATGCCCATGAAGCATTGATGAAACATGGTTCTGAACCCTTTATAGTTCTTTCCATTTGATAAACAAAAGTCTAGAGGATCGTCACCCTCGGCTTTCATTTCCCTTTGTTATAATGGGAAAATCCTCTGAAACCTACAAAATGCAAAAAATATTAAGAAATCCTATGTTATCTGGTTTAACTTCTTTAGAGGGTATGGGGAGAGAGCATGGCCGTTGGATGGCATCATCCAACGATGGAGATCAGTTTTCGGGAGGTTAAAAGGAAAGTGGAGGAAAGAATTAAGTTGGATCCGTTGATCGTGCAGAGATCAATGGTGGGGATGATTTGTGATCATATAAAGTGAATGAGTCACTTTATAAGGTTAAAAACCTTATAAAATAAGGTTAAAAACCTTTGTTAGGAGGAAAATATGGTTAAAAAGTGAAGTTGGGGTTTGGGATGATCATGGGTCATCGGATGAGATTGGCCCATGTGATCAACGGTGGAGATCACATGTTAATATCATTTGGTGAGGGTGGAGGGCGATAATGTATGGCTGAATTAAATCTGGGCCATTTTTCTGCAGAGATCAACGGCAGGCACTGCACGTGATAAATCACAAATGGAAAGAGGGAAAGTGGTTTCGGGGGTGAAAACCACTATCTTCGCATGGAGGAAAGGAGGGTAGGCAGTTTTTCCTTTTGGAATGCGATATGCATCCCCTCCCGAGACATGGCACCAGAAAGCTGCCTATTTCTCATTGCCTTTGGGAGATTAACCATCGTGCTGAAAGTTGCACAACCTGGGATGTGGGCCGTCAGATCTGGGGCCTCAAATCTAACAGTGGAGAATGAGCGCGAATTTGAAAAGATGCACGGGTGGTAGAAATATGGGTGGATTCATTATGGTTTGTCTGATCAGAGGATCGAAGGTGGAGATTTAAATTTGGAATTTAAAACAAAAAGTATATAGGCGAAGAAAATTTGAAGCAAGACCGTTGATCTGCAGAGATCAACGGCCAGGATTGGTCGAAAAACATAATGAGTGGGGCTGCATATTTTTAGACCAAATTCGGGAAATGCGATCTGGACCATCCGATCTAGACATGTGGATGGTCTAGATGAAATCGAAGGCATTCAATCAACGGTGGGAAAAAAATTTCACAGCGCCGATGCAATTAAGTGTTGATCGTCAATCTGCAAATCCGATTGACAGTGGGAAATGAATCAGAGGGTTCTGAAGCGGAGGCAAGGCTAATGATCGGAGCGAATGTTGGCCATTGGATCTGGGAAGGTGAGGAGGATATCAACGGTCCAGAATAGATCGGGGAATGGCCAATTAGAGGGGAAACAAAAGTGAGCCCAATGGAACATGCGATGCGATCATGCGCAGGCCGTTTGATCGGCTCAAGATCAACGACAGAGATTGTTTTACATCATACACAGTGGAAACCCTTTAATATTTATGAAAACCCAAAAATTTATGATATACAAAGGTTTTTATGGTTTTGGGCGGGTTTATACATATATGAAGTGAATAGGCGCCTGTCTGTGGGGCCTTTGACTATATGGAAAACAAAAACTCCCAGGGCTTATGAATAAGGGCCAATCGAGATTTCAAGGTCGGGCCTTGTCTTTTCAATCTAACCATTCGAATCTTGTGATGTGATTGGTGCTTGGGAATTTAGCTCTTGGTCTCGGATGAAGTTATATGGAGTAAAAAGCGGAGGGGGTGGAATTTTAACAAAGGGACTCAATCGCATCAGAATTTTTGATGCGGGTCTTTCAATCTACCCATTTTTACATTAAAAAACATAACTCCAATGCATTTAGAACAAACTTAGGAAAAAGTGGGTTTTTTTATTTACAAAGGGAAGTAATGAATCAGAGATGAATTTTCACAATAATTTACCACTCGATTGTGAGCCCACAGGTTATATGGAATAATAATATGATTGGAGGATATAAAACAAAGGGCTTATCACATCAGAAGTTTGGACTTGGAAAATAGACTTGCGCGCTGGGATTTTTGCGATGCGATAAGCACTTAAATGGCTTAGCACCTGGTTCTAGCACCAGGGCATATAATGGGGAAGTGGTTAGGACTTATCCCATAGGGGCTTAAGTCTGTAATACAAAAAAGGTGTTTTTAATGAAATTTTTACAAGTTTTCAATGGATTTGGGGGTTTCGACAGCGTTAAAAAGGAGTTTTAAACTCTGTAAAGGAGATTTTATGAAGAAGAATGGAAAATATAGGAATTACATGGGGAATAAAAGGGGTAAAAATGAAGGTTATTTTGAAGCGAGGGAAGAGAGAAATGGTGTTTTGCAGCAGTCTTCTCTCTTTGAAATCAGTAGAATGTTAGAGTTAAAATGGAAACAACAATGAAGATTTAGACAAATGGCAAGATGTCTTCAAAAGTCTTCAAGAGATAACACTTTTTTGCAAGAAAATTTGTTCCTTGAAGGCTCCAAAATGTTTTAGCCACCATTTTATATGAAAAATTTTATTGGTGGCTAACATTGGCTCCACTTGGGGATGGTGCCTTCTTGAAGGCATCAAGAACTTCAGACTTGCTTTCTCTGGGAGGCTGATCAGTGTCTTATCCATTGGGCTACCTTTCTTTACTTCAATGATCTTCTTGATCTGAAAACATGTTAGCAACTATGGAAAACAATGGATCTTCATCAACACAAGCTTTCTACCTACCTAATCCTACTGATCTAACATTTTTTTCTTTTTTAGAGTGCACTTGGATTGGCAAACTCTTTTCACTACATTTTATTCTTTTGAAAGAAAAAAATCTAATCTAATTCTACTCCTTATTTCTCCATGAACTCAGATTAGACAGTTGAGTCCATATTCTTCTCTACCTAATCTACCAATCTGTTAGGATTAAACAGTCTAGCATATTTTTATTCTCTAATTTCTAAAACATAAATTTAAAATCATACAAGCCAGGATTGAACAGTCTAACTTGATGCTGGTCTATGGCATAAAAACAAGCAGCACATAGATCTTATTTTGCAGAAAATTAAAACAAAATGAAGTCTTACGATCTGAAATTTTAAAGCACTTCCTTCATCTTTTTATAGCTCTGTTTTGACTCTTGTTTGAGCTTTTCTTCTTCTATCAACTGGTTTAGATTTTGAGCTGATTAGAACCAGTTATTCCTCTATTTTGACTCAGGAATTTTAAACGGATTTGAGTCATTCATATTTGGGAAACATAGGTTCAGATTTTGAGCACATTTGAACCTTTAATTTCTAGCCTATTCTACCTATTAATAAGCTAATATTAAACAGTTTGGAAAATCGAATTCACTGTCCTATCAGCAGTAAATTTAAAAATAATTAGTCAAGATTAGGCTGCTTGACTAACTAGAAGTGTGTTCTTCAGGAGTGGCATTTAAGCTTGCACACTTTCAGATTTTGTTTCTCTTTTTTTGGTATGGGGCTGTACCTTTATTTTTTTTACAGTCTTCCCTCTTTTCTTTCTTCTATTTTTTTTGTATTTTTGATTTTTTCTAACTTTGAATGTAATGGTGGATGAGATATTTATAATGGAAAAATATAAAAAAGGCTTTTAGAACATGACATGGATCAAGAGAAGTAATGTTTGAGAATCCTTCCATTGACAACACCCCCAAACAATTCAGTTCCATACAACTCTTGTAAGAAAAAGGAATTATTACGAGCAGTTGAATGAATGAAGTAAGGGCCAAGCCATAAGTTGTAAAATTTTCCATGCTTGCCCTTGTTTTCCCTCCTTGAGTCCCACTTTAAAACTTTGTCCCGAACATTAAAATTGCTAGCCTTTGTTCTTCTTTCAAAAAACTTTTTAATGTTGTCCTCCTTCTGCAATGTTTTTTTATAAACCTCCTCTCTGGTTTTCTGAAGGTGGATAGTCTGATTTATCCTTCTGATCATGTCATTATCTTCAGACTGAACTTCTTGAATCAACTTCATAACTGGCACACCAATGCTGGTAGGAAAAATTTCATCAGTGCCATACACAAGCTAGTAGGGTGACATGCCAATGGATTTATTCAAAGTCAATCTGTCAGCCCAAAGTGCATGCACAAGCTTTGTGTGCCAAGAATTTTTGTTGTCCTCCAAAAAATTATTGATTATGTTCACTAAAATATTGTTTGAGGATTTTGCAAGTCCATTACCTTGAGGGTAATAGGCCGTGGAATGCCCCAATTTTATCTGATACTTGTTACAGAAATCAACCATCTTCTTTGATCCTAATTCTGCTGCATTATCAGTGATGATCTTGGTATGACAGCCAAATCTAGAGAGAATATTATTCTCCATGAATTTTATAATAACAGAATCATTGGCCTGTCTACAAGGGATGGCTTCTATCCATTTAGTGAAGTAGTCGGTGGCTGTGAGAATCCATCTATGCTGAGCTGAGGATGATGGATGGATTTTACCTATGAATTCAAGTCCCCAGTGTTGAAAAGGGTTGTCAACAGTGATTGGATGTAGAGGTAGAGGTAGCAGCTTTATTTTGCCTTCAAAAAGCTAACATTTATGAAAGGAAATTATCATCTTGTGCACATCAAGAAAGAGAGTGCGCCAATAGTAACCAGCGCTCAAGATTTTGTTGGTTGTTGCCTTCCAGTATAAATGGTCTCCAAACTCCCCTTCATGGAACTCATGCTTAACCTTCTCTACATCATACTCAGGCAAACATTTAAGCAATATACAACTTGCATTTTTCCAATAAAGACATCTATCTACAATGCAATAGTTTACAGCTTTCAATTTCAAAAACCTTGCCTTTGTTTTTGTCAAACCAGGAGTTGTGTTCAAATTAACCAAAAAATAAAGAATATCAGCATACCAAGAGGAATTCATAAAATGGTCTTCAACAATGGAAATTGAGATTTCATCTTGTTCATCCAAAGCATTAATCATATTAATATCAAGAACTTCAAAATTGGATTCAGTCATTAATCTAGCTAGACCTTGGCCTTTTATGAGTTTATTGGGTTTTATCTCTAAATCATATTCAAGAATAACAACAATCCACTTACCCTTCTTACCACCTGGGTCTTGTGTTAGAATATGTTTGACAACTGAATTTGGGATGAAGGCAATGATCTGTGAATGCAAGATGTATACTTTGAAATCTTTTAAAGCCTTAACCAAAGAAAAGGATTTCTTTTCCATAATTTTATACTTCAAAGGGGCATCTCTCAAAGCCTTTCTAAAGAATGCAATAGGCTACTCTTTTCCTTGTGTATTTTTCTTTAAAAGGATAGCAGCTATGTATGTTCTGATGCAAATAAAAAAACATAAAAATATTTTGAAAAATCAGGACTTATTAGGACCGATGTTTTGTTTAATGCTTGTTTCACCAGCTCAAAGGACTTCTTTGCTTCCAAGGTCAATTTAATCCCTTGCTCCTTCTTCAACATGTTTTTTATATTCCTAAGGAGCCTAGCCAATTTGGGGATGAACCTTCTCAAAAAGTTAATCGTTCCAATGAAAGATTGCAACTCCTTGATATTTCGAGGATGAGAGATTTGTAAAATGGCCTCAATCCTCTTTGGTTTTATCTTAATACCCTATTCTTAAATAATGTGCCTAAGAAGTTTACCTTCTTGGAGACCGAATAGTGTTTTCTTAGGGTTCAAAGATATCCCAAACTTCCCACATCTCTCGAAGACTATTCTTAAATGTGCTTTCTTTGAAAAAATAGTAACATCATCAAGGTATATAATGATGAAGAAGCCCAGTTCTTCAGAGAATGTTATGTCCATGGCTCTCTAAAAATTTTCTCCAGCATTCATTAGACCAAAGGGCATTTTCACATACATGAAAGTTCCCCATGGTGTAGTAAAGGTTGTCTTTAATTGATCATCAGGGTGTACTAAGATCTGATTATACCCTGAATAGCCATCCAGCAAAGAAATTCTTCTAGACCCCACCACCCTTTGTAAAATATGATCCATCTTAGGTAAAGGGTAGTTGTCTTTCAATGAAGCTTTGTTTAAGTCTCTAAAATATATAAAAAGCCTTATCTCTCCAGTTTTCTTCCTAACTGACACTAGATTAGACATCCACTCAGAATATCTAATAGGGACAATAATACCAGCTTCATACATTTTCTTGATTTCCTTATCAACCAAAGGCAACTGAATAGGGTTAATTCTGCGCAGCTTCTGTTTGAATGGTTTTTGGTTTTCCTTGAGAGGTATTTTGTGTTGTATTATCTCGGTGTCATAGGATTTAAGATCTTCATAACTCCATGCAAAAACATCAGAAAACTTCTTAAAAAACTCTATGTATTTGAGTTTAATTTGAGCTGGTATGGTCTTAGACAGTTTAATCATCATAGGTTTTAGTTCACTGCCTATATTGCACTCTTCCACTTCAGTCTCTATAGGTTCTAGTTTTGGCTTCATGCCCACATCGTTAAAGTCGAAAAACTCTTCTAAAGGGGCCAGACCCTTAGGCAAACTTTGATCTTTGGACTGCAGGGTCTCTAACCCCTCTGTTTCTAATTCTGTAGTCACTTCTGTTTTGTTTTCAAGTTTTCTAGACAAAAGATTAATATTGGCAAGCTCAGGAGACGGTTCTTCTTCAACAAGAAAATTTTCTTCACTGTAGTCTATATCATAATCTGAATCCGAACTATTTAGTTCGAATTAATTTTTGTATTTCATGAAGTCTTCTATTTTTTTTGTCTGCATCGAATACTTGCCAATATTTTTCATTATCAGGAACGACTGGTCTGAATTTTATTTTAGTTTTGCAGTCTTTGGTTTCATATGGCGTTAAACATGTTCTAGCTGCAAAGGCTAAGCTATGGGCCGCGATGTTCCTTTTTCTTGGGACAAAAATTACCTGGTACTCCTCAAAAGTTTTTAAAAGGTCCACGAAATCATTTCGATAGGCCCTAAGTCTTGGGTGATTTGTGTTGTATTCCCCATTGACCTGCCTAATGATTAATTTAGAATCCCCATATGCTTTGATCCTCTTGGCTCCTAAATTTTTCAACAAATGTAAGCCTAAAAGCATGGATTCATATTCTGGTATGTTGTTTGAAAACTGGAATTTTAATCTACATGAAATGCTTTCTATGTGGTTGTTCTCAATGTTACTTATCCAGACACCTACACTAGCATTAGTTCTAGTGCATGACCCATCGAAGTTCATACTCCACAGAGGATTATTTTCGATTTCATCTGTTTCGTGTTTTTCCTCTTCAACTAAAGTGATTTCGGGTTGTTGTGGAATATCAACACTTAGTTGAGTCAGTTTCAACTCCTCAGGTTTTTAATTATGTTGAGGGTTGCTTTCTTGATTGTCAAGGTTTAAAAGAAAAGGATGCATGACTTGAAGCTCAAGACCTGTGTTTGGTTTGCTAAATTTTTCAAATGCATCAAACTATTTTGACACTTGCATTGTCTTTACCTCCTCCTCTCTATCAACCATTAATTCATTTAAAGTAACCTGTTCACCAAGAGTTTCATCATTAAACATGATAAAAGAATCTAAGCCGGTGTTTACAGAATACATAGGAGAATTTTGAGGCCTGTCTTGACTTGTAACTGTGTATTGCATATGGGACTCCCTGTAGAGTCTTCTATTCTGGTTGAAAACATGGATAGTCGCATAAGTCATGTCCATATTCATAGTTCCTTATAACTTAGCCCCTCAATACCTAGATAATAACATTCCATACTTTGGGGGCATATCAACCACAACAATATCCATGACTAAGCATTTGGTTGGAATCTGGGCTAAGTTAACACAGAGGCCTTTGATTAATCCTAAACATTTTACTCTTCTTCAGTCAAAGGAGTAAAGGTATTTATAAGGTCTGGTGATTTCTAATCCTAGGCTCTCCATCGCAGCTTTAGGCATTAAATTATGAGAAGCCCTAGAAACATGCATAAAGTTGTTCAAAATATTGTCATGAACATTTAAACTTACATAAAAGGGAGGAACAGGTACCTTTTGATACTTACCTTCAATCTTAGGACCAAAAATAAGCTCTGGTTGGTCATCATTAAGATTTATTGTGTCATTATTATCTTCAATGTTTAAAGCCTTCAAAATTTGGGTTCTATATACATTCTGGGCAGCTAACTCAGTCAAGGGAACAAAGATTTTAATTTTGGAAATTTCCTGCTCCAGGCTAAAAGGAATTTGATTCCTTGAAGTGCTTGTCTCAGCCTTACTAGTTGTCACTCTATCAGCAACATAAACTTGCTGATTTGTTCTATTTATATTTGAAAAAATGGTTTTAACAGGAGTACTAGCTGAAGTGTTAGTACTACTAAGGTCAGCACTTAGTTTTGTAATGTTTTGAGTGCCTTTCTCTTTACCTTTATAAGAATTTCCAGCTACTGTTTTGTCCTTCTGTTTGACAACTTTAGGCTTGGTTGGAGTGTTGTTTTGTGAATATTTTTCAGAGGTTTTGGTGTTGGGAGTTTGTTGATTAGTTTTACTTCTAAGGTCATACTCTCTTTGAGACTCTATGATGACATTTTCCAGGTCTTGATAATAATTTTCGTCATCATCTCTTTTGTCATCATAAGGTCTATAAAGACCTTGTTTTCTATCATAATGAATCTCAAAGTCATCATTATCTACTCCTAGCATGTTGATATCATCTTCCTCTATTATTTCATCTATTTCCTCAACCTCACTAACATATTTTTGATGAAAGGGAGGAGTGATCTGTTGATCATCTTCCCTAGGCCTGTTTGGAGGTTGGTTCCTTCTAAAATTCTGATTTTTGTTCTGGTTTCTATTTTAAGGAGAATTTTGGTTTTGACTTGCTTGTGATCTCTCAAGAATGCTCATTTTCTTCATCATCTCCTCCATCATTTTTTCCATCTTTGAGTTGGAAGTGGAAGGGGTAGAATCCTCTCTGAAGGATACTCTCTTCTCATATTTCATTCTTGCTCTCTTCTCCATTAAGTTCACTTCCACAGCAAGAGATCATTTTTGCATCTCTTCAAGAGTTGTAGGATCTCTCTCTCTCAGCTGATAGGCCATCTTAGGGTTAAACCCTTCAGGAAACTTGTTCAGATCTGAGCCTTGTGGAGGTTTTAGATCTAGGGAAAGTGCATTATACACACTGTTAAATATAGTGCAGTAATCTTGAACACTTTCCCCAGGGTTCCTATGGAGGTTCTTATAATCAGAAAGGACTTGGAGAGGATTCTTTTTCACTTCCCATTTGTTTAAGAATATATGATGGAAGGCTTGGAGATCATTTATACTGTGGGGGGTAAATCCCTTAAACCCTTTTATTACTTCTCCCCCCAGAATTTGAGCAAATAGTCTCAGTTTGATAGATTCAGCATCAATTTCATTTCTGTCAAAGTAGTCATTCATCTTATCCACATGTTTTGCTGTAGTAGTAGCATTACTAGCATCATATAATGGAATTTTGGACTGATAGTCCTATGGAAGATTGACTAATGGTAAAGGAAGGACTAAGGGAGAATACCATGCTACCGTGATATGTGGTGTAGGCGGATTTACAAGAGGTGGATTAACAAAAGGAAAGGTGGGTTGAAGTGGAGTGGTTTGAACAGTGGATGTAGAGTGAATGGAAATGGATGGACTGGGAATAGATTGCTGAGATGATCTTGGATGAGAGACACCTAAATTGGAAAGGAAGTGTGAATCAGGTGGTGTTGTTTCTCTACTACCAGGATGTTCACTTGTTTCAGGAGATGAAAGTGAAGACTCAAAATCTAGCTAATCTAGATCACCAAGAGACCTACTTCTAAATGGATTTATTAGATCTGCTTGTGATTTTTGCAGAGCTGTGAGATTTTCAGGAACTGAATTAGCTCTCAAGGGTGATCTGAAAACAGTTGAAAATTTTATTTTAGGAGACTTCCTAAGAATACTTTCTGGGTTATCAACTATCTTAGGTGGGTCAGGGTCAGGATAAAATCTAGTACGAATCTTTCTAGGAGCCACTATGTTGTGTTTTTCAGACCCAAGTAACCAGGAAACGTTCAACCAAATATGACAGTCTTTTAGAGGTTAACTAATCTGTTTTACACAATTTAAATCCTACATTCCTCTAATCGAGTTTGAATGATATTACAATAATAATGGTTCTTCCTGGTGGAGTCTTGAGGTCTATTAAGGATTGTGGAGTCACCAAGTGGAATTTTTTAGCTCTTTCGGAGGTAAAAGGTTTTGTGGTCCACCACCATGTTTATTAAATTCCAATCTGAAATATTTTTGAGTTTTATGAGTTATTTTTTAGTTATATTGGTTGTTAAGAGTGTTCTAAATATGTTTCACAACTTAGCTATGGTTATGAGACAAAAAAAGTCTGCTCTTATGGCTAAGCCAGCTAATCCTTCAAGGTTAGATAAGGTCTTGTGATAATCCTAGGGTTTGCCTAGTTTGTCACAAATTCAAACTAGTTTTCATCATGATTACCATTGGTTTGGTAGTTCTTGAAAAGGACTGCTTTTACTCAGAAGGTTTTATGAAGTTTTTTAAGGGAACCAGAAGTTAAAATTAGGTTCGTCCCCAGTGGAGTCACCAGAAATGTTAGCTCCCTGTAATCAGCAAGATTGGCAAAGTCTGACAACAGGGAGCAACATTGTTTCAACCACTTTGTGATTCTAGGATCTAGCCCTCCTGAATTCAAAGAGGGATCTCTCCAATAAGTGCAAAGATGGATTTGTCTTTGAAGTTTGGGTAATGATATTAGGCTAGTTATGAAGGTCGGGGGTTTTCTTTTGTTTTGGACGGTTGAGAATGATTATGGCTTGAGTGGAAAGTTCTAAATGGAAAGAGTTTCAAAGGTGAGAAGTTGCAAGAAACTAGAACAAGCTTTGGCCAAAAATATGGATAATTGCATGTTTTAGTCCATTGGGCTATGGAGTCATAATAGGGTTTTAATTGAAACAATCAGGTTCAAGATTAGTCTATGGGGCAAGTCATCTATGTCTAAGGATCTCTTTAAAGTTGATTCATGGAATGAAATGATACAACAAGAAGGGGAATTAAACAAATGAAGAACAAAGAGCAGCATAGGATCTGGTAAGTACTTTCAAACTAGCCAGCCTTTGACAAACAATTAAGAAAAACATAAAAGAAATCCAGGATCTGGTAAGTACTTCGAAACTAGCCAGCCTCTGATATGATTTCAATAGAAAACATTTAAACACAAGGGAAACACAAATTATAACAAATAATGGTCTAAGATCTGGTAAGTACTTCGAAACTAGCCAGCTTTTAACACATTCCAAGGGAAACTTTCAGTCAGTCCTTAGGGATAAAATTAGGACCAGGGCTCACCATATCTTCCTTAGTTCATCGCTACTTAACATGAAATGAAAATAAATTTCAAGAATAACAATTAGCTAAATAGGAGGACGAGGGAACGCCATCATTCGTACTGCTTAAACTAAAATAAAGCATTCCCAAATAACACAAATTGGAAGAAAAAATTTAGATAAAGCTTATCAGTTAGAGAAGGGTACTGATATACAGTAAATCCTAACTCTTTGCATGTTGTTCTTTATAAGAGAACATGGACAAAGTGGAAACAGAAATAAAATAAAAATTTACATTAAGAAATAACATCAGCATCGACATAGACCAGGATCCCATAAATCAGCTTGTATTGATGCTTCAAACCAGTTACAGCTTTAACTCCAGTGTTTTAGGTCAGCAATCATCTTCACTACTCAGCGTAACTATTCTATCACAAGCAGAGCTTCAAGAGCCAGTGAACACTATTTACAGGTAGAAGTTTCGAGCACAAGTATATTTCAAATTTCTGCAAACAACATTTCCTCATCTTCTACAGAAGTATTTATAGAAGGAATGAGGAGGTGGGATCTGATAAAATATCTCCCATTAATACAGACTTAAGGCTTCTCAGCCTTTGAGGGGCTCGATGAAGAAGCTTAGATATGTGTCCTCTATATTAATTGTTTTACATTTAAATATTGAGCTCGGTGGGAGTTTTTGTTGACTTTAAGGCTCTGTTTTAGGATGTAATAACTCTGGTTGATATTTTACATTAAGTTCATTTGGCAGATAAATTAATTCTTTGGCTGCGTTGAGGAAAATATCAGATTTTCTGATTAATAACTTCGGCCTCTATTGAATTCTTGTGGCTACAGGTGGCACTGTGGTAGCTGAGAGGAATCAATTAGCCTCTGTTATGGTGGTGGAGGCCTTTATGTCTGATAAACACTTATGATTTTCTTTAACTATGTTTTAATTTGGAGGATTAGGCTTTTGATAATCAATCTTAGCCGTAATCCCCCAAAACTATCTTCAATCTTCTGTTCTGCTGTATTTTGTATTCGACACTGATACTCTTTTAATTTGATTAGATAACATTGTGTCGTGTTGATGTGGAAGCTGCATAGGGCTTATATGGCATCAATGCCCATGAAGCATTGATGAAACGTGGTTTCGGATCCTTTATAGTTCTTTCCCTTTGATAAACGAAAGTCCAGAGGACTGTCACCCTCGACTTTCATTTCCCTTTGTTATAATGGGAAAATCCTTTGAAACTTGCAAAATGAAAAAAATATTAAGAAATCCTGCGTTATTTGGTTTAACTGCTTCGGAGGGTATGGGGAGAGAGCATGGCCATTGGATGGCATCATCCAACAGTGGAGATCAGTTTGTGGGAGGTTAAAAGGAAAGCGGAGGAAAGAATTAAGTTGGATCCATTGATCACGGAGAGATCAACAGTGGGGATGAGCTGTCATCATATAAAGTGAATGAGTCACTTTATAAACAAATGGTGAAAATTTGATGAAATAAGGTTAAAAACCTTTGTTAGGAGAAAAATATGGTTAAAAAGTGAAGTTGGGGTTTGGGATTATCGTGGGCCGTCGGATGAGATTGGCCCACGTGATCAATGGTGGAGATCACACGTTAATATCCTTTGGCGAATGTGGAGTGAAATAATTTATAGCCGGATTAAATTTTGGCCGTTGATCTGCAGAGATCAATGGTAGGCACTGCGGGCAATAAATCACAAATGGAAAAAGGGAAGGTGGTTTCGGGGGTGAAAACCACTGTATTCGTGCAGAGGAAAGGCGAGTAGGAAAATTTTCATTTTAGAAAGTGATATGTGTCCCCTCCCAACACGTGGCACCATAAAACTGTCTATTTCACTTTTCCTTTGGGAAATTAACCATCGTGCTGAAAGTTGCGCGACTTGGGATGTGGGCTGTCAGATCTGGGGCCTCAGATCTGACGGTGGAGAACAAGTGTGAATTTAAAAAGATGCATGGGCAGTAGAAAGATGGGTGGATCCATTATGCATTGTCCAATCAGAGGATCAATGGTGGAGATTTAAATTTGGGGTTCAAAACAAAAATTATATAGGTGAAGAAAAGTTGAAGAAGGACCGTTGATCTGCAAAGATCAATGGCCAGGATTGGCCGAAAAACATAATCAGCAAGGTTGCATATTTTTAGACCAAAGTTGGGGAATGTGATATGAGCCATCTGATATGGACACGTGCATGGTCCAAATGAAATCAAAGGCATTCAATTGGCAGGGGGGAAAAATTTTCATGGCGCCGATGCGATTAAGTGCTGACCGTTGAACTACAAATTAGATCGACGGTGGGAAATGAATCGGAGGGTTATGAAGTCGAGGAAACCATAATGATCGGAGTGAATGTGGGCCATTGGATCTTGGAAGGAGGGGAGGATATCAATGGTATAGAATAGATCAAGGAATGGCCAATTGAAGGGGACACAAAAGTGAGCCTGATGGAACATGCGATGCGATCATGCGCAAGCCGTTTGATCGACTCAAGATCAACGACGGAGATTGTTTTACAACATACATGGAAAAAACCCTTTAATATTTATGAAAACTAAAAAATTTATGATATACAAAGGTTTTTATGGTTTGGGGTGGGTTTATATATATATGAAGTGAATAGGCGCCCATCTGTGGGGCCTTTGACTATATGGAAAACAAGAAGGTCTGGGGCTTATGAATAAGGGCTAATCGAGATCGGAAGGTCAGGCCTTGTCTTTTCAATCTAACCATTCGAATCTTGCGATGCAATTGGCACTTGGGACTTTAACACTTGGTCCTGGGCAAATTTATATGGAGTAAAAGGTAGAGGGGGTAGAGTTTTAACAAAGGGACTCAACTGCATCGGAAGTTTTGATGCGAGTCTTTCAATCTATCCATTTTTACATTAAAAAACATAACTCCAGTGCATTTAGACCAAACTTAGGAAAAAGTGGGGTTTTTGATTTATAAAGGGAAGTAATTGATCGAAGATGAATTTTCACAATGATTTAGTGCCCGATTACGGGCCCAAGGGTTATATGGAATAATAATATGATCGGAGGATATTAAACAAAGGGCTTATCGCATCGGAAGTTTGGACTTGGAAAATAGACTTGCACGCTAGCATTTTTGCAATGTGATAAGCGCTTAAATGGCTTAGCGCCTGGTTCTAGCACCAGGGCATATAATGGGGAAGTGGTTAGGACTTATCCCAAAGGGGCTTAAGTCTGTAATACAAAAAAGGTTTTTTTAATGAGATTTTTACAAGTTTTAAATGGATTTTGGGGTTTCGACAGAGTTAAAAAAGGAGTTTTAAACTCTGTAAAGGGGATTTTATGAAGAAGAATGGAAAATAGAGGAATTCCATGGGGAATAAAAGGGGTAAAAATGAAGGTTAGTTTGAAGCGAGGGAACATAAAAATGGTGTTTGTAGCAGTCTTCTCTCTTTGAAATCAGCAGAATGTCAAAGTTAAAATGGAAACAACAGTGAATATTTAGACAAATGGCAAGATGTCTTCAAGAGTCTTCAAGAGATAACACTTTTTTGCAAGAAACTTGTTCCTTGAAGGCTCCAAAATGTTTTAGCCACCATTTGATATGAAAATTTTTATTGGTGGCTAACAAAAGGTTAAGGTTAGGTTAACATTAAGGTTAAGGTTAGATTAAGGTTAAGGTTAAGGGTAAAGTTAATGTTAATGTATGGTTAAGGTTAAGGTAAAGGTTAAGGGTTTAGTTAAGGTTAAGGTTAATGTTAAGGTTAGGTTAAGGTTAAGGGTTTAGTTAAGGTTAAGGTTACGTTCAAGTTTAAGGTTAGGTTAGGGTTATGGTTAAGTTTAAGGTTAAGGTTAAGGGTTTAGTTAAGGTTAAGGTCAAGGTTAAGGTTAGGTTAGGGTTAAGGTTAAGTTTAAACTTAAGGTTAAGGGTTTAGTTAAGGTTAATGTTTAGGTTAAGGCTAACGTTAAGTTTAGGTTAGGGTTAAGGTTAAGGTTACCGTTGAGGTTAAGGGTAAGGGTGAGGGTAAGGGTAAGGTTAAGGTTAAAGGTTAAGGCTAATTTTAATGTTAATCTTAAGGTTAAGGTTAAGGTTAAGGTAACACTAAGGCTAAGATTATCGTTAACCTTAACCTTAATCTTAACCTTAAAGTTAATCTTGACCTTAATCTTAATCTTAACCTTAAGGTAAAGGTTTAGGTTAGGTTAGGTCAGTGAGGTTTAGATTTAGTTGGGTTATAGTTAATGTTAAGGTTAATGGTTTAGTTAGGTTAAGGTTAAGATTAAGGTTTAACTTAAGGTTATGTTAAGGTTAACGTTAAGGGGGTAGGGTTAAGGTTAACATTAAATTTAACCTTAGTGTTACCTTAAGGTTAAGGTTAAGGTTAAGGTTAAGGTTAGGTAAGGTTTGGGTAATGCTAAGGTTAAGGTTAGGTAAGGTTTGGGTAATGGTAAGGTTAATTTTAGGTTAAGGTTAAGGTTAAGGTTAAGGTTAGCCTTACCTGGTGTTAACATTAACCTTAAAGTAAACCTTAACATTAAAATTAACCTAAACCTAACATTAACCTTAACCTAACCTAACCTTAGCTAAATCTTAGCCATACCTTAACCTTAACCTTACTAAACCAATTAACTTTAACCTTAACCTTAACATAATCCTTAACCTTAACCTTAACCTTAACCTTACCCTTAAACTTAACCTTAACCTTAACTTTACCCTAACCTTAACCTTAACATTAACCTAACCTAACCCTAACTTTAACCTTCACCTTAACATTAACGTTATCCTTAACACTAACCAAAACTTAACATTAAACTTACCTTAAGCTTAACCTAAACTTAACCCTGACCTAATCTAACCTTAATCATACCTTAACCTTAACCTAATCTTAACCTTAACCCTATCTTAACCTTAACCCTATCCTAACCTTAACCTTGACCTTAATCTTAAAATTAACCTTTAACCTTCATATTAATCTTAACCCTAGCCTAATCTTATCCTTGATCTTAACCTTAAGGTAACACTAAGGTTAACCTTAGCGTTAACATTGACCTTAACCTTAACCTTAACCTTAAAATTAACCCTAATCTAACATAAACTTAACATAATCCTAACCTTAACCATAACCATAACCTAACCTTAATCTTTACGTTAACCTAACATATAGCCTAAACTAAACTTAACGTTACCTTAACCTGACCTTAACCTTGTATTTAACCTTAACCTTTACATCAACCTAACCTATAGCCTAAACTAAACTTAACCTTAACTCTAACCTAACCTTAACCTTAACCCTAACCTTATCTTAACCTTAACCTAACATTAACCATCACCTTAACCTTAACCTTAACCTGACTAAATCCGTAACCTTAACCTTAACCTTAATCTAACCTTAACCTTAACCTTAACCTAAATATAGTCTTACCATTAACCTAACTTAGCCTTAACCTTAACCTTAACCTTACCCTTAACCTTCACCTTCACCTTAACCTTAACCCGACTAAACCCGTAACACTTAACCTTAACCTTAACCTTGACTTTACCCTTAACCTAAACCTAACCTTAACTATAACCTAACCCTAACCTTGACCTTAAATTTACCTTATAGTGAAGGTTAAGGTTAGGTTAAGGTTAGGTTAAGGTTAATATTAGGTTAAGGGTAAAGTTAAGGTTATGGTTACGCTAAGGTTAAGGTTAAGGGTAAGGTTATAGTTAGGTTGAGGTTAAGGTTAAGGTTAGGTTAAGGTTAAGATAAGGTTAAATATAACCTTAACTTTACCCTAACATTGACCAAACCCTTAACCTTCAACTTAACCTAACTAAACCCGTAACCTTACCCTAACCTTAAGGGATAAGTTAGGTTAAGGGTAAGGTTAAGGTTAAGGTTACGAGTTTAGTTAGGTTAAGGTTAACGGTTAGGTTAAGGGTTAGGTTAAGGTTTCAGTTAAGGTTAACCTAACCTTCACCTTAACCTAAACTAAACCTTAGCCTTAACCATAACCTTAACCTTAACCTTAACTTTATCTATAACCTAACCCTAACCTTAACTTTAACCTTAACCTTAACCTTAACTTTACCCTTGACCTAACCTTAAAATTAACTATAACCTAACCTTAACCTTACCCTTAACCTTCACCTTAACCTTAACTTTATCCTTAACCTAACCTTAAACTAACCTTAACTATAACCTAACCTTGACCAGACCCTTAACTTTAACATTAACCTTAACCTTAACTATAACATAACCCTAACCTTGACCAAACCCTTAACCTTAACCTTAACCTTAACTATAACCTGACCTTAACTTTACCCTTAACCTTAACCTTAACCTTACCCTTAACTTTACCTTAACCTTACCCTAACCATAACCTTAACCTTGACCTTAACTATAAACTAACCCTAACCTTAACCAAACCCTTAACCTTAACCTTAACCTTAACTTTACCATTCAACTAACATTAACCTCAACCTTACCCTTAACCTTAACCTCAACCTTAACCCTAACCTTAACCCTAGGGTAAGTTTAAGGTTAAGGTTAAGGTTAACGGTAAAGTTAAGGTTAAGGTTATCATTATGATAAGGTTAAGGTTTGGTCAAGGTCAAGGTTAACCTTAACCTTAACCTTAGCCTTACCCTTAACATTAACCTAACCTTAACTTTGATTTAACCTAACCTTCCCATAACCATAACCTTAACCTTAACCTTCCCATAACCATAACCTTAACCTTGACTTTACCCTTAACCTAACCTTCACCTTAACCTTAACCTAATCTTAACCTTCACCTTAGCTATAACCTAACCCTAACCTTAACCTTCACTATAACCTAACCATAACCGTAATCTTACCCTAACCTTAACCTTAACCTTAACCTCACTAAACCCGTAACCTTAACCTTAACCTTACCCTTAACCTTAAACTTAACCTTGACCTTAAATATAACCTAACCCTAACCTTAACCAAACCTTAACCTTCACCAAACCCTTAACGTAACCTTAACCTTGACTTTACCCCTAACCTTAAGCTTAAGCTTAAGCTTACCCTTAACCTTATCTTAACCTTACATTAACCTTATACTTAACTTTAACCTAACCTTAACCTTAACCTTAACCTTACCCTTAACGTTACCCTTAACATTAACCTTAACCTTAACCTTACCCTTAACCTTCACCTTAACCTTAACTTTACCCTATAACCTAACCCTAACCTTGACCATGTTAGGGTCCCGTGATTTGGCTTATTGGCAAGCCAAGTGACAGGGTAACATCAAACCAACTTTGGTGCCCAAAGACCTAGCCTTCCTGGACTCAGAGAGGGCTCTCTCTATTCGTGAAAGGGATGTATAGTTGTTTGCTTCTTATGTTTTTAATTTTAGGCTAGTTTTTAAGTATGATTTTAGTTTGTTTTAGGGTTTTTGAGGGAGGAACTAATCAAAGTTTTAAATAGATAAAAATATTGTTAGATTAACTGGGCTATGGGGTCAAAAACATCGAGAAAGCCTTAGATGGCAGACAAGGTATATTGAAGGGCCGATTTGATCAAGGTAAAATGGATCTTTAGGTGGAATGAAATGGGATGGACACTAGGTTTTGTGAAGGACAAAGACTTTTAAACATAAATGGTTCAACAATAGACATCTATGTGGTAGGGCTAACCATTAATCATGATAAATGTAACTTCAAACTGATAGATGCATAAATAAACATTCAAGTGATACATAGAGATATATGACTCTCTGACTTTAGGAAAATCACTATCAGACTTTGGGGAAAAACAATTAAGACAAAAAAATAACTCAAATTACTAAGAGGGAACTCCTAGACATATTATTCTGAGCTATCGGGCACTTTAAACTAAGATTGCAAAGTATAGGCAAAGGGAAAGATCGATACAAGACCTCTTTGGTTCAACTAAGACAATCTAACATTCAGAGAAAGGTTTCAGTAATGGAGTTTTGGTTAACTAAGGAGTAAACAGGGCGTACCATGAATCATACTAATTAGCACACATAATAACCATTAATGCAACTGAAAACAAGTTCTCAGGGTATCAAAGAGAATTTAAGAATTCATTTGACATAACTAAGAAAGAAGACAAACATAGAAGATGTAATGAATTAGGAAATCTGAGGTGCTTCCATGGGCATGTCTCAAATATATTCTCTACTGTCTTACAACAAGAAAAGAACATGAAATATGTATTATAACTAAGGAAACATAATAGAGAGGAACACTATACTATTTTAGCAAGTCAAGGAATCCAACATCAATCCTCTTTCATCATCCAAAACATTCAAGAAACTATCCAATGCACGAGACAAAGTATTTCTTCCAATATTGTATAACCATATATTGCTCTATATCATCAATTTCAGCTTTGTTTACAATTAAATCTCTTGGAATATATAGGCCAAAGTGAAGGAGAACCTCCTAGTGCAACTAGCAAGCTCATTGGCCCATAAAAAATATCTGATTTTTTCCTTGAGGATTTGCAAAGCCCAAGGGACAAAATATCTATAAAAATATCCTAAAAATGCTAAAAAAGAAAATTAAATTGACTTTTCCAAACTGAAAATGGCCAAAAAAGGCTAAACGCACATTTGGAAAAGCCACTTCAGAAAACTACATTTTTCACAAAAATGCTTCAGAAATATAGCAGCAGAAAATTCCCTGTCTTGTGGGCAACGTTTGGAGGACTTCTCGATGTTGAAACAAGGCCCATGATGGCTTGTTGGAAATACCTAGATGTCTAGCTTCTTAAAATAGTTATTTTTTCCCAAACTGATCATAGGAAGCCTATGAAAAACTGACCTGTGTGGAAAAACCTAGAAATTAGTCTTTATTGATATGCGAGGCAGAGTGTTGAAAAAGTGAATGCTTTTCACCTCTTTGGGCAACGAAAACATCTTCAATAGATCTGAAATTTTCTGAGTAGATGCCCCTAAATTTAATGCATAAAATGATACCACTTTCAATCTTTGAGGATGCTTCAAACTAAAATGGCGATGCACATGATTTTATGCAAAAATCCCAAAAATGTCAAAAAACAAAAACTTGTCGAATTATGCCCAATTTTGGTGAGCATAACCCTCATGGGTTTTCAAAAGCATGCTGAGAAGTGGAGGCAAAAATTTCAAGCCTTGATATGCCTTTCTTCACTTTTTGTACCGGGTGCATCTTTCGGGCCACCTTGAGCTTTTCTTGTGTAGCATTCAATTTTCTTCAGGAAAATTGATTTAGCTTCTTATAGTGCTTGGTCATTTTCCTTTGAAGGCTTAAGTCTTTATTAGCCCTTTCCAACTTATTATCCAAGTGTTTATTCACCGTTTCAAGCCATGATTTTCTATTTTTTTTTATTTCTTGGGTGAATAAAGTAGTAAGAGGAGAAGATCAGAAAAGGGAAGTCTCTTCCTCTTTCTGTTTCTCCAAAGCTCTTTTAAGTCCCATAGTCCTAGACCTCTTCCTTCTTTCCTAATCTTCTTCTTTAGTGTCATTGAATTCTCCCATAAGTTCTTCCAACTTGATTTGCGCTTTGGAGGCTTCCCTTTAGTACTTGATAGTCCGTGACTCATAAAATATCATGTAGACATTCATTTGCTTGTTTTGTGTTTGTAGAAAATGTATGAGGTCCTTAGACCTCTCTAGATCAACTATTAGGTCATGAATTTGTTCTTCTCTATTTCGCAAGAGGGACTCAAGGATTCTAGCCTCATTTTCACTGCTATCACTGTTTATCTCAATTATATAAAAATCCATTTCTTTATCATGGCTAATTTCCTCCTTCTCTTTTCCCTTGCCTTGGGTGGCCTTCTTGGTTTTCCCCTTCTTTGGTAATTCAAAAATGAGTTGCTTGGGCAACTTGCCTTTTCTTCCGAGTGCTCTAGTAACATTGGGAGTTACAACTTGAGCCACTTTCTTTCTTGATGTTTGGGGATTTGTTACCTTTGGAGAAGAAATCATGGCCCCTTGCCTAGGAGAGGCAACTAGCACATGCTCTATTTGGTCTTTACCATTACTGCTCCCATCATCATCTTTGTCACTATTTTCCTCCTTTTGAAGGTTTCTTTGTTGGTCTTTATCACTACCATGCTCATGGTCGCTGATTTGGCCCTTTTGTTCTATGTTGCCTTCTTTAGAATGCTCATGGCTTGAAGTTTGTTTGTCATCATCCTTGTTGGCTGGTGTGCTTTCCTGTTTTTCATCAAAAGTATCCCTTTGAGGACTGTCTTGACCCTCCTCATAAGTGCCTTGGTTGTCACCTTGTATGTCTCCTTGACGGCTGCCTTGTTCACTTCTGTCCTTGCTTTCTTCAACACTGTTAGGCTCTGTATCCTCACTGTTTTTTGCCTCATCATCATCATGCTCACTACTGTGTGGGCTACCAATAGTTTCCTCTTTGTGACTGTTGTGTTCTTCATCAGCTTATTCCAACTCTTCATCATTGCCTTCTTTATGCTCACTGTCATGTTTGGATTCTTAATTTTGTCCTTCCTCATCACTTGTTTGCTCTTTTTCAATGTGTTCTTCTTGATCATTTTTTTTCTCTCTTTCACTGTGCTCTTCTTGATCACTATTTTGCTCTCTTTCATTGTGCTTTTCTTGATCATTGTTTTTCTCTCTTTCACTGTGCTATTCTTTATCACTGTTTTTCTCTGTTTCACTGTGCTCTTCTTCACTTTAAATTATAGGAGATTTTTGCTTCTTAGGAGTGGATTTTCTAGAAGAAGGATAAACATGATGAGTGGATGGTGAGGGAGGCACATGAGATGAAGAAGTAGTGGCGAAATCAGGATGTGAAATGAAAGAGTCCCAAGAAACTCCCTTTTTCTTAAGTTGATGGAGGATGACGATCTTGATAAGGGAATGATTAAAAATACAAGATTGCTACTGAGAGGAAGACTTATTTTGAACAGTAGAAGCCATCTTTTCAATTATTCTATAGAGGAAAAAGCGTAGTATTAGCAATTGAGTTCTTGTGAACTACATGAGTAGCATGATATGATAAGCATAAACCTGAGAAAACCTCCCTTTGCATGTGAAATACTTCATGATGATTTTCATGAGAGGATCATAGTTGGTCAGCAAGTAGGAAAAAGGAAAAATAGCTGGGCATGCATCCTGATGCTCTGGTTTCAAGAAGGGTTTGTATTGATTGGAATCTAGGTAGGTTTTCTTAAACTATTTTTCTCCAATATATGGAATTTTGGTAGCTTTGGAGATAGTTCTAGGAGAGAGCTTGAAGTTTAAACCTGCTAGATGAACATGCTTCTCTTGTAGCCTTAAAGTAAACAAATGTGTCAAGGGAAGATAACTTTTCACTTCTTGAACCCTTTGGAAAAATTCCAAGCATCCTACTTCATGAAATTTAAAGAGCACTGAAGGGGATGCATTCACTTCTTGAGTTGAAAAATTCTCATACCTTTTGTGAGGACCACACTTGTTATCTAGTTTAGGAGGAATTTTTCTTCTGAGATCCTTGGCTAATTCACCGAGGCAAACTGTCTCAAATTTTCACTGAGATAAATATTCAATCAATACTCTTTGCTTTTTTCAAAAACTAAGTCTATCGTTAGTTTAGCCAACAAGTTTCTTTTTTAAATGAAGCAACTCTTTTTGATTTTGACAGTATGAAATCCCTCTCCTTTAATTGACTGTTTTCTGTGGTTGCGAGAAAAAGGTCCTTTGAAACCACTGTATCCTCTTGGTATAACTATTTCAAGGCACTGATTTAAAACATAGACTGTACCCTTTAGCCAACACTGTGTTTTGCTTTGGAATAAAACTGCCCTCCTTGATGTTATTGTCTCGTTAGAACAAAAGGCAGTCGCTTTTCACTGAATAATGAACGTTATAATAGAATTTATCTCTCCTTAAATGATCACTGTTTTTCCTTTTTTTTTGGAAAAAAAGTGTTATGTAAATGAAGAAAAATTCACCTCTTCAATACTGTGTGAGAGAACTGAAGTTTTTGACAATGTTTGTTTGTGGATTTTGGAGGAAAATGTCTCTTGGTTTTGGCACACAATTTCTTCACCTTCAATTTCTGTTTCTGAATGAATTAACAAAACCTCTTTCAGACTGGTAACAAGATCTCCTACAAACTCTATTTTGTGTTTATGGAGACTGCACACATTATTCACTACCTCACAGCCCAAGAAAAAACCTTTCTTTTGACTAGAAAACCCTCTATTCAAACTTTTTTTCTCTGATTCAGATGAATTAAGAAAGTTTACTCTTGCAAACCAACAATTTTCCTTTATATTATTTAAAACAACAAGGGATTTCTTTTATCATTGTTTCTCTTTGAATGTTATCATTAAACCCTCCTTTGGACTAAAAACTTGGATAAAAGATAGAGGAATACCTTTGGATCAACCAAATTTGAGGTTCCCATTTTAGTGTTGGCGCAGTGGTCTGAAGCCAGTTCAATTCGGAGATAAGCGTGCATTGAATGTAGAACACTCCGCACAGAGATGGATGTCAGGTCAGCCTGGGCACTGGGCACTTAGTAAAAATGCACTGATTATTTCTACAAGTGCACTGCGCGTGTATACAAGCATACCACGTGGAAGATTAAGCTTGAAATTTCTTCAAAATCGCTCAAAAATTCCTCTTTCCTTGGTGAGAATGCTAACGCGTGTTTGTTTGGAGTTTTTAAACTTTGATGAGGGCCTTTCTAAAGGCCTTTACCTCCTTTTAAAATTTGAAAACCCTTTTTTCCCTTTTTAAACTTTTCTTTTTCATAATATTCTTATGGAGGCCCTTTTTTATTGATAATCCTGCAAGTTGTTCAAAAAGCTACTTTGCATTTGCTGTATTGAGGCCTTTCTCATGAGGCTGTTTCTAGCCAGAAATTCACCCTTAGATTTAGTTTGAAGGGGATCTTTAATAAACAAAACAATATAAGACTTTTGACCATTATGTCACCTTTGGCCTTTGATGTAGATGAATTTTCTATCTCATAACCTTTGTAATTAAAATGCCCTCTTTTAATGCAAACATAATCTGTTTTAACAACATGCCCTCTATATTTGACTGATTTGAACATGTAACTCTCAAGTTTTTCTTTTCATTCATAACCTGCAGGGAGCTTAGCTTTGATAACATAATGAATTTATTCAAAAGCTATCATGCCCTTTTCTCATCAGTCATATAGGCGATCTGTCCATTTTGTAGATAAGATTAGAAGCTAAGCTTCAAGTTTGTCAATTTAACCATCAATAAGAGTCTTGTTTAGTGAAAATTGTAACCTGTGATTTATCCTTTGGAGAAGGTTTTCATGAATGCAGGATCAGAGCCTATTAACACCATCATGCTATATCTCTAAGATAAGCTTTTAGCTTGTGATATGGAATAGGTTTTTGACTTATGAACTCTTATTTACACACCACTGATTTTCACCCTTGTATTTTTTATAAGAAAATTGCTCACACATCATTTGAAAACACTATTGATGCATCTTTTGCCTATCTCTTAGAAGGAGGTGACTCACAATTTCTGAAATCACTTTGACACCTCAACCCTCTACTTTTTAAATGAAGGAGGTTCTCACTATGCCTTTAACCATCTACTTTTAATGAAGGAGGTCACAATGTGCTTCTAACCACCTGCTCTTTTAAATGAGGAGGTTCACACTATAGATATGTCATTTCTTTTATTTAAAAACTGTATTACCTTTCTGTAACCATGTGTATTTACATGGTATCATGTCAAATAGGCAATAATTTTCTCTATGAGATATGTATTTCTTTTTAAAAGATCCTTGTGAGCCCTTAGACCGGAAATCACATGACTTGTGTATGTAGAATATTTGCATTCTAGACATAGTTGACTGACTTCCCTTGACTATGTTTGCAGAGGCAGGTTGGATTTTCCTTTGGAGGAGATGCTGAGAACATTGCTGGTCATCATAAAATCAGCCTTATGTATTCATATGACTTGGAGGCTTCTCTCTGTTTTTAGGGAACTTTGGCTTTCAGACTACACCCATTAGCAGCCCTTCATTTGTTGTATTTCACTTGTTTTACTAAGGGCAAGCTAATTTCAGCATGCAGGACCCTTTTGACTTTGTTCTTTTGCTCTTTTACACATTGATCATTGTTGCAATCACACCCCTATAGAGATGTAACAAACATATGAATTTTAACTCTGAAGAGCTTCCTTGGGGTCTTCTCGAGATTTTTCCTGACCTAAGCATGTTATTTTCGATAGTGAACATACTTATCTTCTTCTATTTTGGATATTTTTTGAACTTATTCTGACATGAGACACGGTAACCTCTTAGTGGTCTGCGACCTATGGATGAGACAAGATTTGTTTTTGCAGATTAGGCGCTAATTCAGGGCTGGTTGGTACTGAACAGAGGCTTTTGGCTCAAGATGTTTTTTCCAAGGAAATGATTCCCTAAAACACCACTATCTAACTTAGGGGCGATCTTGACATATTCTGAGTGTTTCTTTGGGTATGATTAGATTTCCAAATGACATATGACCAGAGATAGGGTTGGAGACATTTTTTCAATAGTTGGATGATGAATGGCTTAAGGAATAAGGGTGAATGACAATAGATAATCTTCATCTATGGCAACTATGGAGAGGGTTATTTTGCTGAAACCAGATAGGACTTGACAAATGGGTTTTTTCTCATCATAGGATGATCGAAAGGGGTAGGAGGACAAAAACATTTTTGGGGTGTTTTCCAGATGACAGATTAGATAGTTTGTATATCAACTTCTAGAAAACTTAGCTTAAGAAACTAGTCATCATCAACAGGTAAAAAATATTGATGACTAACAGTGGCTCCATTTGGGGAGGGCAGCTCCTTTTCAAGAGATGTCCAGAATTTCAGATCTCTGGCTTTTGAAGACCATTGTCTTATCCATTAGCGCAAATTTCTTTCTTTCTTGATGCTATTTCTGAAAATGGATAGCATGATTAGCATCAAAGTCATCTCTACCTACCCAACTACATTCCCTAACTTTTTTTCTTCTTTTGGGTGCATTTAGACTAGCAACCCTTTGGCATAACATTTTTCAGAAATGACACTATCTAATTCTACACTTATATCTATCGGGAGTTCAGGTTAAACTGATGAAATCCTTTGTTTCTCTACCTATGCTAGACCGACTGTCAAGATTAAGCTGTTTACAGGATTTGATTCACTAAACTAAAACATGAAATTGAAAAATGACAAAATCAGGATTAGACAGTCTGATTTGTCATGTACTTATGGCATAAAAGAAAAGCTACACACAAATATTATTTTGCATGAAAATGAGATTTAGAAAAATCAGAGCTAGGATACACCGTTTGTTTTTCATCCCCGTTTTCCTCTTTGGTTCTTTTTTGAGCATGTGGAACCAATATATTTTCCTAATCTACTTTCTTTGATAAGCCAATCTTACATAATTTGACTATCCCTTTTTTCACTAACTTATTAGCAATAAATTTAAAACATGTTTAGTTATGATTAGGCTAGATAACTGAACAAGACATCTTTGAGCACTAGTAGCGGCATTTAGACTTGCGCGCTTTCAGAATGATTATTTTTTGAACATGGGGATTTTTGATATTTTCTAAACTGCTCTCTTTTTCTCCTTTTCTATTGTTTTTGAATTTTCTGTTTTTTTATTTATTTCTTCAAACAATGATATATACAGTGATTGAAAAATTTGGAACTAGAATTCCTAAAAATGGTGAAACTTGAGCATATTATCTTCATAAGGATCTCCTAATGCTCTTGGTCCACTCAACTCTTGAAAAGAAAAGTTTGGAAAATTCTCTCTTGTAAGCATAGCATAAGGATTCATGCATGAATATCTAAACAATTGTGTGTCTTCTTGTTGTACTTATTTATACCTTTGCTCTCCACTTCTCCTTTTGTTGTACATCTTTTTCAAATAATGCAGATATTCTTTGACATTTTTGAAGCATATGATGACATAATCAAAATACATCATCATGAAGAAATTTAGAACTGGAAACATGGCCTTTAGAAACATGTCTTTAGTGTCTGGTGGTTTTGCAATTCTGGGTTTGAAGATCGAACTACTTCCAGCATATTTGAAAAATTCTTTGAGCTATTCGCTTTGCAAAGGAATTAATTGGTGATACCCTGAAACATCATTTTTTAAAGACACATGATTAGAAGCACCTATCATTTTTATAGTATGGTCTTGGGCAGGAAGGATATAACTTCTATCCCAAAGGTGTGTATTTGTGTTTCTGAAATCAACACAGATCCTATGTCTAGCTGTCTTGTCTTTGATTATTAATGTTTGATAAATATTTTTGTATTTTCTTTTTCCAAAGATGTTTCTTGAAATGATGGAAGTGTCATAGTGTTTCTCACTGTTTTCCCGACATGTGCTAGTATTTTGAACAATCTTGAAAATTATAGCAGTTCTAAATCTTTGGTGAAGTGGCAGAATGTGAATTAGTTCAATCAGTTTAGGTATATTTGGACTGCAGTCATTACATCCCTTCATATCAAGTTTATCAGACATTTTTCCTAGATATTTAGCAGTTGCGGCTACAATAAAGCTTTCACTTTGGGAGGTAAAGTTATGAGATGATGAAGCATTTAGGTATGGTAAGAACATTAAGCTCCCCTGCCTCTGATTTCCAAAGAGGTTTGTAATATGCAAGTCTTGTAGTGCCTCTATTCTGAAAAAGGTTCCTGATGTTACTATTGATGTTTGTCTATGGTTTGAGAAATTTTCTTGATGGTGTATAGTGCTCTCTTCTTTCTGCTCTATTTCTGTTTCTAGAAAATTGAATTCTCTTCCCTCAAGGCATAACTACTCAGGGTCATGATAATTTTGAGTGTCCAGCTCATCATAGAGAACCTGGGGTGGCTGAGGTGATGCGCCTAAATTTGTTTCAATTTCTCCTGGTTGTTCTTCAATGTCTTCATCCGTGTGTAAAATGAAAGAATTTAGATCTGAATGCAAGGAATACATCGAGATGTTATCTAGCATTTCTTGGCTACTGACCATATATTTCATGTGTGATTCCTGATACAGTATTCTTGTTTGGTTAAACACAATAATGGTGGCATAGGACATATCTAGTTCAATATTTCCCTGGAGCTTGGGCCCCCAAGTTCTGGATAAAATCATTTTGTAATTGGGAGGGATTTCTGCTACCACTATGTCCATGATTAGGTGTTTTGCAGGTATTTGGGCCAAACTAAAAAAAAAATATTTGATCAGGCCTAGACACTTGACTCTGCTTGAATCAAATGAATATAAGTCTTTATAAGGTTTTGTTATTTCTAGGCCTAATATTTCCATTACAACTTTTGGCATGAGATTGTGTGAGGCCCCGGAATCTAGCATGGCATTGTGTAGGATTTGGCCATGTATATTCAGAATGATGTAAAAGGGGAGAGTGGTTCCTTCTTGGAATTTCCATTATATTTTTGGACCAAACAACACCTCAGGGGTATCATTAGCTAGGTGTAGAGTATCTGCATCATTTCCTATGTTTAGGACCTTTAGCACTTGGGATTTTTAAGAGGTTCGGGCAAGAAGTTCAGTGAAGGGCATGGTGATCTTAATTTTGGAGATTTTCCCTTCAAAACTTAAGGGTTTCTGTAGTTTAGATAGATTTGCTTTAGTTTTTTCAGCCATAACTTTCTCTGTATTATTAATTTTCTGACTTTGACTTGGGATTTTTTTCAACACAACTATCTCGGGACTCTTAGTAGAGGTACTAGGACAGTCTGGGCCAAGGCTTGTATGAATAGCTTTATCTTTGTTTTGGTCAGTTTTCTTGGCCACAATTTTGTTACTATCCACTACTCTTTTAAGAATGGTATCAGGGGTTTTAGTAACAGCAATGTCTGAGCTACCTTTCTTAGAGTTGTCCTAGTTTTTCTTTCTCCTAAGATCATACTGCCTATGAGCTTCTATTATGGCGTTCTGAAATCATATATCAGGATCTTCGGGGTCCTCATAATTTGCTTCACTTTGATTTGAGGAGAAGAAAACTTGTTCTTCTTCTGTGAGGAAAACCTCACCCTCGTTATCAGAACCTATCAAGTTTAAATGAATTTCATCAAGTGGTTCTATATATATTTCCACCTCATCAACATAGTTTTCATTGAAAGGTGTCCTGATCTGTTGGTCATTTTCCCTTGGTTTATTTTGAAGCGGGTCTCTTCAAAAGTTTTGGTTCCAGTTCCTATTTTGAGGTTTTGGCTGGTTGTCCCTAAGAGGTACTTTTTCACTTAACTTTTCCCACATTTTCTCCATGGATCTTACTAGGATGTATATTCTAGGATCCGAGGAAGAGATTGAAGGGGCAACTTCATCCCGATATGTGAATTTATTTTCTGATCTCATCCTAGCTCTCTTTTCAGCTAGGTTGGCTTCCGCACTCATAGCCACTTTTTTCATTTCTTCTAAAGTTGTGGGGTCCTTCTCTCTTAGTTGGTATGTCATATCTGGGTCCAAACCTTCGGGAAACTTTGATAATGCTGAGCCAAGTGGGAGTTTAAAGTGAGGCGAGAGGGCGTTATAAACACTGTTGAACCTATTGCAGTAATCCCGAACAGTTTCCCCATTATCCCTTTTAATATTTTTATATTCGGAAAGGATTTGGATGGGGTTTTTCTTGATTTCCCACCTATTTATGAAATTTTGGTAGAGGGTTGGGAGATCATGTATATTGTTAGGAGCTAAGCCTTTAAACCATTTCTTGGGTTCTCCACCTAGGCTTTGGCAAAACATCCCCATTCTTATGGTCTCATCTTCTATTTCCATGTATTCAAAGGCATCACTAATTCTATCCACATGTTGTTGGGTGGTAGTAGCCCCAACCCTAGTGAAGTGTAGGATTTTGTATTGGTAGTCATGTTGCAAAGGTGCCAAGGGCTGTGGTAATACTAAGGGCGCATAACAAGCTGCCATGGCGGGAGCTAATGGTAGATTTACAGTATGAGGGCTTGTAGGATGAGATGAGGTGATTTGAATATTGGTGGTCTGAAGGGGTGTGGTGGAGGTACTTGGAATTGTGAATTGATTCTGAGTAGATTTGGGGTGGTAATCAGGAGGTGTAGTACGTGAGGCTTCTCTGCTAGGACTCTATTGCAAATCTAAAGACTCAAGATCATCAAGGTTGATTTTAATTTGCGAATTTCTCCTAAAAAAGGTTTTTTCTGAACTCAAGTCAAACTGGGAATCCTACAATGATGTAAGATGTTCAGGTATATAGCTTTCTTTGTGGATGATCCTATCAATAGCTAAGTTACTGGTTTCAGAAGTTTGCCACAAAATATTTTATGGGTTATCAACTATGATAGGGGGATTTCGGTCTAGATGAAATCTGGTATTGATTCTTCGTGAAGCCAAATTTCAAAATCAAAGTTTAGAGAGGATGATAGTTGTGATTATTTTTAGATGGATGACCTCTCTAGGGGTTTCTCTAATGTGAAGAATGGTCAAAACAAAAATGAAAGCTAGTGGAATCCCCAGGTGGATTTTCTTGAGATTTATGGTCCACCACCAATACTGACAAATATGCTTTTGGGAAAAAAAATTCTAGCAAACTTTGATGTAGAGACTTGAAAGAAAGACTTAACACTTAGTTTCAATAGTTTGCTGGACTGTTGTGAAAAGTATGGTTCTATTTGCAAGTTTATTCTGTTTGATTTCCTATGTTTAGGTGAAGTTTTCTGAATCGCTAAGTTATACTTAGTTTGTCACTGATTTCAGAGGCTGCACCATTAATTTTGAGTTTCGGGAAAGATGAGTCAACAGAATAGTATGGTTTATGAATTTTTTTGGTTTTTGATGGAGTATTAGGCCTACTGGAGGCTAGTGGAGTTGCCAGGTGGATTTTTTGTTGTTCTTATAGAGATGTACTTATGGTCCACCACCAATAACTGGAAAAGCCAATTTGGGGATGTTTTTTGGGGTTTTCTGAGTCTTTATGTGCAGCCTAGGTTTGTTAGAGTGTTCTAAACCTGATTCATCACTTTGCTAGGGTGGTGAAGCAAAAAGAGTTTAATCTAAATGATTCTATAGGCTACTTGCTTGTTTTAAATTTTGAAAGACTAATGAATCTACAAGATTTTGCTAGACTGTTATGTACTCAGTTAGTCCCACCATGATCACCATTATGTTAGGGTCCCGTGATTTGGTTGATTTGCAAACAAAGTGACAGGGTAACATCAAACCAACTTTGGAGCTCAATGACCTAGCCTTCCTGGACTCAGAGATGGCTCTCTCTATTCGTGCAAGGGATGTATAATTTTTTGCTTCTTATGTTTTTTATTTTAGGCTAGTTGTTAAGTATGTTTTTAGTTTGTTTTAGGATTTTTGAGGGAGGAATTAATCAAAGTTTTAAATAGATAAAAATATTGTTAGATTAACTGGGATATGGGGTCGAAAAGGATGAGAAAGCCTCAGATGACGGACAAGGTATATTGAAGGGCCGATTTGATCAAGGTAAAATGGATCTTTAGGTGGAATGAAATGGGATAGACACTAGGTTTTGTGAAGGAAAAATACTTTTAAACATAAATAGTTCAACAAAAGACATCTATGTGGTAGGGTTCACCATTAATCACAATAAATGTAACTTCAAACTAATAGATGCAAAAAATAAATGTTCAAGCGATACATAGAGATATATGACTCTATAAATTTAGGAAAATCGATATCAGACTTTGGGGAAAAACAATTATGTCAAACAAATAACTCAAACTACTAAGAGGGAACTCCTAGACATATTATTTTGAGCTATTAAGCACTTTGAACTAAGATTTCAGAGTATAGGCAAAGGGCAAGATCGATACAAGACCTCTTTGGTTCAACTAGGACAATCTAATATTCAGATAAAGGTTTCAGTAATGGGTTTTGGGTTAACTAAGGAGTAAACAGGGCGTACCGTGAATCATACTAATTAGTACACATAATAACCATTAATGCAACTAAAAACAATTTCTTATGGTATCAAAGAGCATTTAAGAATTCATTTGACATAACTAAGAAAGAAGACAAACATAGAAGCTGTAATGAATCAGGAAATCTGAGGTGCCTCCATGGGCATGTCTCAAATATATTCTCTACTGTCTTACAACAAGAAAAGAACATTAAATATGTATGATAACTAAGGAAACATAATAGAGAGGAGCACTATACCATTTTACCAAGTCAAGAAAGCCAACAACAATCCTCTTTCATCATCCAAAACATTCAAGAAACTATCCAATGCATGAGACAAAGTATTTCTTCCAAGATTGTATAACCATATATTGCTCTATATCATCAATTTCAACCTTCTTTACAATGAAATATCTTGGAATATATAGGCCAAAGTGAAGGAGAACCTCCTAGTGCAACTAGCAAGCTCATTGGCCCATCACAAATATCTGATTTTCTCCTTGAGGCTTTGCAAAGACCAAGGCACAAAATATCTATAAAAATATCCTAAGAATGCTGAAAAAAAAAATTAAATTGACTTTTCCCAACTAAAAATGGCCAAAAAAGGCCAAATGCACATTTGTAAAAGCCACTTCAGAAAACTACATTTTTCACAAAAATGCTTCAGAAATATAGCAGCAGACAATTCCCTGTCTTGTGGGAAACATTTTGAGGACTTCTCGATGTCGAAACAAGGCCTGTGACGTCTAGTTGGAAAGCCCTAGATGTCTAGTTTCATAAAATAATTTTTTTCCCCAAAATTATCAATGTAAGCCTGTGAAAAATTGACCTGTGTGGAAAAACCCAGAAATTAGCCTTTGCTGGTATGTGAGGCAAAGTGTTGAAAAAGTGATTGTTTTTCGCCTCTTTGGGGGACCAAAACATCTTAAATTAATGTGAAATTTGCTGAGTATATGCCCCTAAATTTAATGCATCCAATTATAAAAATTTTAACCTTTTAGGATGCTTCAAACTAAAATGGCGATGTCCATGATTTTCTGTAAAAAGCCCAAAAATGTCAAGAAACAAAAACTTGTTGAATTATGCCCAATTTTGCTGAGCATAACCCTCATGGGTTTTGAGAATCATGCTAAGAATAGGAGGCAAAAATTTCAAGCCTTGATATTCCTTTCTTCACTTTTTGTACCGGGTGCCTCTTTCGGGCCACCTTGAGCTTTTCTTGTGTAACCTTCAATTTTCTTCGGGAAAATTGATTTAGCTTCTTATAGCACCTGGTCATTTTCCTTTGAAGGCTTAAGTTTCTATTAGCTCTTTCCAACTTATTATACAAGTGTTTATTACCATTTGAAGCCATGCTTCTCCATTATTTTCTATTTCTTGGGTGAATACAGTAGTAAGAGGAAAAGATCAGAAAAGGGCAACCTCTTCCTCTTTCTGTTTCTCCAAAGCTCTTTTGAGTCCCATAGTCCTAGGCCTCTTCCTGCTTGCCTGATATTCTTCTTCAGTGTCATTGAATTCACCCATAATTTCTTCCAACCTGATTTATGCTTTGGAGGCTTCCCTTTGGTACTTGATAGCCCGTGCCTCATAAACTACCATGTGGACATTCATTTGCTTGTTTTGTGTTTGCAGAAAATGTATGAGGTCCTTAGACCTCTCTAGATCAGCTCTTAGGTCATGAATTTTATCTTCTCTATTTCGCAAGAGGGAATCAAGGATTCTAGCCTTATTTTCACTCTCATCATTGTTTATCTGAATTATATCAAAATCCCTTTCTTTCTCATGGCTACTTTCCTCCTTCTTCTTTCCCTTGCCTTGGGTGGCCGCCTTGGTTTTTCTCTTCTTTGGTAATTCAACAATGGGTTGCTTGGGCAACTTTCCTTTGCTTCGAAGTGCTCTAGTAACATTAGGAGTTACAACTTGAGCCACTTTCTTTCTTGATGTTCGGGGCTTTATTACCTTTGGAGAAGAAAGCATGGCCCCTTACCTAAGAGAGGCAACTAGCACATGCTATATTTAGTCTTTACCCTTATTGCTCCCATCATCATCTTTGTCACTATTTTCCTCCTTTTGAAGGCTACTTTTTTGGTCTTTATGACTGCTATGCTCATGGTCGCTACTTTGGCCCTTTTTTTCTATGCTACCTTCTTTAGAATTCTCATGGCTTGAAGTTTTCTTGTCATCATCCTTGCTGGCTGGTAGGATTTCCTGTTTTTCATCAACAGTGTCCCTTTGAGGACTATCTTGACCCTCCTCATAAGTGCCTTGGCTGTCACCTTGTGTGTCTCTTTGAGGGCTGCTTTGTTCACTTATGTCCCAGCTTTCTTCAAGACTATTAGGCTCTGTATCCTCATTGTTTTGTGCCTCATCATCATCATCATGCTCACTGCTATGTGGGCTGCCAATAATTTCCTCTTTGTGACTATTGTGTTCTTCATCAGCTTGTTCCATCTCTTCATCATTGCCTTCTTTATACTCACTGTCATGTTTGGATTCTTCATTTTTTCCTTCCTCATCACTTATTTTCCCTCTTTCACTATGTTCTTCTTGATCACTATTTTTCTCTCTTTCACTGTGCTCTTCTTGATCATTGTTTTTCTCTCTTTCCTTGCGCTCTTCTTGATCACTATTTTTCTCTCTTTCACTGTGCTCTTCTTCAATTTCAATTATAGGAGATTTTTGCTTCTTAGGAGTGGATTTGCTAGAATAAGGATAAACATGATGAGTGGATGGTGAGGGAGGTGCATGAGATGAAGAAGCAGTGGCGAAATCGGGATGTGAAATGAAAGAGTCCCAAGAAACTCCCTTTTTCTCAAGTTGATGGAGGATGACGATATTGATAAGGGAATGATGAAAAATACAAGCTTGTTGCTGAGAGAAAGGCTTCTTTTTAACAGTAGAAGCCATCTTGTTAATTCTTCTATAGAAGAAAAAGGGTATATTTAGCAATTTAGTTCTTATGAAGGGCATGAGTAGCCTGATATGATAAGCATAAACCAAGGAAAACATCCCTTCGCATGTGAAATACTTCATGATGATTTTCATGAGAGGAGCATAACTGGTCAACAAGTAGGAAAAAGGAAAAATAGTTGGGCATGCATCCTGATGGTATGGTTTCAAGAAGGGTTTGTATTGATTGGAATCTAGGTAGGTTTTCTTAAACCATTTTTCTCTGATATATGGAATTTTGGTAGCTTTGGAGATAGTTCTAGGAGAGAGCTTGAAGTCTAAACTTGCTAGATGAACATGCTTCCCTTGCAGCCTTAAAGAAAACAAATGTGTCAAGGGAAGATAACTTTTCACTTCTTGAACCCTTTGGAAAAATTCCAATCATCCTACTTCATGAAAGTTAAAGAGCACTGAAGGGGATGCATTCACTTCTTGAGTTGAAAAAGGCTCATGCCTTTTGTTAGGACCACTCTTGTTATTTGGTTTAGGAGGCAATTTTCTTCTGAGATCCTTGGCTGATTCACCGAGGAAAACTGTCTCAAATGTTGACTGAGATAAATCTTCAATCAATACTCTTTGCTTTTCTGAAAAACTAAGTCTTTCCTTACTTTAGCGAAAAAGTTTGTTTTTTAAATGAAGAAACTATTTTTGATTTTGAAAATATGAAATCCCTCTCCTTTAACTGGTTGTTTTCTGTGGTTGCAAGAAAAAGGTCCTTTGAAACCATTGTCTCCTCTTGGTATAACTGTTTCAAGGCACTGATTTAAAACACAGAATGTACCCTTTAGCAAACAATGTGTTCTACTTTGGAATAAAACTGCCCTCCTTGATGTTATTGTCTCTCTAGAACGAAAGGCAACCCCTTCTCACTAAATAATGAACCTTCTAACAGAAATTATCTCTCCTTAAATTATCACTGTTTTTCTTTTGTGTTTGGAAAACAAGTGTTATCTGAATGAAGACAAATTCACCTCTTCAATACTGTGTGAGAGAAATGAAGTTTTTGACAAGGTTTGTTTGTGGATTTTGGAGGAAAATGTCTCTTGGTTTTGGCACACAGTTTCTTCACCTTCAATTTCTGTTTCTGAATGTGTTAACACAACCTCTTTCAGACTGGTAACAAGATCTCCTAAAAACTCTATTTTGTGTTTATGGAGACTGCACACATTCTTCACTACCTCATAGCCGAAGAAAAAACCTTTATTTTGACTACAAAACCCTCTATTCAAACTCTGTTTCTCTAATTCAGATGAATTAAGAAAGTTTACTCTTGCAAACCAGCAATTTTCGTTTTTTTTATTTAAAACAAAAAGGGATTTCTTTTATCATTGTTTCTCTTTGAATGTTATCATTAAACCCTCCCCTGGACTAACAATTTGGATAAAAGATAGAGGAATACCTTTGGATCAACCGAATTTGAGGTTCCCTTTTTAGTATTGGCCCAGCGGTTTGAAGCTAGTCCAATTCGGAGATGAGCACGCATTGAGTGCAGAACATGCCGCGCAGAGATGGATGTCGAGCCAGCTTGGGCACCGAGCACAGGCACACTGCATGCTTTGTAAAAATTCACTGATTCTTTCTATAGTCATGCCGTGCGTGTATACAAGCACGCCGCGCGGAACATTAAGCTTGAAATTTCTTCACAATCGCTCAAAAATTCCTCTTTCCTCGATGAGAATGCTAATGCATGTTTGTTTCGAGTTTTTGAACTTTGATGAGGGCCTTTTTAAAGGCCTTTACCTCCTTTTAGAATTCTAAAACCCTTTTTTCCCTTTGTAAACTTTTCTTTTTCATAATATTCTTGTGGAGGCCCTTTTTGACTTACAGATAATCCTACAAGTTGTTCAAAAATCTACTTTGCATTTGTTGTATTGAGGCCTTTCTCATTGGGCTGTTTCTAGCTAGAAATTCACCCTTAGATTTAGTTTGAAGGGGATCTTTAATAAACAGAACAATAGAAGCCTTTTGACCATTACGTCACCTTTGGCCTTTGATGTAGATGATGTTTCTATCTCATAACCTTTGTAATGAAAAGGCCCTCTTTTAATGCAAACATAATCTGTTTTAACAGTATGCCCTTTGTCTTTAACTGATTTGAACAAGTAACTCTCAATTTTTTCTTTTCATTCATAACCTGGAGGGAGATTAGCTTTGATAACATAATGAATTTATTCAAAATCTATCATGCCATTTTCTCATCAGTCATATAGGCAGTTTGTCTATTTTGGAGATAAGATTAGAACCCGAGCTTCAGGTCTATCAAATTAACCATCCATAAGAGGCTTGTTTAGTCAAAATTGTAACCTGTGATTTATCCTTTGGAGAAGGTTTTCATGAATGCAGGATCAGAGCCTATTAACACCATCATGCTATCTCTCTCAAATAAGATTTTAGCTTGTGATATGGAATAGGTTTTTGACTTATGAAATATTATTTACACACCACTGATTTTCACCTTTGTATTTTTGATAAGAAAATTTCTCACACATCATTTGAAAACACTATTGATGCATATTTTTCCCATCTCTTGGAAGTAGGTGACTCACAATTTCTGAAATCACTTTGACACCTTAACCCTATGCTTTTTAAATGAAGGAGGTTCTCACTGTGTCTTTAACCATCTACTTTTAATGAAGGAGTTCGCATTGTGCTTCTAACCATCTGCTCTTTTAAAGGAGGAGGTTCTCACTATAGATATGTCATTTCTTCTATTTCAAAACTATATTACCTTTCTGTAGCCATGTGTCTTTGCTTGGTATCATGTCAAATAGGAAATAATTTTCTCTATGAGATATGTTCTGAGATATGTATTTCTTTGTAAAATATCCTTGTGAACCCTTAGACCAGAAATCACATGACTTGTGTATGTAGAATATTTTCTTTCTAGACATAGTTGACTGACTTCCCTTGACTGTGTTTGCAGAGGCAGGTTGGATTTTCCTTTGGAGGAGATACTGAGAACACTGCTAGTCAGCATAACATCAGCCTTATGTATTCATATGACTTGGAGGCCACTCTCTGTTTTTAGGCAACTTTGGCTTTCAGATTACACCCATTAGCAGCCCTTCATTTGTTGTATTTCACTTGTTTTACTGAAGGCAAGCTAATTTTAGCGTGCAGGACCCTTTTGACTTTGTTCTTTTGCTCTTTTACACATTGATCATTGTTGCAATCACACCCCTACAGAGGTGTAACAAACATATGACTTTGAACTCTGAAGAGATTCCTTGGGGTCTAATGGAGATTTTTCCTAACCTAAGCATGTTCATTTGGATAGTGAACATACTTATCTTATTCTGTTTTGGATATTTTTTGAACTTCTTATGACATGAGACATAGTAACCTCTTAGTGGTGTGCAACCTATGGATGAGACAAGATTTAGTTTTGTAGGTTAGGCACTAATTCAGGGGTGGCTGGTACTAAATAGAGGCTTTTGCCTCAGGATGTTTTTGCCAAGGAAAGGATTCCCTAAAACACCACTATCTAACTTAGGGGCGATCTTGACATATTCTAAATCTTTCTTTGGGTATGATTAGATTTCCAAATGACATATGACCACAGATAGGGTTGTAGACATTTTGTCAACAGTTGGATAATGAATGGCTTGAGGAATAAGGGTGAATGACAGCAGATAATCTTCAGTTATGGCAACTATGGACAGGGTTATTTTGCTGAAACCAGATAGGACTTGGAAAATGGATTTTTTTTCGTCATAGGATGACCGGAAGGGGTAGGAGGAAAAAAATTGTTTTTGGGTGTTTTCTAGATGACATATTAGCCAGTTTGGAGATCATCTTCTAGAAAACTTAGCTTAAGAAAGTATTCATCGTCAACAGGTGAAAATTACCGATGACTAATAGACCAAACACTTAACCTTAACCTTAAACTTAACCTTAACTATAACCTAACCCTAACCTTGATGAAACCCTTAACCTTAACCATAACTATAACCTAACCTTAACTTTACACTTAACCTTACCTTAACCGTACCTTAACCATAACCTTAACCTAACCTTAACCTTAACCTTATCTTAACCTTACCTTAACCATAACCTTAACCTTGACCTTAACTATAACCTAACCTTGACCTTGACCAAACCCTTATCCTTAACCTTAACCTTCACTATAACCTAACCTTAACCTTAACTTGACTAAACCTGTGACCAAACCCTTAACCTTAACCTTAACCTGACCTTAAGGTTAAGGGTAAAGTCAAGGTTAAGGTTAGGTTAAGGTTAGGGTTAAGGTTCAGGATAAGGTTAAGGTCAAGGTTAAGGGTAAGGTTAAGGTGAGGGTTAAGGTTAACGTAAAGGTAAGGTTAAGGTTAAGGTCAAGGTTAAGCTATAGTTAAGGTCAATGTTAAGGTTAGGTTATAGTGAAGGTTAAGGTTAAGGACGAGGGTTAAGGTTAAGGTTAAGGTTAAGACTCGTAACCTTAACCTTCACCCTTAACCTTAACCTAACCTTAACTAAAACCTTAACCTGACTAAACCTGCAAGCTTAACCTTAACCTTAACCTAACTAAACCCGTAACCTTAACCTTAAGGTTCAGGTTAAAGCTAAGGTTAAAGTTAGGTTAAGGTAAGGTTAAAGTTAAGGTTTGGTTAAGGGTAAAGTCAAGGTTAAGGTAAAGTTAAGGGAAAGGTTAGGTCAAGGTGAAGGTTAGGTTAAGGTTAAGTTTAGGGTTAAGGTTAAGTAAATGTTAAGGTTAAGGTTAATGGTAAAGTTAAGGTTAAGGTTAGGGTTAGGTTATAGGTAATTTTAAGGTTAAGGTAAGGTTATGTTAAGGTTAAGAAAAGGTTATGGTTAGGGTAAGGTTAAGGTTAAGGTTTGGTCAAGGTTAGGGTTAGGTTATAGTTAAAGTTGAGGTTAACATTAGGTAAAGGGAAAAGTTAAGGTTAAGGTTAGATAAGGGTAAGGTTAAGGTTAAGGTTATAGGTTTAAACTCATAACCTTAACCTTAACCTTAACCTTACCTTGAGCTTAACTATAACCTAACCCTAACCTTGACCAAACCCTTAACCTTAACCTGAACATGAACCTTTACCCTAACCTTACCCTAATCTTAACCTTAACCTTAACACAACCTTAACCATAACTTTACCTTAACCTTTAATTTACCCTTAAGCTAACCTTAACCTTACCCTTAACCTTAACCTCCCCATAACCATAACCTTAAACTTAACCTTGACCTTACACATAACCTTAACCTTAAACTTAACCTAACTATAACCTTACCCTTAACCTTAACCATGACCTTAACCTAACCATAACCTTGACCTTAACTATAACCTTAACCTAACCTTAACCTTGACCTTAACCTAACCTTAAACTTAACCTTAATGTTAACCTTATATTAACCTTAACCTAACCCTTAACCTTAACCTTGACCATAACCTAACCTAACATTAGCCTTATATTAACCTTAACCTAACCTTAACCTTGAACTTAAGATAACCTTAAACTTAACCTTATATTAACCTTAAACTAACCTTAACCTTAACCTTAACCTAACTATAACCTTACCCTTAACCTTAACCTTAACCTAGCCTTAACCTTAACCCTAACCTTAGCCTTAACTTTACCCTTAACCTAACCTTAACCTTAACTTTAACCATAACTTAACCTAACCTTAACCTTAACATAACCGTAACCTTAACCTTACCTTAACCTAAATTAACCTTAACCTTGACATTGACCTTAACCTTAACCTTACCTTTACCTGAACCTTAACCTTAACCTTCCCATAACCATAACCTTAACCTTCAACTTACCCTTAACCTAACCTTAACCTTAACCTTAACCTAACCTTAACCTTGACTAAACCATTAACCTTAACTATAACCTAACCTTAACATTAACCAAACCCTTAACCTTAACGTTGACTTTACCCTTAACTTAACCTTAACCATAACCTTAACCATAACATTAACCTTAACCTTAAAATTAACCTAACTAAACCCGTAACCTTAACCTTAACCTTAACCTAAACTTGACCTTCACTTTACCCTTAACGTAACCTTAACCTTAAACTTAACCTTGACCTTAACCTTAACCTAACCTTAAACTTAACTTTACCCTTAACCTTGAGCTAACCCTAACCTTAACCAAACCCTTAACCTTAACCTTAACCTGACTAAACCCTTAACCTTGACCTAACCGTAACGTTAAACTTAATTTAACTGAACTTAACCATAACCCTAACTTTAACCTTAAATTTAACCTTAACCTAACCTTAACCTTAACTTTAACTATAACATCACCTTAAGGTTAATGAAACCCTTGACCTTGACGTTAACCTTAACCATAAACTTAACCTTAACCGTAACTTGAACCTTACCCTTAAATTTACCTATAACTTAACCCTAACCTTAACCAAAACCTTTACTTAACCTTAACCTAACCGTAACCTAACATTATCCTTAACCTTATCTTAACCTTAACCTAACCTTAACCTTGACTTTACCCTTAATGTAACCTTAACCTTAACCTTAACGTTACCCTTAAACATAACCTTAACCTTAACTTTACGTTAACCATGAATTTACCCTTAACCTAAGCTTAACCTTAACCTTAACCTTACCCTTAACCTTAATATTAACCTTAACCTTCCCATAACCATAACCTTCACCTTAACATTGACCTTAACCTTAACCTTAACCTTCCCATAACCTTAACCCTAACCTTAACCATAACCATAACCTAACCTTAACCTTGACTTTACCCTTAACGTAACTTTAACCTTAGCCTTAACATTCACCTTAACCTTCCCATAACCATTACCTTAACCTTAACCTTAACTTTACCATCAACCTTAACCTTAACCTTAACCTTATCTTAACCTTAACCTAACCTTAACCTTGACATTACCTTTAACGTAGCCTTAACCTTAACCTTATCTTAACCTTAACCTAACCTTACCCTTAACCTTAACCTTAACATCACTAAACACTTAACCTTTACCTGATTGTAACCTTAACCTTACCTTAACCTAACTTACCATTAACCTTAACTTTAGTCTTAACCTAAATTTAACCTTGACCTTAACTATAACCTAACCCTAACCTTGACCAAACCCTTAAACTTGACCTTAACCTGAACTTTTACCCTAACCTTAACCTTAACCTTGAATTTACCCTTAACCTAACCTTAACCTTGACCTTAACTATAACCCTTACCCTAACCTTGACCTTAACTTTAACTTTACCCTTAACCTTCACCTTAACCTTAACTTTACCCTTAACCTTAACCTTAACATTAAACTTACCCTAACCTTAACTTTAACCTTAACCTGACTAAACCATAACCTTATCCTTACCTTAACCTAACATTAACCTTAACCTTCCCCTAAGCTTAACCTTAACCTTAACCTTAACCTTAACCTTAACCTAACCTTAACCTTAACTTTAACTTTACCCTAACCTTAACAGTTTAGTCAGGTTAAGGTTAAGGTTAAGGGTTTGGTCACGGGTTTAGTCTGGTTAAGGTTAAGTTTAAGGTTAGGTTAATGTTATGGTTAAGGTTATGATTAGGTCAAGCTTAAGGGTTTAGTCAAGTTAAGGTTAAGGTTAAGGGTTTGGTCAATGTTAAGGGTAAATTTAAGGTCAAGGTTAGGTTAAGGTTAAGGTTAAGGTTAAGGTTAAAGTTAAATATAATCTAACCCTAACCTTATCCTTAATTATAACCTAAACTTAAGCTTAACCTTAATATTAACCTTACCCTAACCTTAACCTTAACGTTAACCTTAACTTGAATAAACTCGTAACCTTAACCTTAACCTTACCCTTAACCTTAAACTTAGCCTTGACCTTAACTATAACCTAACCCTAGCCTTAACCAAACCTTAACCTTGACCAAACCCTTAATGTAACCTTAACCTTGACTCTACCCTTAACGTAACCTTAGCCTTGACCTTGACCTTACCTTTAACATTAACCTTAACCTTCACTTTACCCTTAACCTTAACCCTAATCTTATCCTAACCTTACCCCTAATCCTAACCTTGACCAAAACCTTAACCTTAACCTAACCTTAATGAAACCCATTACCTTAACCTTAACCTTAACCTTACCCTTAACCTGAAACTTAACCTTGACCTTAACCATAACCAAGCCCTAACCTTGAACAAACCATTAACCTTAATGTTAACCTTAACGATAACCTTAACCGTAACCGTAACCTTAACCTTTACCCATAACCTAACCCTAACCTTGACCAAAACTTAACCTTAACCTTAACTTAACCTTAACCTTAACCTTCCCATAACCGTAACCTTGGCCTTAACTATAACCTAACCTTAACCTTGACCAAACCCTTAACGTAACTTTAACCTTTACTTTGACTTTACCCTTAACATAACCTTAGCCTTGACCTTAACCTTACTCTTAACATTAACCTTAACCTTAAGTTTAACCTTAACCGTAACCTTAACCTTACCCTTAACCTTAACCTAACCTTAACCTTGAATTTACCTTAACCTAACCTTAACCTTAACCAAACCTTTAACCTTAACCTTAACCTTAACCAAACCCTTAACCTTAACCTTAACCTTAACCTTAACCTAACCTTAACCTTGACCTTAACTATAACCTAACCTTACCCTAACCTTAACCTTAACTTTAACCCTAACCTTAGAATTAACTTTACCCTTAACCTAATCTTAACCTTACCCTAACCTTAACCCTAACCTTAACCTTACCCTTAACCTAACCTTAAGAGTTTAGTCAAGTTAAGGTTAAGGTTAAGGGTTTGGTCAAGGTTAGGGTTAGTTTATAGTGAAGGTTAAGGTTAAGTAAATGTTAAGGTTAAGGTTTAGGTTACGACTCTTAACCTTAACCTTCACTATAACGTAACCTTAACTATAACCTAACCTTAACCTTGACCTTAACTATAACCTAACCCTAACCTTGTCCAAACCCTTAACATTAACCTTAACCTTAACCTAACTTTAACCTTAAATAAACCCTTAACCTTAACCTTAAGGTTCAGGTTAAGGTGAAGGTTAAGGTTAGGTTAAGGGTAAGGTTAAGATTACGGGTAATGTTAGGGTTAAGTAAAGGTTATGGTTAGGGTAAGGTTAGGGTTAGGTTATAGTTAAGGTTAAGGTTAAGGTTAATGTTAAGCGTAGGTTAAGGTTAAGGTTAATGTTAAGGGTTTGTTTGAGGTTAGGATTAGGTTATAGTTAAGGTCAAGGTTAAGGTTAGGTTATGGTTAAGGTTAAGGTTAAGGTTAAGTAAAGGTTAAGGTTAAGGTTAATAGTTGTATAAGGTCAAGGTTAAGGTTAAGGTTAAGGTTATGTTAATGTTAATATTAAGGTTATAGTTAAGGTTAAGGTTAGGTTAAGGTTAAGGTTAGAATAAGCTTAATATAAGGTTAAGGTTAGGTTAAAGGTATGTGTAAGGTTAAGTTTAAGGCTAAGGTTAAGGTTAAGGTTATGGTTAAGGTTAGGTTACGGTTATGGTTTAGTTTACAGGTTTAGTTAGGTTAAGGGGTAAGGTTAAGGTATGGTTAAGTTAATGATAAGGTTAACCTTGACCTTAACTTTACCCTTAACCTTAACTATAACCTAACCCTAACCGTACCCTAGCCATAACCTTACCCTTAATCTTAACCTTAACCTTCACTATAACCTAACCTTAACCTTAACCTCAACCTTAACCTCAACCTTAACCTAACCTTACCGTTAACCTAACCTTAACCTTAACTATAACCTTAACCTGAACCTGACTAAACCCGTAACCTTAACCTTAACCTTACCCTTAGCCTTCACCCTTAACCTAACTACGGTTAAGGTTAAGGTTATGTTAAGGGTAAAGTTAAGGTTAAGGCTGGGGTTAATGTTAGGTGAAGGTTAAGGTTAAAGTTAAGGTTAGGTTAAGGTTAAGGATAAGGTCAAGGGTAAAGTTAACCTTAAGGGTAAAGTTGAGGTAAGGTTAGGTTAAGGTTAAGGTTAAGGTTAACATTAACATTAACTGTAACCTTTACCTAACCTTAACCTTAACCTAACCTTGACCTTAACTATAACCTAACCCTAACCTTGACCAAACCTTAACCTTAACCATAACTTAAACTTAACCTTAACCTAACCTTAACCTTAACCTTGGCCTTATCTATAACCTAACCCTAACCTTGACCAAACGCTTAACCTAAAATTTAATGTTAACCTTACCCTAACCTTAACCTTAACATTAACCTAACCTTTACTTAACCTTAACCTTAACCTAACCTTAACCTTAACTTTATCCTTAGCCTAACCTTAACCATAACATTGACCTTTACCTAAACATAACCTTAACCTTACCCTTACCCTTAACCTTTACTTTACCCTTAACCTAACCTTACCCTTAACGTTACTAAACCCATACCTTAAGGTTAAGGTGAAGGGTTTGCTCAAGGTTAGTGTTGAAACCCATAATTAGCCTTTCCTTTACACATTTACATCTCATTTCACCTCTCTTTCATCAATTCATAAGCCCTAATCAAAGAAGAATGTTTACGTTTGTATCAAGGATACATGAAATTGATTGACATATTGTATTTTCATGATTTTTTCTATTTGAATAAGTTTTGGAATATTGGCTACATAATGGAACCCATTCCATAGCTACTCTTGTGGTTGAATATGTTACAGGTGTCCGTTGAATGAATGGTCCACATGGGTAGTCTCAGTATCTCTCCTAAATGGATTTCTTCTTATCCACAAGGAGCAGATCGACAAATAAAGAGGCCTAATCCGATGGTCAAAGCTCAAAGTCAAAGAGATTGTTTCGCACAACAATTAGGACTCTTTATTTTCTCCGTAGCAGATCATGAGTCCTAAGAGTCCTATTTTGATTGTAATTTGAAGATACACTTGTAGTTATCTTTATTCATAGTTAGTTATGCAAATTCCTTATAAATAAAGGTTTTATAGAAGCTAAGTTTTTGTAGCACAATTTCAGAATTACAATGAGATACTATGTTTTCTAAAAATCTATTTCAATAAAGAAGATCAGTTCCCAAATGTTGTTTTGATTACATTTTTAAGGAGATAAAGAGTTGACCAACTTCGTAGTAGAGGGCCCCTACTGCTAAAGAAGGTTTTTAATGTTTTCTAGTTATATCTGTGGCAATTCTGTTTATTATTTTTATGTTCATTATTAATTTCCAGTTTTTAATATATTAGATACAACTGTGTAGATTTGCCTTCTGAAACATTTTCAAGGAGATAGGTAACTCTGCCTTCAGGATTGGAATAAAATTTGAAGTGTTGAGAAACATGGTTCTTTAGTTTCCTACTTTCATTTTTCAAGATAGTTTTCAATTGCTGTGTTTAACTAAGCATTTATAAAGTCCATTTTTCCTATCTACAAAATATTATATTGAATGGTTAAATGTCTTACAAATGTAGTGGTTGAATAGGTTTCATTTCCTATCATTTGCTTGCTAATAATTATGGATGTAATTGAATTATCTGAAAGACATACCAAGGGGTCACAAGCATTAGAATTGGATGAGACTTGATAAGTTAGTTATTCACTTAATTAGTTGTAGATAGAAGATCCTCATTTCATTGCAACAAAAAAATATTCTTAAAGGTTATCCTGACAGAGCCTAATTTGAATATGCTTTGCAAGGATGATTAAATGATTAGATTAAATGTAGTTTTTGAGTTATTGTAATTCTTTAGTTTAGACAGATGAAATGATTGCTTAGATACATTACCTCAAGGGGGTCACTCTCCACATTTTGGGTAGATGGAGTAATTAAAACACCTTATATAAATTTCAATTGCATTTTCTTTTTTCTATTTTATATTTTAAGAAACTAAAGTGAAAACAATTGATTTCATCTCATAGGGCTTTGACCTAATCATTGAAAGTTGAAACAATCTGAAGTACAATAGTTGCCACATTTCCCTACTTTCATTTTTCAAATCTCAATTGAGTCATAGATCCATGGATTAGGTTTACTCACTAATTGAAGTACTTGCTTTGTCTTTTTGTCAAAACTAGTTCTTAGAACTTGTCCATAAACTTTGGTTTCTTTAATATAAAATTAACTTAGTTTCATAATACTTCCTTTTCTTCCTTTTTAATTAGATTTATTTTCACTTTTCTAAATGGCCTAGGATAGCACACTAAGGACTAAAAATACAAAACCCAAAAAACAACAAGAAAAACCAAAACAACGAAGTAAGAGAAGGGTTACTTAGGCACATATAGTGCACCACACTTCATCAGTTTACTAGCCCTCATTGATAATTAATGGAAGCAATTTAGGAACACTAAATTGACTAAACATTTTGGCACCGTTGCTGGTGTTACACAACATTTTTTCACTATCCCTGCAATCCCTCGTGCCATACATTGGAGGACTATTCTCGTGACCTGTGAATAGTAAAATGTCCTGAAAAAACCTTAATGGTATCCTTCTGCATAGGAGCAAGAATTCTCCTGAAGAACATTTCCTTAGAAAAACCCTAAAACCCATGTTTTGGAATTAGCGTGAGTAGCGAGTTCATCCTTGCACCAATGAGGAAAATATACACTAGTGGGAATGCTAGCTAGCCCTCTGTCCCTGTGTTGTACCCATGCCAAGCCTATTAAGGAATGTTTTTAAAAAATAGAAGGCAAAAGTTTGATTCTAACAACATCAGAACAAATCATCAAAAAGAGGTTGGGCTGTTTGGCTTAAGATATTCTTGATTAGGAAGTGGTCTTCCACCTCTCATGGAACCTTCATAAGAGATAGGATTGTCCCCCATGATTATAGGGAGCCTAACCTCTCCTTCTCCGTCTATAAAAGCCTGTCCTCTCCATTTTCTAGCTAGCTGAAATTTTGGGAAGGAAATTATAGCTGAGTGACAATCAAGGGAAGAGCTAAGGAGAACCCTATGACAGAGAGAGTTTTGTCAAATCCTTGAGGAGCTTTGTGAGACACGTCCCGCTAGAACCCTGTCAAAGGAAGATCACGACGTCAGAGCACCAGTTGTAATAATTCTCTCGTATCTTAATATACGTGACTCTGCTATTGGTTCCATGATTGTGTCTGTCCATTATATAATGAAATTTCATTCGTTCCTTTCTCACTGATTGATAGTTATAAAGTGTGAAATATTATGTTGCACGTTGTCTCTCTTCTTTGCATGTGTATAGGTATCTAGATGCAGCGAGCTCACGGATCATGACCTGTCCAGATAGGAATGGAAGTGCCACTTCTTCTTCAACAACAACAACGGAGGAATCCTGGTAAGTGATTTATCGCGATTCTATCCTTTGTAACTAGGAATCAATAGCTTTGCATGTTTCGATTGTTGCTAGACCCACTCTAGGGCTAGTGGGATCGCTTCTGTCTGCAGAGGGGATTTACCTCCACAACAATTTGGCAACTTCGCTGGGGAGCAGTGGGAGTTGTTCCTTCCTCCATTGGGTTGCTTTTGGCTTTTTTTTTTATTTTTCTACTTTTCTAGTTCACCTTCGTTAGTGTTAAAACCTTGTTCAACCCCCAGAAGACTAGATCTAGCCTCTGTTCATTCATTTTTTTAATTTTCTAGGGTAAACCTAATTGTCACGGTTATCCCTCTGACAGTCACATCCAAGGGCATGAGTTTCTAGTTAGGCACCTACACCATCCCCTGTTTAGCGCAGATTACAGCCAGACAGGCACACCAAACCTGCTTTGTTTTAGGGTTTGCCTATTCTTGGACTCTCTGAGCTTGAGTTTTGGTCCTGGGTTATTTTTTCTGATTGTTTGAGTGCTTTGAAGTCATTTTTTACTGTGTTTAGCCCTTGTCCTCTGATTTTTTTCCTTTTTCTTTCAATTTTCCATTTTAGTCCTAGGGCTTCTAGGTGCTTCAGTGTGTTGAGCCTCCCATGGGATTTTTGGGTCTTTGCTTTCCCGGTCAACTTTGTTCTTGATTCTTTGCATTCATCTTGTTGAATCAAATTGATTCATTGCATTTATTGAGTGATTTTCCCCTATTTCATTCAGTTTCTCTTTATGTTGCTCCAAGCCTAGATCACACGGCTTGTTTGAATCTCTTTTGAGATTGTTCTTCGCTTTGAGGGATTTCGTCATCGGTTTGAGTCTTGATTGCATTTGTTTGAGTTGAGTGAACTTCTTTGGTTTCATCTCTCTATTTATCATTCTCCAATTGATGTTTTATTAGTTTTTCATTTATTTAGTGCATTTTCTCTAATATGTTGAAAAATAGAAAAAAAAATATTTTGCATTTTTTGATTGGCATAGTGAAAATTGAAAACTCTTTCGCATTACTAGTATTGTATAAATTCTAGAGAAAAATTTTCCAGTTTCATTAGCTTACATTGAAATTGGCAGTGGATGTTTTTTGTGTGTTCATTTCCCTATCATTTGAAAGCTCTCAACTCTCCCGTAGATAGCTCTTCATTGAAGGAAATTATGTTTTGTGGCATGTAGTTTGCATCTAGAGGTTTTATGAGATCCAACATTCGATAGGGCCTTGAAATCAAAACGTAAATTGAATATCAAATTTAAAATTTACTGAATTAACCTAAGGCAGTATTGAAACTTAAAGGAACATCTAGTAGTCTAAGGTAGAGACGTGTTCCAGTGTCTTTAAGCCTAATAGTTGTCACTCGCAATCTAGCTACAGACAGCATTATTACAGACTTGTGCTCCCTGTACTGTTGCGTATATAAAGGTAGACCCCATTAGGTTGCAAATCCTTTATCCATAGGAAGCCAAGCCTACCGCATTTTACCTGTGATACACTAGACATAACATTCAGAGAGATTACCTACACGTACGTTAAGTCCTTGGTTGATTTTTCTTTCATTTTTACCAAGGTGTATATGGAAGTTCATGGATATCTAGTGCACCCATTTACCTAGATTACCAGGGAAGTCATTTTGATCTTTACTGACTCTTTTAACTAAGAATATCATCGAGCTCTTGTCCTTTCAAGCTTGTGTCCAACCTGAAAGCGATAGAGTCACCTTTTTCTTGTTTCTCAACTCTTAAAATATGAAACGGCAGAGTCTGGTTTCAGTGTCTTAAAAAATTAATGGCCCATGAAATATTCCTGGTTATAAATTTTGTCCTTAGTGTTTTTTTTCAAGGTCATTTCTGATGGCAACTCTTCTAGATTCAAGGAGTCCCCCTTGAAGGGATTCCTTGTCCTTTTCCTTATTTAGGAAATATTGGTGCTCCTTATATGGCCACGTTATCCCTCCCTGGGTTAAATGTTGGGTTTCCTGTTTGGTTGTTTTCAACCTTTGTGGTCTCAATTGCTCTAGATGCCGTACCATCCACTCCTCTGCCTGAGAAACGCCATGTTGATTTGAAGGTGGACCTCTCCCCTTCTTTTCCTATTTCTTTTTCCTCATATTTTACTTCACCCAGTGAAAGTTTGGATTCTAGTACCCAGGTGGCTAAGAAGAAGAAGAAGAAGAAGACTAAGAAGAAGAAGTCAGATAAGTGAGAGGCTAATTCTGCAGTTGTTGCTTCTAAAACACCTGCTCTCGATGAATCTTCCAACCCTTCGTGGAAATTTAAGTTCCCTTGCATGTTGTGCCAGGGAAACCATCTTCTTCGAGATTTCCCTAGCATTCCCAATGTGCTCGAACTATGGTCCAATGGTCGTCCACTGTTTCCTTTGGCTTCCGAGAGTGAGGTTGGGGGTGTTAGCCACCTATAAAATTTGTTATATCAAAAGGTGCCTAAATCATTTTTGGGGCCTTCAAGAAACAATTTTTATTGCTTAAAATTTTATCTCTTGAATACTCATGAAGGCATCATGCCCATTGTTTAAATCTTCACTACTGTTTCCATTTTTTAACTTTGAGATTCTGCTGATTTCATAGAGAAAAGACCTCTACAAAACACAATTTTTCCTTCCATTCACTTCAAAACTAACCTTCATTTTACCTTCTATTTTCCTCATAAAATTCCTCTGTTTTCCATTTTTCCCCTTTTCCCCTTCATAAGATCCTCTTTACAAAGTTTAAAACTCACTTTTAAACTTTTCCGAAACCCCCAAATCCATCAAAAACTGTGAAAATTTTCATAAAAAAATATGTTTTTTAAACTACAGGCTTAAGCCCCTTTGGGCTAATTCCTAACCACTTCCCCACCATATGCCTTGGTGCTGGAACCAAGCGCTAAACCCATTTGGTGTTTATTGCATCAGAGAAATCGCAGCGCACAAGTCTATTTCTTATGGTGAAGCCTCCGATGCGATTAGCCCTTTGTTTATAAACCCCCGACCTTATTGCTATTTCATATAACCACAAGGCTCACAATCGGGCACTTAACAGCTCATAAAAACCATTCTTGATTTCTATTTTCCTTTCTTAATTCAAAAAACCGACTTTTCCTAAGTTTTGGTCTAAACCTGCCAGAACAATGTTTTTTAATGAAAATGGGTAGATTGAAAAGCTCCGCATCATTGTTTCGATGTGATTGAGTCCCTTTGTATAAAAATACACCTCTCTTTATATAAACCTACGCATGGGACCAAGAGTTTAAGTCCTGAAGCGCTAATCGCATCGGAGAAATTAAAATGGGTAAATTGAAAAGCCCGACCTTTCCTTCTGATGTGATTGGCCCTTGTATACATAAAGCCCTGGTCCCTTTGCGTTTTCTTCATAAACACCAACGACCCCATAAAATGGCGCCAAGCCATTTCATATATAACCCGCCCGATGTAATTAAACCTTTGTATTTTCGTTAATTTTTGGTTTTCATATAATATAAAGGGTCCCACTATTCATTGGTCGAAGCCCTTCTCTGTCGTTGATCATTGGACCAATCCGATGGCCAAAACTGTATCGCATAAAAAATGTTTCATTGGGTGAGTTAATACTTCCTCACCCCTAATTGGTCACATTCTGACGCATCCTCCACCGTCGATCTGATCTGTAGATCGATGGCCAACGATAAAACACTTTGGTGCCTCCATGTTCTTTGCCCCACCGATGGCAAAAGCTCTAATTACATCTGGGCCATCCACATGTCCAGATCAGATGGTCCAGAATGTATCTCCCCACTTTGGTTAAAAACATGCAGCCCCGCTCTACAATTTTTTTCCAACAGATCGCAGCCGTTGATCTCTGCAGATCAACGACCCATATTAATCCTTTTCTCCACTTTGTAAATTTGTTCATTATCCCCAGTTTCAATCCTGACCATTGATCTATTCCATCCAATGGCCCTAATTAACCCTGATAGGTCCGACCACTATAGGTCATGCTTTCTTTAAGATTTGATCTCAGGCCCTTATTAACCCCAATTTCCATTTTTAACCATATTTCCTCCGACAAAGGTTTTTAACCTTATTTATTTACATTTCCTCCATTTCTCTATAAAGTGACCCTTTCGATTTATTTCCTCCCGACTTATTTCGATCATTGATATCTGTAAGATCAACGGCCCGGACTTAATCGTCTACACCATTTCATCAACCGCTCTCCTTTTGAACACTACGCACAAATCTCCACGGTTGGATGCTAACAGCTAATGGCCATGCTCCTACCCGAAACCTCCGAAGCAGTTTTTACCCAATAACGCAGGATTTCCTATTTTTTTTTGTTTTCTGTAGGATTTAAAAGGTTTTTCAAATGTTTAAAAGGAAAATGAAGGCCGAGGGTGACGGCTCTCTAGGTTTTTATTTCATAAGAAAATTCATTCCACGGGGTTTCAAACTTCACGTTTCGTCAATGGTTCATGGGAATTGATGCCATATGAGCCCTTTGTGGCACCTGCATATCGAAAAGACACAGAGAATTAAATTGAATGAAGAGTATCAGTGTTGAAGACTAAAACAAGCCAGAAATGAAGGATTGAAGACTGTTTTCATAGTTTTGGAGGATTACGGCTGAGATCGAAATCAAAATCATAATCCTCCGAATTAAAACACAATTAAAGACAAATCAAAATATTATCAGTCAGAAAGATCCTCCACTGCCACATCAGAGGCTAATTGATTCCTCTCAGAAATCGAACGCCACCTGTAGCCTCAAAGCATTCAACAGAGGCCGAGTTATGACCAAGAAGGAAGATATTTTCCTCAGCATAGCCGAATTGTTAATTCTGCCAAAGGAACTTAATGCAAAAATATCAGTAGAGTTATTAAAACATGAAACAGAGCCTTAAAGTCAACAAAAGCTCCCACTGAGCTTAATTCTTAAATGTAAAACAATTAATATAGTCAAACATCTGTAAACTTATCCATCGAGCCCCTCAAAGGCTGAGAAGTATTTAATCTGTATTAATTGAACCAAGGAGATATTTTATCAGATCTCACCTCCTCATTTCTTCTATAAATACTTTTGTAGGAGATGAGACAATGTTGGTTGTTGAAATTTGAAATATACTTGTGCTCAAAACTTCTACTTGTAAATAGTGTTAAAAGGCTCTTGAAGCTCTATTTGTGACAGAATAGTTAGGCTAAGAAGTGAATGTGATTTCTGAACTGAAACATTGGACTTAAAGCTGTAACTGGTTTGAAGCATCAATACAAGCTAATTTATGGGATCCTGGTCTATGTCAACGGTGATGTTATTTCTTATTGTAAATTTTTATTTTATTTCTATTTTTGCTTTGTCCATCTTCTCTAATAAAGAACAACAAGCATAGAGTTAGGATTTACTGTATATCAGTATCCTTCTCTGACTGATAAGCTTTATCTGAATGTTTTCTTCCAAATTGTGTTGTTTTGGAATGATTTAATTCAGTTTGAGCAGTTAGGAATGCTAGCGTTCCTTCATCCTAATGTCTAGGCTAAATGTTATTATTGAATGTTATTTTCAGTTTATGTTAAGTAGAGATGAACTAAGAAAGTGATGGTGAGCCTTGTCCTTTAGTTTTATCCCAAAAAACTATCTGAAAGTTTCCCTAAGAATGTGTTGAAAGCAGGATAGGTTCAAATTCCTTACCTGATCTTAGACTATTATTCGTTATCATATGTGTTTTCCCTTGTGTTTAATATGTTTTCTATTGAAAGTGCATCAAAATTTGGCTAGTTTCAAAGTACTTTCCAGATCTTAGATTACTTTTATGTCTTTCTTAAGTGTATGCCAAAAGCAGGATAGTTTCAAAGTACTTACCTGATCTTAGGCTACTCTTTGTTCTTCATTTGTTTAATTCCCCTTCTTGTTGTAACAGTGCATTCCATAAAATCAAAACTTAAAGAGATCCTTAGAAATATATGACTTGCCCCATGGACCACTCTTGAACCTTGTTGTTTCAATTAAACCCTATTATGACTCCATAGCCCAATGGACTAAAAACTAGCGTTATATCTATCTTTTAGCCAAAGCTTGTTATGATTGCTTGCAACTTCACACCTTTGAAGCTCTTTCCATTTTAGAACTTTCCACTCAAATAATAATCATGCTCAACCATCCAAAAAAAATGAAAACCCTTGGACTTCATAACTAGCCTAATATCATTACCTAGAAAGCTTTAAAGACAAATCCATCTTTGCACTTATTGGAGATATCCCTCTCCAAATTCGGGAAGGCTAAATCCTAAAATCCCAAAGTGGTTGAAATAATGTTCTCCCTGCAGTTTGAATTTGACAATTTTGCTAATTACAGGGAGTTAACATTTCTGGCGGCTCCACTGGGGATCTTTTGAGTGTTTTTTCAGCCTAGGTACCTTTAAGACCTCAAGAAACCTTTGATTCAAGAACATTGTGCAGTGAGTAAAAGCATCCCTTTCAATCACTACCATGCAGATGGTAATCATGGTGAAACTTGTTTGAATCAGTGACAAACTAGGCAAACCCTAGGATTCTCATAAGAGTTGATCTAACCTTGAAGGATCAGCTGTCTTACCCATAAGAGTAGAATTTCTTTGTCTCATCACCGTAGATAAGTTTTGAAACAGATTTAGAACACTCTTAAGAAACAATAGGACTGAAAAATAACTCAGAAAACCCAAAATTATTTTAGATTGGTATTCAATAAACATGGTGGTGGACCATAAAACCTTTTATCTCCAAAAGATCTAAAACTTCCACTTGGCGACTCCACAATCTTGAACAGACCTTAAGACTCCACTGGGAAGAACCATCATCATTGTAACATCATTCAAACTCAGTTATAGGACTGTAGGATTAAATTTTTTGTAAAACAGATTAGTTAACCTCTTAAATATTGTCATATTTGGTTGAAATTTTCTTGTTTAGTTCGGTTCGAAAAATACACCATAGTGGCTTCTAGAAGGATTCATACTAGAGCCTATCCCGGCCCACACCCACCTGAGATAGTTGGAAACCATGAAAGTATCCTTAGGAAGTCTCCTAAGATTAAATTTTCAACTGTTTTTAGATCACCCTTGAGAGCTAATTTAGTTCCTGAAAATATTGCAGCTCTACAACAATCACAAGTAGACCTAAGATATCCATTTAGAACTAGGTCTCTTGATGATTTAGATCAGTTAGATTCATAGTATTCACTTTCATCTCTTGAAACAAGTGAACATATTGGTAGTATGGAAACCACACCACCAAATTTACATTTCCTTTTCAATTTAGGTCTCTCTCATCCAAGATCAGCTCAGCAATCTATTCCTGGTCCATCCACATCTGCTCACCCTACATCCACTGTTCAAACCACTCCACTTCAGCCCACTTTTCCTCTTATTAATCCACCTCCACCTCCTACCATGGAAGCATGGTATGCACCCCTAGTCCTTCCTGTACCATTAGTCAATCTTCCACAGGATTATCAGTCCAAAATACCATTGTATGATGCTAGTAATGCTACTACTACATCACAACATGTGGATAATATGAATGACTACTTTGAAATAAATTAAATTGATGATGAATCTGTCAAACTAAGACTATTTTCTTAGAGTTTGGGGGGAGAAGTAAGAAAATGGTTTGAAGGCTTAGCCCCCCACAGTATCAAAGATCTCCAAGCCTTCTGTCATACATTATTAAACAAATGGGAAGTGAAGAATAATCCTCTCCAAATACTTTGTGATTACAAGAGCCTCCACAAAAACACTGGGGAAAATGTACAAGCTTACTGCAGTAGATTTAACAGTGTGTATAATGCACTTCCCGCAGATCTAAAACCTCCACAAGGCTCAGCGTTAAACAATTTTCCTGAAAGGTTTGACCCTAAAATGGCTTATCAGCTGAGAGAGAGAGATCCTCTAACCCTTGAAGATATGCAAAAAGGAGCTCTTGTTGTGGAAGTTAACTTGATGGAGAAAAGAGCAAGAATGAAGAATGAGAAGAGAGTGTCCTTTAGATAAGAGTCCACAACTTCTACTTCTAGCTCAAACATGGAAAGAATGATGGAGGAGATGATGAAGAAAATGAGAATTCTTGAGAGAGCACAAGCAAGTAAAAAACAAGCTGCTCCTCAAAACAGAAAAAAAGAACCAAAATCAGAATTTCAGAAGGAACCAACCTCCAAACAGACCAAGCGAAGTTGATCAATAGATCACTCCTCCCTTTCATCAAAACTATGTGAGTGAGGTTGAAGAAACATAAGAGGAAACAGAGGATGATGATATCAACATGCTGGGAGTAGCTAATGATGACTTTGAGATTCATTATGATAGAAAAAAAGGTCTTTACACACCCTATGATGACAAAAGAGATGAGGATGAAAGCTATTATCAAGACATGGAGAATGTCATAATAGAATCTCAAAGGGAATATGACCTTAGAAGTAAAACCAATAAAAAAACTCCCAACAACAAAACCTCTGACAAATATTCACAAAGAAAAACTCTAAATAAAACTAAAATTGTAAAACAAAAGGATAAAATAGTGGCTCGAAATTCTAATAAAAGTAAAGAGAAAGGCGCTCGAAGTAATGGAAAACATAGTGCAGACTTTAGCACTACTAACACTTCAGCTAGTACTCCTATTAAAACCATTTTGTCAAATGTAAATAGAGCAAGTCATCAAACAGATTTTGTTGACAGAGTGGTAGCTAATAAGGCTAATACAAGCACTTCAAAGAATTAGATCCCTTTCAGTTTAGAGCAGGAAATTTCAAAAATTAAAATCTCTATTTCTCTTATTGAGTTAGCTGCCCAGAATGTATATAGAACCCAAATTTTGAAGGCTTTAAACATAGAAGAGAAAAATGATACAGTCAATCTTAACGATGACCAACCAGAGCTCATTTTTGGTCCCAAGATTGAAGGTAGATATCAGGAGTGACCTGTTCCTCCTTTTTACGTAAGTTTAAATGTTCATGACAATATTTTGCACAACGATATGCATGATTCCAGGGCCTCTCATAATTTAATGCCCAAAGCTGTAATGGAGAGTCTAGGTCTAGAAATCACCAAACCTTATAAATACCTTTACTCCTTTGACTCAAGCAGAGTAAAATGTTTAGGATTAATTAAAGACCTCTGTGTTAAGTTAGCCAAGATTCCATCCAAATTCTTAGTCATGAATATTGTTGTGGCTGATGTGCCCCCGAAGTATGGAATTTTATTATCTAGGTCTTGGGGGGCTAATTTACAAGGGAATATGCAAATGGACATGACATATGGGACCATCCCAATTTTCAATCAGACCAGAAGACTTTACGGGGAGTCACATATGTAGTACATGGTTACTAGCCAAGACAGACCACAAAAATCTCCTCTGTATTCTGTAAATATGGGCCTTGATTCATTTATCCTATTTAATGAAGAATCATTCAGTGAAAAAGTCACTTTAACTAAATTAATGGACAATAGAGAGGAAGAGGTTTATACCACAAAAGTGTAAAATAAGTTTGCTGCATTTGAAAACTCTAGCAAACCAAACATGAGTCTTGAGCTACAAGTCATGCATCCTTTGCTTTTAAACCTTGTCAGTCAACAAAACAACCCTCAACACAGTGAAAAAACTGAGGAGTTAAAACAAATTCAACTAAGTGTTGATACTCAAGAACAATTAGAAAGCGCTTTAGTTGGAGAGGATGATAGTCAAACTGATAAACCCGACACTAGTCCTCTGTAGAGTATGGAATTTGACGGGTCTTGCACTAGAAGTAATGCTGGTGCAGGTGTCTAGATTTATAACACTGAAAACAACCACACACAGAGCATTTCTTATAGATTAAACTTCCAGTGTTCGAATAACATAGCAGAATATGAATCCCTGCTTTTAGGCTTACATTTGTTGAAAAATTTAGGAGCCAAAAGAATCAAAGTGCATGGAGATTCTGAATTAATCATTAGGCAAGTGAGTGGGGAATACAACACTAATCATCATAGACTTAGGGCCTACCGAAATTATGTCGTGGATATTTTAAAAACATTCTGGGAGCCCCAATTGATTTTTGTCCCAATAAAAAAAAATAACGCAGCCCACAGCTTAGCTTTTGCAGCTAGAACATGCTTAATGCCATACGAAACCAACGAATGCACAAATCAGATTAAATTCATACCAGTTTTTCCTGATAACGAAAAATATTGGAAAGTTTTTGACATAGACAAACAAATAGAAGACTTCATACAATTCAGAAATGAATTCGAACTACAAAGTTCGGATTCAGATTATGAAACAGATTACCCAAGTGAAGAAAATTTTCTTGATGAAGAAGAAAAGTCTCCTAAGCTTGCTAATGTTAATATTTCATCTACCAAACTTAAAAATAAAACAGAATTGACTGCAGAGTCAGAAATATAGGATTTAGAAACCCTGCACTCTAAATATCAGAGTTTGCCAAAGGGTCTGGCCCCTTTAGAAGAGTTGTTTTATTTTAACAATATGACCGAGAAGCCAAGACTGGAGCCTGTAGAGACTGAAGTGGAAGAGTGAAATATAGGCAGTGAAATAAAACCAATGATGATCAAATTGTCTAAGACTTTACCAGCTCACAATAAACTCAAATACATAGAGCTTTTTAAAGAATTTTCTGATGTATTTGTGTGAGGTTATGAAGATCTGAAATCCTATGACACTGAAATAATTCAGCACAAAATCCCTCTCAAGGAGAACCAAAAACCATTCAAACAGAAACTGTGCAGAATAAACCCTGTTCAACTGCCTTTAGTTGAGAAGGAAATCAAGAAAATGTATGAATCTGGTATTATTTTCCCTATTAGATATTCTGAGTGGGTATCTAATATGGTGTCAGTTAGGAAGAAAACATGAGAGATTAGGCTTTTTATAGTCTTTATAGACTTAAACAAAGCTTCATTGAAATACAACTACCCTTTACCTAAGATGGACCATATTTTACAAAGGGTAGCTGGTCAAAAAGAATTTCTTTTCTTGATGGCTATTCAGGGTACAATCAGATCTTAGTCCACCCTGATGATCAACTAAAGTCAGTGTTTACTACACCTTGGGGCAGTTTCATGTACGTGAAAATGCCCTTTCATCTAATGAATTCTGGTGTAACATTCCAAAGAGCCATGGACATTGCATTCTCAGAAGAATTGGGCTACTTCATCATTATATACCTTGATGATGTCACTGTTTTTTCAAAGACAGATGAAGAGCACTTAGCACATTTAAGAACAATTTTCGAGAGATGTAGGAAGTTTGGGATATCTTTAAACCCTAAGAAAACACTTTTCAGTCTCCAAGAAGGTAAAATTCTTGGGCACATCATTTCAGAAGAGGGTATTAAGATAGAACCAAAGAGGATTGAGGCCATATTGCAAATCTCTCATCCTCGAAACATCAAGGAATTGCAATCTTTCATTGGAAAGATTAATTTATTGAGAAGGTTCATACCCAACTTGGCTGAGCTCCTTAGGAACATTACAAAAATGTTGAAGAAGGAGTAAGGGATGAAATGGAGCTTGGAAGAAAGAAGTCCTTTAAGCTGGTGAAACAAGCATTAACCAAAAAATCGGTTCTCAAAAGATTTTTATATTTTTTCATTTGCATCAGAACATACAATAGTTGTTGTCCTTTTACAGAAAAATCCACAAGGACAAGAGTAGCCTATTGCATTCTTTAGCAAGGCTTTGAGGGATGCCCCTTTGAAGTATAACATTATTGAAAAGCAAGCCTTTGCATTGGTTAAGGCTTTAAAAGACTTCAGAGTATACATCTTGCACTCCCACATCATTTCCTTTGTCCCGAATTCAGTTGTGAAGGAAATTATAATGCAGGACCCAGATGGTAAGAGAGGTAAGTGGATTGTTGTTATTCTTGAATGTGATTTGGAGATAAAGCCCACTAAACTCATTAAAGGCCAAGATCTAGCTAGATTAATGGCTGAATCAAATTTTGAAGTTCCTTATATTAATATGATTAATGCTTTAGATGAACAAGAGGAAATCTAAACTTCCATTGTTCAAGATCATTTTATGAATTCCTCTTGGTATGCTGATATTCTTTATGCTTTTCTTAATTTGAACACACCTCCTGGTTTGAAAAAAACAAAGGCAAGGTTTCTGAAGTTAAAATCTATAAACTATTGCATTATAGATAGATGTCTTTATTAGAAAAATGTAAGTGGTATATTGCTTAAATGTTTTCCTGAGTATGATGTAGAGAAGATTAAGCATGAGTTCCATGAGGTGGAGTGTGGAGGCCACCTGTACTGGAAGAAAACAACCAACAAAATCCTGAGGGCTAGTTACTATTGGCCTACTCTTTTTCTTGATGTACATGAGATGATAATTGTCTGTCATAAATGTCAACTTTTTGAAGGAAAAAGGAATTTTCTAGCCTTACCTCTACATCCAATCACTGTTGAGGCTCCATTTCAACAGTGGGGACTTGACTTTATAGGAGAAATCCATCCACCATCCTCTACCCAGCATAGGTGGATTCTCACTGCCACAAACTACTTCACCAAATGGATAGAAGCCATCCCTTGTAGGGAAGCTAATGATTGTGTCATTATAAAATTCATGGAGACTAATATTCTCTCTAGATTTGGTTGTCTACCAAGATTATCACTGATAAGGTAGCAGCATTTGGTTCTAAGAATATGGTTGAATTCTGTCACAAATATTAGATAACATTGGGTCATTCCACGACCTATTACCCCCAAGGTAATGGACTTGCAAAATCCTTAAACAAGAGTTTGGTGAACATAATGAAGAATTTGTTGGAGGACAACAAGAAGTCTTGGCACACAAAGCTTGTTCATGCACTTTGGGCTGAAAGATTGACGTCAAAGAAATCTATTGGAATGTCACCCTACCAGCTTGTATATGGCACTGATGCAATTTTTCCGACCAGCCTTGGTGTACCAGTTATGAATTTGATTCCAGAGTTTCATTCTGAAGACGATGACATGATCAGAAGGATAAATCAAACTATTGAACTTCAACAAACTAGAGAGGAGGTTTATAACAAAACATTACAAAAGCAAGACAACATTAAAAAGTTTTTTGACAGAAGAACAAAGGCCAACAATTTCAATGTTGGGGAAAAAGTTTTAAAGTGGGACTCAAGGAGAGAAGAGAAGGGAAAGCATGGGAAATTTGAAAACTTATGTTTTGGCCCTTATCTCATTCATTCTACTGGTGGTAATAATGCTTATTTTTTGCAGGAGTTGAATGGAACAAAGCTGTTTTGGGGGTCCTGTCAATGATAGGATGCTAAAACATTACTTCTCTTGATCCATGTCATGTTCTGAAAGCCTTTTTATCTTTTTTATCATTATAAATATTTCACCCATCATTTCATTCACAGTTAGAAAAATAAAAAATACAAAAATAGTGAAAGAAATAAAAGAGGGCAGATTGTAAAAACAATAAAGGTACAACCCCATATCAAAAAAGAGAAACAAATCTGAAAGAGTGCAAGCTTAAATGCCACTCCTGAAGAACACACTTATAATTAGTCATACAAGCCTAATCATGACTAATTAGTTTTAAATTTACTGCTAATAGGATAGTGAATTTGATTTTCCAAACAGTTCAATCTTGGCTTATCAGTAGGTAGATTAGACTAGAAATTGAAGGTTCAAACATGCTCAAAATATGAACCTAAGTGTCCAAAGGAAGAATGAACCCAATCTGTTTCAAATTATGAGTCAAAAAAGAGGTAAAACAGGTTCTAATTAGCTCAAAATATCAACCAAAGGACAAGAAAAGAACAGCTCAAAACAGAAGTAAAAACAGAGTTGTAAAAATATGAAGGAAGTTCTTAGAACTTTCAAATCTTAAGCCTTCCATTTTGATTTAAATTTCTGTAAAATAATCTCTATGTACAACTTGTTCTTTATGCCATAGATCAGAAACAAGTTATATTGTTCAATCCTGATTTGTATGCTTTTAAATTGTTGTTTTATAAATTAGAGTATAAAAAACTGTTAGATTGTTTAATCCTAATAGATTAGTAGATTAGGTAGAGAAGCATATGGACTCAACTGTTTAATCTGAGTTCATGGAGAAATAAGAAGTAGAATTAGATTAGTTTTATTCTTTCAAAAGAATAAAATGTTGTAAGAGAGTTTTCCAATCCAAGTGCACTCTAAAAAGAAGAAAAAATGTTAGATCAGTAGGATTCGGTAGGTAGAAAGCTTGTGTCAATGAAGATCCATTGTTTTTTCATGGCTTCTGCCAAATTTTCAGAGAAAAATAAGATCATCCGAACGAAGAAAAATCAGCCCAATGGATGAGACACTGATCAGCCTCCAGAGAATGCAAGTCTGAAGTTCTTGATGCCTTCAAGAGGGCACCATCCCCAAGTGGAGCCACTGTTAGCCACCTATAAAATTTGTTATATCAAAAAGTGGCTAAATCATTTTTGGAGCCTTCAAGAAATAATTTTTATTGCTTAAAATGTTATCTCTTGAAGAATCATGAAGGCATCATGCCCATTTTTTAAATATTCACTGTTGTTTCAATTTTTTAACTCTGAGATTCTGTTGATTTCATAGAGAAAAGACTGCTACAAAACACCATTTTTCCTTCCTTTCACTTCAAAACTAACCTTAATTTTACCTTCTGTTTTCCTCATAAAATTCCTTTGTTTTCCATTTTTCCCCTTTTCCCTTTCATAATATCCTCCTTACAAATTTTAAAACTCACTTTTAAAATTTTTCGAAACCCCCAAATCTATCAAAAACTATGAAAATTTTCATAAAAAAATAAAATTTTTAAACTTAAGCCCCTTTAGGCTAAGTCCTAACCTCTTCCCCACCATATGCCTTGGTGCTGGAACCAAGGGCTAAGCCCATTTGTCCTTTATCGCATCGAAGAAATCAAAGCGCACAAGTCTATTTATTATGGTGAAGCCTCTGTTGCGATTAGCCCTTTGTTTAAAAACCCCCGACCTTATTTTTGTTTCATATAACCACAAGGCCCACAATCGGGTGCTTAAAATTTCATAAAAACCATTCCCAATTGCTATTTTCCCTTGTTATTTCAAAAAACCCACTTTTCCTAAGTTTTGGTCTAAACCTGCCAGAACAATGTTTTTAATGAAAATGGGTAGATTGAAAAGCCCTGCATCATAGTTCCGATGCTATTGAGCCCCGTTGTATAAACCTCCGCCTCTCTCTATATAAACCTACACCCAAGACCAAGAGTTTAAGTCTCGAAGTGCTAATCGCATCGGAGAAATTCAAATGGGTAAATTGAAAAGTTTGACCTTCCCTTCCGATGCGATTGGCCCTTGTATACATAAAGCCCCAGTCCCTTTGCATTTTCTTCATATAAACCAACGGCCCCACATATGAGCGCCAAGCCATTTCATATATAACCCGCCCGATGTAATTAAACCTTTGTATTTTCATTAATTTTTGGTTTTCATATAATATAAAGGGTCCCGTTGTTCATTGGTCAAATCCCTTCTCCACCGTTGATCATTGGACCAATCCGATGGCCAGCGCTGTAACACATTGGAAATGTTTCATTGGGCGCGTTAATATTTCCCCACCCCCAATTGGTCACCTTCTGATGCATCCTCCACCGTCGATCTGATCTGCAGATCGACGACCAGTGATCAATCACTTCGACACCTCCATGTTCTTTGCCCCACCGATGGCAAAAGCTCCAATTTCATCTAGGTCGTCCATGTGTCCAGATCGGACGGTCCAGAATGCATCTCCCCACTTTGGTTAAAAACATGCAACCCTGCTCTATAATGTTTTTCCAACATATCACAGCCATTGAACTCTGAAGATCAACAGCCCATATTAATCCTTTTCTCCGCTTTGTAAATTTGTTCATCATCCCCACTTTCAATCCTGACCGTTGATATGTTCCATCCAACAACCCTTATTAACCGTGATAGGTCCGACCCCTGTAGGTCCTGTTTTCTTCAATATTTGATCTTAGCTGTCCATCTTCGATCCAATGGCTCAGATTGGAACCGCCCTTCCCGCTTCTACCCGTGCATCTATCCAATATCACGCTCGCTCCCCACCATTAGATCTAAGGCCCCAAATCTAACGGTCGACGTTCCATATCGCGTAACTTCAAGCACGAATGTTAATCCACAACATTTATGCGATATAAGCTGTTTTGGAAAGACACATGGTGGCCTCTAATGCATATCACATTCAAAAAGGAAAAACCTCCTCCCCGCCCTATCACCACGTGAACCCTATGGTTTTCTCCTCCAAAACCACTTTTCTCCATTTGTATTATAATTAATCATGTGTGCTTTCTGCCGTTGATATTTGCATATCAACGGCTCAGATCTAATTTCTCATTACACCATCGCCCTTTGCCTTTTTCAAAGGGTTTTTAATGTGCAAATCTCTGCCATTGATCTCGTGGCTCGATCTCATCCAACGGACCACAATCATCCCAAAACCCCAATTTCCATTTTTAACCATATTTCCTCCGACAAAGGTTTTTAACCTTATTTCTTTACATTTCCACCATTTATATATAAAGTGACCGTTTTGCTTTATTTCCTCCCGACTTATTTCGACCGTTGATCTGTACAAGATCAATAGCCCAGACTTAATCCTCTGCACCATTTCATCAACCGCTCTCCTTTTGACCACTACGCACAAATCGCCACCGTTGGATGCTGACATCCAACAACCATGCTCCTACCCGAAACCTCCGAAGTAGTTTTTACCCAATAACGCAAGATTTCCTAACTTTTGTTGGTTTGTGCAGGATTTAAAAGGCTTTTTAAATGTTTAAAAGGAAAATGAAGGCCGAGGGTGACGACTCTCTCGGTTTTCATTTCATAAGAAAAATAATTCCACAGGGTTTCAAACTTCACGTTTCGTCAATGCTTCACGGGCATTGATGCAATATGAGCCCTTTGTGGCACCTACACATCAACAGGACACATATAATTAAATTGAATGAAGAGTATCAGTGTTGAAGACTAAAACAAGACAAAAATGAAGGATTTAAGACTGTTTTCATAGTTTTGGAGGATTATGGCTAAGATCGAAATAAAAATCCTAATCCTCCGAATTAAAACACAATTAAAGAAAAATCAAAAGATTATCAGTCAGAAAGAGCCTCCACTGCCACATCGAAGGCTAATTGATTCCTCTCAGCTACCCAATGGCACCTGTAGCCTCAAAGCATTCAACAGAGGCCGAGTTATGACCAAGAAGGAAGATATTTTCCCCAGCACAGTTGAATATTTAATTCTACCAAAGGAACTTAATGAAAAAATATCAGCAGAGTTATTACAACATGAAACAGAGCCTTAAAGACAACAAAAGCTCCCACCAAGATTAATTCTTAAATGTAAAACAATTAATACAGACAAACATCTGTAAAATTCTCCATCAAGCCCCTCAAAGGCCAAGAATTATTTAATCTGTATTAATTGAACCTGGGAGATATTTTATCAGATCCCACCTCCTCATTTCTTCTATAAATACTTCTGTAGGAGATGAGACAATGTTGGTTGTTGAACTTTGAAATATACTTGTGCTCGAAACTTCTACTTGTAAATAGTTTTCAAAGGCTCTTGAAGCTCTGTTTGTGACAGAATAGTTAGGCTGAGAAGTGAAGATGATTGTTGAACTGAAACATTGGACTTAAAGTTGTAACTGGTTTGAAGCATCAATACAAGTTGATTTATAGGATCCTGGTCTATGTCAACGGTGATGTTATTTCTTATTTCTTATTGTCATTTTATTTTATTTTTCACTTTGTCCATCTTCTCTGATAAAGAAAAACAAGCATAGTGTTAGGATTTACTGTATATCAGTACCCTTCTCTGACTGATAAGCTTTATCTAAATGTTTTCTTACAAATTGTGTTGTTTGGGAATGATTTAATTCACTTTGAGCAGTTAGGAATGTTGGTGTTCCCTTGTCCTAATGTCTAGGCTAAATGTTATTCTTGAATGTTATTTTTAGTTTATATTAAGTAGAGATGAACTAAGGAAGTGATGGTGAGCCCTGTCCTTTAGTTTTATCCCAAAAAACTATCTGAAAGTTTTCTTAAGAATGTGTTGAAAGCAGGATAGGTTCAAAGTCCTTACCTGATCTTAGACTATTCTTCGTTATCATATGTGTTTTCCCTTGTGTTTAATATGTTTTCTATTGAAAGTGCATGAAAAACTGGATAGTTTCAAAGTACTTACCTGATCTTAGGCTGCTCTTTGTTCTTCATTTGTTTAATTCCCCTTCTTGTTGTAACATTTGATTCCATAAAATCAAAATTTAAAGAGATCCTTAGACATAGATGACTTGCCCCATGGACCACTCTTGAACCTTGTTGTTTCAATTAAACCCTATTATGACTCCATAGCCCAATGGACTAAAAACCAACGTTATATCTATGTTTTAGCCAAATCTTGTTCTGATTTGTTTCCACTTCACACCTTTGAAACTCTTTCCATTTTAGAACTTTCCACTCAAATAATAATCATGCTCAACCATCCAAAACAAACAAAAACCCTCAGACTTCATAACTATCCTAATATCATTACCCAAAAAGCTTTAAATACAAATCCATCTTTGCACTTATTGGAGAGATCCCTCTCCAGATTCGGGAGGGCTAGATCCGAGAATACCAAAGTGGTTGAAATAGTGTTCTCACTGCAGTTGGAATTTGCCAATATTGCTAATTACAGGGAGTTAACAGGGGGCACGTCTTCAGCTAGTGCTAGTAAAGCTCCTAAGATTCAAGGTAAGCTCACCAATCCCTGTAAGTTGTGTGAAGGGCATCACGCCATTCAACTTATTCCATATATGGATGAAGCCAAGAGAGTTTTGGACAACTCGGTTGTTTCTGCACCATGCCTTACAGCTGATTACAAAAAAAATTCTTTGAGTCCTTCACCAGTTGATTCAACGATCAGTCAAGAGTCATCCTTCCTTGATCCTGATCCCCTGGAAATTCACCATCATGAATCCATCCCTGACCAACCATTGGTCATGGGATTGGTTGAGTTGGCCCCATCTGTGGTGCACCGGATATTTTTTTTTGATAGTGGATCTCACATCCCTCGTGTTCTTCTTGTTTCCTCAGATTCCTTGGACTTGGAGAAAGATTCTCCCATCCCTGTACCTCTGGAAGCTACTCCTCTTCCTCCCATAATGGAGGTCCCGGAGGATACTCCTTCTTTGTCTAGGATGGAGGTGGCAGAGGTGATCCTTCTTCTCCCATAACACCAGGGCAAGACCATCTTGGTTCAATGGTAGCCCCTCCAAGTAGTTTGGTCACTTCCTTCGATTGGGGTCGATTCGTAGGTTATCGCCTTCCTTCTTATGAGCCCTTTGATATCACGGTACAGGCCTCCCATCTGGTCATACCCAACACCATTATAGATGAAGGCGCGTCTATTAATATTTTTTCTTCAACTACTTGGCAAGAATTTGGTTTGCCTCTACTTGTGCCTATTACCCAGAATCTGTTGGCATTTAACAGAAGAACTAGTCAACCATTAGGGATCCTTCTGAAGTTGCCTGTTACTTCGGGAGGGAAAAGTGTCCATATGGACGTGATGGTTGTTCCTGGCCCCTTGGACTTTAATTTAATAGTGGGCCATGATTATATGTATTCCATGGGAGTGATTATCTCCTCCCTCTTTCGTTTGATGTGTTTTCTGCGCCAAGGTCGGATCGTGACCATCGATCAACTAGCTTTATTTGGTCCTAACATGGCAGCTAGTCCACCATCATCCCTGCCGGATATTTATCCACCAGTTGTGTCATCCTTGCTGCATGTAAATTATGTGGCTACCTGTCCTGTGCACGTATTCAGTGATAGTGTCGTTGTACATCGTGTGCTGGGGACACTAGGTCCAGACTTCCAAGATGTTTTCCTTCCATCGGATGGGCAAACCTTGCAAGCTATGAATTCTTATTCATTATGATGAGCTTTTTTGGAGCATGGTTCATCTGCTTGTGTCAAGCTCCTTAAACCATGAAACAAGGTCTCTTGGAGAATGGTTCATATGCTTGTGTCAAGCTCCTTAAACCATGAAACAAGGTCTGTCAGAGCAGATTTCGTTTTCTTGTGTCAAGCTCCCTAAAAAATGGAACAAGCTCATTACGAGGACAATTCGTTTACTATGTCAACCTCGTTAAAAAATGAATTCATATTTGAGGATGGTTCTTTTAATGTTTCAACCTCGTTAAAACAATGAAACACGTTCCCTGTTCAATTCGAGTCTTTGATTACATCTCGTAAAATCACAGTTGAGTCTTTCACTTGAACTCATAGTTTGAACCTTCACTCCATTTTTCATTTGGATTGAAGCTTGGGAGCATGTACACCTCGAATCGAGTCACCATGCTAGGGGCGTGCCCAATTTTCCTTTTAATTTCAAGCATAGTCTATTTGGTGTTTTCAAGATTGCGTAAAAATGAAAATTCATTTCCAACATACTTTACTTTGTGTTTCGAGCTTGTGTAAAAATGAAACCCATCTTCAAGAATAGTTTACATTTGTGTTTTAAGCTTGCATAAAACATAAAACTCATTTTCAAGCATAGTTTGCATTTGTGATTTTAATATTGTGTAAAAATAAAATATGTTGGTTTGATTCATTTTGCGAACTTTTAACTTTTCCATTGGGTTGTTACTTATGCAGTTTATTTAGCTGATACATTAGATAACATTGTATTAGACATTTGCATAACATATAAAACATCATCACATATGTAAAGTAGATCCATGTAGAAAATAGATGTATATATATATATATATATATATATATATATATATATATATATATATATATATGTCAAGTATTTGCAACGTGTGCATCACATACAAAACCAAAAATATACATGTTTGTTTCAGTTATATAAGGAGATGACATGTCTCTCAAAAATATGCAAATAGAAAGCCTAGGTGACTAATCGGCATGGTGTTGGTGGTAGCACGTCACTGCCCGCACCAACTGCCTAAGTAAGCGGTGGAGATGACTCGACATCCCTATGATGTGCCTCTGATAAGCTAGGGGAACATCAGCTAAACGAGCATAATTCGGAACTCTGCGAGCGATCCCCTTTAGGTTCTGTGCGAGCTAGTCCCCCTCACCCCCCTCACATTAAGGGTCATAATCGAGAGGGGTCCTCCTCGCTACTGGTGACATTCTGGCAGACTTCTCTGGGTCAAAATCTACATACATATAGGATTAGCTATTAGAACATGTGTGTATACTAAAAAATCATAGAACTCATAAAATTAAAAAGAGACTTACCAAGCTCCTCATCCAAGTCCTCTCCCTCTGGGAGTGGAAGGTCTAGGTCTCCAGTAAAATTGATGTTTGCATAGGGCTAGTCCTCCATGACGATCAACAGTCGTCGGAGCCAGTCAAAGAACTCGGGCCGCCAGGGCATCTGCTGGCTGCCCCCTACCCTGGGCATCAATGCCACCCATTGAGCCATCTGTGGCTCTCTTAGTGGTGGATCTGGGACTATGGCTTCCTGGTGCTGGAAAATTGGTAATCGTTCTAGGAATAATGACACCAAAATCAACCCATATCCAAACTATTTCAGTTTGGTCTACTTGGATTTTGTGAGTTTCCATTTAATGTTCATGGTTACAGCTGTGGCCCAGTCAAATATAGTTGGGTTCATGCACTCCGATGTAATTAGTAGCTGCATCTTTGTGGCCTCATGTGGTGCTTGCAATCCCGTAGCCCACGTAATGGTGTGTAGCACTAATCTCAGTGCTAGATCGGAGACAGTTTGAATGTCTACCTTCCCACTCCCTATTCCATTGCGTGCCCCTCGGCACACCCTGTCCATGTCCATTGACATGTTTTCTCCTGAAGGCCTGGTACTGGTCAGAATAGGGACTAGACCCCTGCGTGATAGTCCATTGATGAAGTACACATCTGATACTTCGAGCTCAAGTTCCTGGTCTCAAATTTTGAAGTTATCCTCATTCTCATCCCAAATGCTAATGAGATACTGCAGTAGTTTGGGCTGAGCCCGGAGACATGGCATTAGAAATAAGTTTTTCAGCCTGCAATTTTGAAGGGCATTCATACAATGCTCATTTCCCATTGCCAATTCATCCTCTTCACTATGCTCTCTCTCTTTCCATTTAATGACCATCCTTTTTGCTAGATACCTGCATCAATCAAACATAGGAACGTTATAAACCTCCTTGGGTATTCAAAATTTCATTTCATTGGTTGTTTTTTGAGAAAATTTAGCCATATTTTCTGTTACACCATTGGCGCGGTTATTTGGCTAATAGCTGCACCAGCTGGCATGGCCTCTATGTAAAATAGAGAGGATTCGCACGGGTCCATGCCCAGAACCTGCGCCAACTGCGAAGCCCTAAAATTTGTAAATCCTTCCCTGAAGGACCTCAAACAATAATTAAATATAGTAAAATGTAACTTAAAAGATGGACAAAGAGGTCAGCTCTTACCTAAACTGGACCGAAGTCGATTTGGTCCACTAGATTGGCCGCACTCGTCACCTGAAGATCGAAGCTCAAAAGGGTCACTGTTGCTCTGCAAAGAGGTACAAAGTAAAAAGTATATATTTTTTACCACTGTTGGTATTTTATAGATTTTTCAAGTCCTAAATGGATTTTAAACATGTTTTTCAACATATTTTTGCATTATTTTCATCGAATATGCTTTACAAGCACCTTTTTGTGCAGCAACATGTTTTTTCACATGATTTTGACCAAGAGACGATTTGTATTTTATACTTTTTTGGACTCGGTAAAAACATGAAAAAATCACTATTGGGGTCATCTTTCAGCTCTTTTCTGACTCTCTAAAACTGAAAAATATTGCCAAGTCGCTTGTTGTTTTGAGCTCCTTAAATTGGCTGCGAAATGATATCTACCCAATATATGTTTACCCCTTTTTCGGGTTGAGATAAATTATTTACAAAAAAGGAATACCCTAGCCTATCGTGACTAGGAGGTTCTCTCAGACATAGTTTTCTACCTTTTGAGATCTGAGGGACTAGCTACGAAAAGGGACTGCTGGAGTTTTATTTTTCACCGTCTTTTCAAATTCTCTAAATATGAAAAGATGTCGAGTTATTCCTTTGTCAGACTCATTAAAAATTGATGACATCGGTCTCCGTTGTAATGGAGTTACTCGAGTTCCTCCTTCCCAGGGCTTGTAAAATGTACTAGGTTGGATTTTTCCAAAGGACAAACTTATATCGCAAGCACATGCTATCCCCTTCAAGCTTGTTTCCAAAAATAATTTGGGTACTTTCCAGAAATGGTGGGGGAAAATAGAACCAATATTATAGTCGTGTCAGTAGTATGTCGCTCTTGAACATGTCACTTGTCTACATTCATGTCGGGTTGGGGACATCTCATCTCTTTATCTGCTTGCCTTCATGGGTTTGGGTAATATTTTTTGACCACTCATCTGCTCTTTTCCATGACACCATGACCTCAAATCCCTTGATGTCAAATACTACCAAATCCAATGTCATGCCATCAATATGTTCAAGAGAATTTGGCCTCTGCATTTTCCAACCTCCGTTTGATTCTATGTTGGTCTTGATTCAAAAACATTATGCTCCTCTATCTCGTGTCGATGATGTGGGAAACATTATGGCCCACCTTCGATCAAGGTAACTTCCTGTCGACTTCAGCTCATTATCTGGGAAGTTGGTCTAGAGACTCCCTTCAGGTGCCTTGGAGACTGCATGCCTCAATGGCAGGTTCTTTACATTCGACGAAAGGTTTTCATTATTAGCCTTCGATCAGATGATTCTGCAGATGTTCGATGCCAGCTCGCTGTTCACATTCCATGGATTGTACCTCTTGTACCTTAACGACCATCGTCATTATTGGTCGTTTCTCTCGTGTCTGTTAATGACTTTAATTATTGGCTTGTAATCAGATGATGTTCTTTCATGTTCAACTTCAGTTCACATATTTGCATTCTCGAACTTGTACTCTATTCAGGTCGAGATGGAGTGCAAGACCTGGATTGTGTCTGATAACATCTAGGCTACAGATTCTTTGTGGATTATTATGATTTATTACATGACCCTTTTAATTGGATGGCTGCAACCATACCTGAGTCTACCTGTTGATCCTTATTGTTAGAGTCGGTTTTTACATCCCTCCGTCAGAGATCATTCCTCTTATTGCATTTCATTGTTTAGGTGTCTCATTCCATTCATTCATATGCATTTCATTAGGGGCATGCCATTGTCTGACGAAAAGGTTTTGTTCTCTCATTTTCCCTCATGCTTGTACCTGCTGGGTTGGTCAAAATTTCTCAAAATTCATCAAAGTTCAGTTCATGTCATTTACAGTCATAGATGGTTATTTTGGTCAAAAAGAGTCTTTTAGTTTCTAGGTCTAGGGTTTTGATCTTCAGTAATGTTAAATAATGCCCGCAGGCCATGAGGATGTTTTCAACAAGTGTCATTTCAAGTTTTACATCGTCAAATATGCTTGAGGATGTTTCTTCTTCAAAACTCTGTTTTGAAGAAGAAATTGTCAAATTTGTTTTTGTAATAAATATGTATTTTTCTGCCATGAAGTTCTTCACATGCATACTCTAGTCATCCTTTGAAAAAATTCAATGCCACCATCCCTACAAAAATCAACCAATTTCATTGTTCAAGCTCATAAAGTCAGTGAGGAAACAAAAAGACAAAAGTTGTATTAAATGCAAAAAGTGCCAAAGTCAAAAAACATTACAAAATGGGTTATTGAGAAGAAAAAATTAAAACCATCTCTATATGAGATATTTCTCAAAGTCATTCATTCATTTGCATCAAGAGATATTCAGAAAATCCAAGAGAAAAATCGATGTTGAAGTTTGGATGGACGAAGTTTGAGTTTAAAGGGCCGACTGTGTGTTTTAAAATAGCGTGGCGCATTGGGATAGGGCGCGGCACACCCACAGAGCGCGGTGCATAGAGCCGAAAAACACTTTGTAATTTCCAACGGGCGTGGCGCACTCACAGAGTGTGGCGCAGTCACAGAGCGTGGCGCATTGGGCTTGTGCATGGTGCACAGAGCCTCCAAGGCCAAATTCATTTCCACTCCATGAAAACTCAATTTGTTTCAGCTCAATTTTTCTCCTAGTAAGTTGACAAAGTCTGTTCAGTGATTTTATTCGTGAGTGGTGTGGTGTAGAGGCGAAGACATTGGAGTTTGGTTAATGAAAAATTAAACCCTATACCCATATTAAATCTACTCCATAGGGTTTGAAAAGAGGTGTTGAATGTTGTTTGGTGCTATACTATTGCTATTGGCCACCATATTCTCCCTTTCCTCACTGTCACACTATCATACCACAGTCCCTCTCCTATTCCCACTGTCCCATATTCCTTATACCCTTTGTTCCCATATTTTTTTTAAATCCTCAAACCTTATCATCTGCCATTATTTCCCTCCCTTCATATCATTGATAAAATCCTGATTACCAAAAGATTCAAGGACTGTTTCAATATCCTTGATTTCACTTATACTTTGTCATTCCACTTACTCCTATTCCTAAAAACTACCCCCATCACTATCACTTATTCCCATATCACTTATAAATTGTCCAGATCCCTAAGTCCCCAAACAGTGACTGTCCTTCCATTCCAAGTTCACTTGACAGTCTATTGTATTCATTGTGACATTTCTCCACAGCACCTTATTATATATGTGGCACATTTGGCATTAAAACATACACCAAACTATTGTTTTCACCATACATATATCAACATATTTGTCAAACACCTTTCTTTCAGCATCATGTTAGAGAAAAATTCATCATATGAGCAAGGATATGAGCAGGACAGTGATTCAACCGCAAAGCTAAATGTACCGAGGAGGTCTCATAAGAGTGGCAGGCACGTCAAGGAGGAGCCCACTTCTTTGGCTCAATTGTAGGCCTACCTGCTTGTAATGACATGCTTTCAGAAACATTCATGTTTCTGGTATTGTGAGCTGATATCTCAGATTCAACACCATCAGGAGTTGGTTCGCTTATTTTTCCTACATTTGCATGATGGTCATGTAAACCTTGCTGGAGTGAACTTCATCTTGACACCAGAGACCATCTCTGAGGCAACCGGGATACCAAACATAGGTGAGGAGTGGAATAAGAGACATCAGTTGGATAGAGCATATTATGAACCTTACATCAGGCTTGGGTATTTGAGGCAGTTGAGCAGAGTATTTCAATTCTAGATTCCGAAGGAGTCCTATGAGCCATTAATGAAGCTCATCATTAGATATTTCAGCTGTGAGGGTAGATTATCACGCCTTTATGCATACCATATCATAATTTTGATGCATTTGACGAGAGTGCGACTGATGAATATTCCATACTTCATGTGCCAAAACATAGAGCGGATGACTACCCTTGTGCAGAATAAGACTCCGGAGCAACAACATAATAGCATTTATCATTATGCGCTCATTAAAATCATTGTAGTACATCAGCTTGGATTGTAGGGCATCGCATGGGATGAGTTCATTTCTCGTGACTTATTAACAGCCATTTAGTCTCCTCCAGAGATTTTTCACGATGCAGGTGAGCCTTCGCATCATTTTGAGGTTCCTAAGACAGAGCCTATCAGTGTTCTAGTGTGTTTTACTTATCAGAGAGGTACCAGAGCCTTATTTGCAGCAGCACGACGAGTACTATCTCCACCAGGGGTGGAAGGGGTCTCGTTACCTTCATGAACAGCGCGAGTACTATCTCCACATGTCATGGAAGGGTTCTCACCTTCTACATCAGCACAGGTATAGGACCGAGGCAAGAGGCCTATGCATGATGAGGGCCCTTCAGGAGGCCAAGACACTGAATTTATACTCTTCGATGTTGATTCGATCTCTCCCAGCTCAAACCTGAAGGAGATCATCCAGGAACAGAAAGATGAGATTGACACGCTGACCAAGAAATTGTAGAGAGCTTGGTGGGTTATAGATTACTTGGAGCAACAGAATAAAAAACTGGAGGATCATCACACACTCATGGAGCTGCAGAGAATCTGTGAAGACCGTGAATTGGCCCGAAAGAGACCAGGTGACATGACACCATTTGAGCGAGAGACTTGCCTTACGAGTGTCAACATTAATCTAGAGAAGCTCTTGGTGAAGGCCAATAGGGACAAATACATGCTCAGACATTTGAAAAATCACTGTTGGGCCCGCACGCATGTTTGCAGAGCTAAGATGAAGATCTTGAAGGCAAGGTTGAGAAAAGCACTGAAACGTAGGAAAAGGCCTGATCCACTCCGAATCTTGGGCGAAGCTTCCTTGGCTGAGCATGAGACATGATGGGATACCTTCACTGCTAATTTCAGCAAATTTGGAGCAAATTTTGTCATTTTTGAAAATTTTGATTGCAAAACAGGTTTTTCCGCCCGACGCGTCGTGCCATCCGATGCGTGCTTATGATTGGGACATCTTCTGGAGGAAAAATTGATATTTTTGGGTTTTTTATGGTAAATTATGCATGCTCAGGAATGGGTGAGAGATTTCATGAAGTTCTGGTCTTGAAGGTCAAAAACACTCCAAAAATGGCCTTTCTGCCACTTTTTGCACCAGCAGGAACTAGTCTTGGGAGATTGCAGTTTTGGAGGGGAAAATGACATCAAAATTGAAACATTCCACTTCGGTTGGATAGCATACCTCTAGGGATTTCTAACGAGTTATCATGAGCTCAATTTGGGCTTCCGGAAGTGTCCCAAAAATAGGCTCAAAGTGGCGTGGCGCATTGAGTTTTCTCGCGCGGCGCATAGAGGAATTTTGCCCAATTTTCACTTTTCAGCTCAAAAATTCGGCCAGTTTGACTAGTTTCACTTTTGGATGTAATTTTTGATTTATCTTGATGTAAATTTGTGGCTATGATGTAAATTTGGCATGTTTTTACTTGTTCTAGAGGATTCATTCACTAAAAAGTGAAAATTAACTGAATGGATTAGTTTCCTAGCATATAGGGGCAAGTTGTTTAGCTGCCTAGATTTTAGCTCCATGTTTAGAATTGGTTGAAACAGCTCCTAGAAGGATGAGCTCGACCCCTAGAGGCATGGGAAGGGGTTAGTTTGGTCTATATAATGTATTTTCTGAGACATTTTTAGGGTTGGGTACTTGGGAAAAGTTTGGCACCTCATTGTATATTCTTTTCAGATTTTTGGCAAAGGAAAGACTAGAGTTTTGCAGCACTTGTTGGGATCCTTGTGGCTTCTGAGTTTTGATGATGTTTTCTCCATGTTATTTTAAGTTTCATTAATTATATATGTATGCCATTTGCCTTCTCTTTTCTTCTAAATTAAACAAATGAGTAATTGAGTTAGAATTCATTAGTTTGCTGGTGCTCTGCCTTAACTTTTGTTTAGTTTTACATGTTTTTCGTCAGTTTGAAGAGGATCCTTGCACTCTCTTTCCCTCTTCAGCTCCTCATTAGTCTTTTCTATCCATTCATTGAATCCAAGACATCAAAGTCATTTCCTACCTTGCCCCAACTTGAAATCTACAAGAATTTGGCCTCATCCCCAAGCCCAAAATTGTTTTTCCCTTTTTCCAACAAAAAACCCCCTAAAAATCGAAATCAAACCCACCTATTTGTTTATCTAGCCTAAGATCAGTTTTTGTTTTAGTCATCTCAAGCCCCTTTGAATATTTTCATTGAGATTTACTCGGAGAGAGCCCTCTCCTGTCCTCGTAGGGCTAGCTACGAGGGCGAGCGTGGTTTGGTGTTGTCCTTTTTCTGCCTTATTTCAGCCTAAGTTGGATTTGGGAACTAACATAGTGGCGATCATACTGGGGAAGAAAATGGTTTCCTTGTTGGTGTTATTTGTTTCATAAGTTACAAACGGAGCCTGAAGTTATGCCAGGTAGCTTTTGAAACGCTTTTGCTTTGCATTAGCGGAAGTAGATAAACGTTGCTTCAGTCAATGTCCGGTTTAGCTTATGAACATGACATTTGCCTTGTGAATTACCCCAGTATATTACATCATTCTAGACTTTTGGGTGATTGAGTCTAGAATTTGATAGGCTGAATAGATCGGTTTTGTCCTTTGATTTTTGAATAGATCAACACACTAGGTTCCAAAAGACATACTAGATCAAATCCTGATCCTGATCTTCCTCCAGTGTATGAGAATCCTAATCTGATTTCAAGAATCCTCCATCGAGAAAGTCCCGTGATTCCTTTGTTTAAATCTCATTCATGCCCGACTGTATTTGAGTTCCTTGAAGATATTGAGTTTGATGATCAGTTCGAGTTGTCGTTATTTGAAACTAAATCTGAAAGTGCTACTGGTTCTACCATTATAAATCCCGAGTTTATCAAGTATCTTGAGGTTGAACAAGCTAATAGATCTATTGATAGTTACATCTTGAACATTCAAAACTCTATTGTGGTAACGAATATTCCTGAGTTTATCGAATCTGCTTCTAAAACTCTTGGTCCATCAGCAGTTACATCTGATTCACAAGTTCACGTTGGGCCTTCTTTTATTCCTACCATTCCTATACAACCATTGATATCTAATCAGAAATCAGTAGTACTTCCTCCTCCATCTCCACCACATACACCTTGTACACCTACTTCTCCTACTCCACTCATTTCTCCAGGACAGATTATAAATCCACCAAGAGCAATGGCTGCTAGATTCGCACCTCTCGTTTTGCCCCAGAATTTGGATCCCATGCCCACTGATTATCAGAGTAAAATTCCTTTGTTTTATGGTACTCCTTAAAGTGTTCCCACTCAGCAGCATATTGATAGAATGACGGACTTTATTGATCTCCATGAAATTGATGAAGAGAATGTCTCCATGAGATTGTTTGTGCAAACTTTTGGAGGTGAGGTACGTAAATGGTTTAGAGATTTGCAGCCCAGGAGTATTAATACATTAGAAGAGCTTTAGAGATAGTTTCTAGATAGGTGGGAAATGAAGAAATATCCGATTCAAATCACTTCTGAGTATACCAAGATCAAGTGCAATCCTGGTGAGTTCGTCCAAGACTATATTATCAGATTTAATGCGGGTTATAATGCAATTCCTGATGACTTGAGGCCTTCTAAGAAATCAGCTTTGTTAAAATTCTTGGATGGTTTTTATCTGGAGATGGCCTATTCATTATGAGATAGATATCCGCCCACTTTAGAGGACATGCAGAAGATTTTCGTGAGTGTTGAGGCAAATTTGAATGACAAGAGAGCTAGATTGAAAGCAGAGAAGAAAGTTGTGATAAAGGAAGAAGCTTCTACATCTACAGATCAGATACTTTGCAAGGTGGAAAAAATGTTCGAAAGGTTTAATCTTGATAAGCTCGAACCACAAGCTCGAAATCCCAACTTCCGTGGTCAGCAAAAACCACAATTCAGGATTAAGCAACGAGAATAGCGGGCACAAGAACTAGCAGTCTAGCAGCAAGTAAAGACACCTTTTCAGTAGAATTTTGTTGGTCAGGATTCAGATGATGAAGATGATGTATTAGGGGAGGAAAATCAATTCTTTACTCCTAATTATTTTCCCATTTATATCACTGAAGATGATGAGTGTGCAGAAAGTTCAGCGGTACAAAGAGATGAGGATTTTATCTTGGATAATGATGCAGCTCTTGAGGAAGAGTCAGATGAGTATCAGAGAGGATATATGAATGCATTTTCTGCCCAGCAGAAGCAATATTCTCTTAGAAACAGAGATGTACCGGTCAATCCAATTCAAAAGAGAAAAGAAGTTTCAACACCTAAAAATGATTCACCTGTTGCACAAAAGAAAGCAAAAGAGATAGTTGATTCCGCTGCCACCAAGTCATCATCAGCAGAAAAATCAAATCATCCAATCACATTGAGGGAGAAGGCTAAAAAGAAATATTTTCCAGCCAAAGATATAGAAAATACTTCAGCCTTTAGTTTTGAGAATGAGATTTCTAAATTAAAGGTGTCCATTCCCTTGACTGAACTAATGAGGAACAACAGTTATAAAGGTCAAGTTTCCAAAATTTTGAATTTTGATCCCATGTCTTATATGGTGAATATTGAAGATGATCAAATAGAACTGATATTTGGACCAGCTTTAGATGGTGAGTCTCCGGACAACGAAGTACCTCCTTTTTATATTAGTCTTCGACTGCATGATTTTGTATTGCATAATGCCATGTTCGATTCCGGTGCTTCCCATAATCTTATGCCGAAAGAAACCATGGAGAATTTGGGTTTAGAAATTACCAGGAAGTACCATGATCTTTATTCATTTGATTCTAGCAGAGTGAGATGTATTGGGCTCATTAAAGACTTGGTTGTAAGTTTGGATCAGATTCCTACAAAGAATGTTTTGATGGACGTTGTTGTAGTAGACATTCCTCTGAGATTTGGTATGTTTCTTTCCAAATCTTGGGGAGAAAAATTGAAAGGTACATTACAATTAGATTTCTCCTATGCAATGATACCTGTGTTTGGTCAAATGAGAAAGTTGTACCGGGAACAAAAAATGAAGTATATGATTACAACCAAGGAGAAACCGGTTAATCATCTGATTAATTATGTACATACAGATTTAGAGTCTTTCGTTTTGTTTTCCAATAGTTTCAATGATGTAGATAGTCAGTTAGTTCAAGCAGAAGATATTCCAGAGATTACCGAGAATTTCAGAAATTTTTTGCAGAAAGAAAGGCAACAACTGGAAAGCACGGTTGAGAAATCAGCTAAAGATAGCGGACAGCAAGCAGAAAAAACAGAGCTAGCACAATTTCATCACATAGAGGATGATGAAGAGGGTCTATGGACCATGGATTTCGATGGTGCAGTCGGGAGTGATGGTGCTAGAATTGGTATTTGGGTACGCAGTCCTTTTTCCGCTCCAAATAAGGTACCGAGTAATGTACGGGTATGTTCTTACAAATTAGCATTTGATTGTTCAAACAATGAGGCTGAGTATGAAGCTCTGATTTCTAGCCTAAAGATTCTTAGAAAGCTGAATGCTAAGAGAATTGCAGTCTATGGTGACTCCGAACTGGTGATTAAGCAAGTAAAGGGTGAATATCAAATGAAACATCCTCGGATGCGGGCTTACCGGAACACTGTCCTTGATATTTTGAAGCAGTTTTCAGATTATACCTTGACTTGTATTCCTCGCATTCAAAATGGAATTGCAGATGCACTTGATAAGGCAGAAAGTAACTTGAAGATCCCAATAAATTCAAGTAATAAGTTCAGAATCCATGTGAAGCACCATCCTACTGTCTCGGATAATCAAAGATGTTGGCAAGTTTTCCAAGATGATGATGAGATTAATGATTTTCTGCAAAGTAAAGGTAAGTTCAAAGATACCTCAATCGATGTAGAATATGATAATGGTGATGATGTTCAAGTAAATCAAATGGAAGTGTTGCAGCTGAAAGATAAAATTATTCCTAAAGGTTTGATACCTTTAGAAGAGCTCTTTGATCAGGATGATGTGGCCAAGAAACCAACCTTACGGCCGACTGAAAAAGGAGTTGAAGATGTAAATATTGGGACAGCTGAAGACCCCAAGATGGTGAAGTTATCTAAATCATTGCCACCAGAGGTAAAAGCCAAATATGTGAGTTTTTTCTCTTCATTTGCTGATGCTTTCGCTTGGGATTACTCAGATTTAAAGACGTATGACACCAATATAATTCAGCACACTATCCCAATCAAGCCTAATCAGAAGCCTTTCAGACAAAAGCTAAGAAGAATCAATCCGAAGCTGCTGCCATTGATTGAGAAGGAGGTAAACAGGTTGTACAAAGCACGAATCATTGTTCCAATCAAATTTTCTGATTGGATTTCCAATTTAGTGTCAGTGCGGAAAAAGACAGGTGAGATTCGATTGTGTATTGATTTATAAAATCTGAACAAGGTGTCATTGAAGGACAATTATCCATTGCCTAAGATGGATCATATATTGCAGCAAGTAGTGGGAGCATCTCGCATGTCACTACTCGATGGTTATTCTAGATATAACCAAATTTTGGTTCATGAGGACGACTGTGACAAAACAGAGTTCACCACTCTGTGGGCGACATTCCACTATGCCAAGATGCCATTCGGTGTGAAGAATGCTGGTGCGACTTTCCAGCAGGAGATGGACATGGCTTTTGCGAATGAAAAATATGTTTTCCTTGTTATATACCTTGATGATTTGACGGTTTTTTTCAATTTAGATAAAGAGCATATGTACCACTTGAAAGTTTTTTTTCAAAATTTCAAAAAATATGGTGTCTCGCTTAATCCTAAAAAGAGCTTATTTGCCATGGATGAAGGAAAATTACTTGGTCACATTATTTCCAAAGATGGCATTCGTATTGATCCAGCACGTGTTGAAGCAATTCAACAAATTGACCCTCCCAGGAACAAGAAGGAGATTCAGTCTTTTAATGGTAAGATGAACTTTTTACGCCGTTTTGTCCCTAACCTTGCTGAACATCTAAGAGAAATAACAAATATGCTAAAAAATGACAGCCAAGTGAAGTGGACTGAAGAGGCGGTAAAGTCCTTTAATTTGGCGAAGTTGGCACTATCTTCAGATTCGGTGTTAATCAGCCCGGATTACACCCAATATTTTATTTTGTTTTCCTTTGCTTCGGAGCATACCATGGCAACTGTGTTAATGCAGAAAAGAGATGGACATGAAAATCCAATAGCGTTTTTTAGTCAAACTATTAGAGACACAGCCTTGAAATACAACATCATTAAGAAACAAGCTCTGGCACTGGTAAAGGCATTGAAGGATTTCTGGGTATACATTTTTCATTCCCATATTTTAGCTTATGTTCCTAACGCTGCCGTGAAAGATGTTTTAGTACAGACTGATCCGGAAGGAAGACGTGGCAAGTGGATTGCAGCTTTGCTAGAATATGATGTGGAAATAAAGCCCATGAAGCTTATCAAGGGATAGGGGCTGGCGAAGCTTATGGCTAAATTGAATTTGCACACATTAGACATAAATCTGATTGCTGCTATGTCTGATGAGGATGAGGAGAATTCGCCACTTCAGGTATCGGAATTGTTTGTTGCTTCCCCATGGTATTCAGATATCATGTATGTTCTTCAAAAATTTTCATCACCGCCCAGCATGACTAGAAACAAAGGTAGAACTTTGAAACTGAAGGCTGCAAAATTTTGTATTTTAAATTCTGCACTTTATTGGAAAGATCTGGGTGGTGTTTTATTGAATTTTTTGGTGGAGGAAGAAGCGAAGAAGGTAATGGAGGATTTCCACAAAGGAGACTGCGGGGGTCATCATTTTTGGAAAACAACTACCAATAAGATTTTGAGAGCAGGGTACTATTGGCTGACATTGTTTGCTGATGTATATAAAATAGTCAAAGGTTGCCATGAGTGCCAGATTTTTGAAGGAAGGCAGAAATTATAGCCATTGCCACTCAAGCCGATTGAGGTAAGCGCCCCTTTCTAGCAGTGGGGTTTGGATTTCATTGGGGAAATCCATCCTCCTTCCTTAGGACAGCATAGATGGATTCTAATCACCACCGATTACTTTACGAAATGGATCAAAGCAGTTCCTACAAGGCAAGCCACCGATTCGGTAATTATTTCTTTCCTTGAAAACAACATTTTGTCTCGTTTTGGTTGCCCGAGTAAATTGATCACTGATAATGCAGTGGCTTTTAAATCAAGAAATATGATTGAGTTTTGTGCTAAGTATAAAATTATTTTGGGACATTCAACCGCCTATCATCCGCAAGGGAACGGTTTGGCGGAATCTTCCAACAAGTCTCTAGTCAATATCATTAAAAGGCTGTTGGACATAAATAAGAAGAGTTGGCATAAGAAGCTGGTAAATGCACTATGGGCTGATTGAGTGAGTCAAAAGAAGTCCATTGGTATGTCCCCTTCGAGTTAGTTTATGGAGTAGATACAGTCTTTCCTACCTCTCTTGCTGTTCCGGTGGTCAAACTTCTCCAGGAAGCTGGTAGTGAAGAAAGCCATATGCAGAGAAGGATAAATCAGATGATTCATTTGCAGCAAACGAGAGAAGAGGTCTTCTAGAACACATTCAAGTTGTAGGAGAGAATCAAAAATATCTATGACAGGAAAGCTAAGGCGGATAAATTTCAGTTGGAGGAAGTGGTACTGAAGTGGGATGCTAGGAATGAGGACAAAGGTAAACACAGTAAGTTTGAAAATATCTGGAAGGGTCCATTCAAGATTGCAGCATATCGAGGTCAGAACGCCTTTCTTTTGAAAGAGATGAACGGTGAGGATTGTCCAGGAGGGCCAGTCAATGGTTGGCTGCTCAAGCGGTACCATTTCTAAGATGTTTCTGATGATCATTTTATCATTGTACATATCATGTATTTCAATTTCATTGCAAGTGTGCACTGTAGTATTTTCTTCAGTCTGGGGCCCGAAGTGAAGGCTATAATTTTGAAGAAGGATTTTAGTTTTCATTTGAGTTTTTTTAGTCGGTTTGGTTCAGTCATTTCTGTTTTAAAAGTTGAGTCAGTTTAAGTTAAAATTTCAGTCAAATAAATTCAGTCAAAGGTCTTGAGTTGTTTTGTCAAAATAATGGACTCCATAGCCCAATGGACGAAGGCACTAGTCTGCTCTCTCAAAGATCTGTCATTCTTGGCACCTCCAAGGAGCTACCATCCCCATTGGAGCCAATGTTAGAGTTGGTTTTTACATCCCTCCGTCAGAGATAATTCCTCTTATTGCATTTCATTGTTTAGGTGTCTCATTTCGTTCATTCATCTGCATTCTGTTAGGGGCATGCCATTGTATGATGGAAGGGTTTTGTTCTCTCATTTTCCCTAATGCTTGTACCTGCTGGGTTGGTCAAAATTTCTCAAAATTCATCAAATCTCAGTTCATGTCATTTACAGTCATAGATGGTTATTTTGGTCAAAAAGAGTCTTTCAATTTCTAGGTCTAGGGTTTTGATCTTCAGTAATGTTAAATAATGCCCGTAGGCCATGAGGATGTTTTCAACAAGTTTCATTTCAAGTTTTACATCGTCAAATATGCTCGAAGATGTTTCTTCTTCAAAACTCTGTTTTGAAGAAGAAATTGTCAAATTTGTTTTTGTAATAAATATGTATATTTTTTAGATGAAGTTATTCACATGCAGACTCTGGTCATCCTTTGCCAAAACTCAATGCCACCATCCCTGCAAAAATCAACCAATTTCATCATTCAAGCTCAGAAAGTCAATGAGGAAACAAAAATATAGAAGTTGTATTAAATGCAAAAAGTGCCAAAGTCAAAAAACCTTACAAAATGGGTTATTGAGAAGCAAAAATTAAAACCATCTCTATATGAGATATTTCTCAAAGTCATTCATTCATTTGCATCAAGAGATATTCAGAAAATCCAAGAGAAAAGTCGATGTTGAAGTTTGGAGGGACGAAGTCTAATTTTAAAGGGCCGACTGTGTGTTTGAAAACAGTGTGGCACATTGGGACAGGGCACAGCGCACCCACAGAGCGCGGCGCATAGAGCCGAAAAACACTTTGTAATTTCCAACGGGCATCGCGCACTCATAGATCGTGGCGCATTGGGCTTGTGCGCGGTGCACAGAGCCTCCGAGGCCAAATTCATTTCCGCTCCACAGAAACTCAATTTTTTTCAGCTCAATTTTTCTCCAAGTAAGTTGACAAAGTCTGTTCAGTGATTTTATTCGTGAGTGGTGTGGTGTAGAGGCGAAGACATTGGAGTTTGGTTAATGAAAAAGTAAACCCTATACCCATATTAAATCTACTCCATAGGGTTTGAAAAGAGGTGTTGAATGTTGTTTGGTGCTATAATATTGCTATTGACCACCATATTCTCCCTTTCCTCACTGTCACACTATCATACCACAGTCCCTCTCCTATTCCGACTGTCCCATATTCCTTATACCCTTTGTTCCCATATTTTTTTTAAATCCTAAAACCCTATCATCTGCCATTATTTCCCTCCCTTCATATCATTGATAAAATCCGGATTACCAAAAGATTCAAGGACTGTTTCAATATCCTTGATTTCACTTATACTTTGTCATTCCACTTACTCCTATTCCTAAAAACTACCCCCATCACTATCACTTATTCCCATATCACTTATAAATTGTCCAGATCCCTAAGTCCCCAAACAGTGACTATCCTTCCATTCCAAGTTCACTTGACAGTCTATTGTATTCATTGTGACATTTCTCGACAACACCTTATTATATATGTGGCACATTTGGCATTAAAACATACACCAAACTATTTTTTTCACCATACATATATCAACATATTTGTCAAACACCTTGCTGTCAGCATCATGTCAGAGACAAATTCATCATATGAAGAAGGATATGAGCAGGATAGTGATTCAACCGCAGAGCTAAATGTACCGAGGAGGTCTGATAAGAGTGGCAGGCACGTCAGGGAGGAGCCCACTTCTTTGGCTCAATTACAGGCCTGCCCGCTTGTAATGACATGCTTTCAGCAACATTCATGTTTCCGGTATTGTGAGCTGATATCTCAGATTCAACACCATCAGGATTTGGTTCGCTTATTTGTCCTACATTTGCGTGATGGTCATGTAAACCTTGCTGGAGTGAACTTCACCTTGACACCAGAGACCATATCTGAGGCAACTGGGATACCAAACATAGGTGAGGAGTAGAATAAGAGACATCAGCTGGATAGAGCATATTATGAACCTTACATCAGGCCTAGATATTTGAGATAGTTGAGCAGAGTATTTCCATTCGGGTTTCTGAAGGAGTCCTATGCGCCATTAATGAAGCTCATCATTAGATATTTCAGCTGTGAGGGTAGATTTTCACGCCTTTATGCATACCATATTAGAATTTTGATGCATTTCACGAGAGTGCAACTGATGAATATTCCATACTTCATGTGCCAAACATAGAGCGGATGACTACCCTTGTGCAGAAGAAGACTCCGGAGCAGCAACATAACAACATTTATCATTATGCGCTCATTAAAATCATTGTAGTACATCAACTTGGATTACAGGGCATTGCATGGGATGAGTTCATTTCTCGTGAATTATTTACAGCCCTTCAGTCTCCTCCAGAGATTGTTCATGATGCAGGTGAGCCTTCGCATCAGTTTGACGTTCCTGAGACAGAGCCTATAAGTGTTCCAGTGTGTGTTACTTATCAGAGAGGTACCAGAGCCTTATTTGCAGCAGCACGACGAGTACTATCTCCACCAGGGGTGGAAGGGGTCTCGTTACCTTCATCAGCAGCGCGAGTACTATCTCCACATGTCATGGAAGGGGTCTCGCCTTCTACATCAGCACAGGTACAGGACCGAGGCAAGAGGCCTATGCACGATGAGGGCCCTTCAGGAGGCCAAGACACTGATTTTATACTCATCGATGTTGATTCGAGCTCTCCGAGCTCAAAGCTGAAGGAGATCATCTAGGAATAGAAAGCTAAGATCGACACGTTGACTAAGAAATTGCAGAGAGCTCGGTGGGTTATAGATTACTTGGAGCAGCAGAATAAACAACTGGAGGATCAACACACACTCATGGAGCTGCAGAGAATCCGTGAAGACCGTGAATTGGCCCAAAAGAGACCAGGTGACATGACACCATTTGAGCGAGAGACTTGCCTTACGAGCGTCAAAATTCATCTGGAGAAGCTCTTGGAGAAGGCCAATAGGGAGAAATACATGCTCAGACATATGAAAAATCACTATTGGGCCCGCACGCACGTTTGCAGAGCTAAGATGAAGATCCTGAAGGCGAGGTTGAGAAAAGCACTGAAACGTAGGAAAAGGCCTGATCCACTCTGAATCTTGGCCGAAGCTTCCTTGGCTGAGCATGAGACATGATGGGAGACCTTCACTCTGAATTTCAGCAAATTTGGAGTAAATTTTTTCATTTTTGAAAATTTTGGTTGCAAAACAGGTTTTTCCGCCCAATGCGTCACGCCACCCGACGCGCGCTTATGATTGGGACATCTTATGGAGGAAAAATTGATATTTTTGGGTTTTTTATGGTAAATTATGCGTGCTCGGGAATGGCTGATAGATTTCATGAAGTTCTGGGTGGTGTTAAAGGTCAAAAACACTCAAAAAATGGCCTTTTTGCCACTTTTTGCACCAGCAAGAACCAGTCTTGGGAGATTGCAGCTATGGAGGGGAAAATGACATCAAAATTGAAAAATTAGACTTGGGTTGGATAGAAGACATCCAGAGATTTCCAACGAGCTATCATGAGATCAATTTGGACTTCATTAAGTTCCCCAAAAATAGGCTCAAAGTGGCACGGCGCATTGAGTTTTCTGGCGCGGTGCATAGAGGAATTTTGCCCAATTTTCACTTTTCAACTCAAAAATTCGGCCAGTTTGACTAGTTTCACTTTTGGATGTAATTGTTGATCTATCTTGATGTAAATTTGTGGCTATGATGTAAATTTGGCATGTTTTTACTTGTTCTAGAGGATTCATTCACTAAAAAGTGAAAATTAATTGAATGGATCAGTTTCGTAGCATATAGAGGCATGTTGTTTGGCTGCCTAGATTTTAGCTCCATGTTTAGAATTGGTTGAAACATCTCCTAGAAGGATGAGCTCAACCCCTAGAGGCATGGGAAGGGGTTAGGTTGTTCTATATATTATATTTTCTAAGACATTTTTAGGGTTGGATACTTGGGAAAAGTTTGGCACCTCATTGTATATTCTTTTCAGATTTTTAGCAAAGGAAAGACCAGAATTTTGCAGCACTTGTTGGGATCCTTATGGCTTAGAAGTTTTGATTATGTTTTCTCCATGTTATTTTAAGTTTCATTAATGTTATATGTATGCCATTTCCCTTCTCTTTTCTTCTGAATTAAACAAATGAGTAATTTAGGTAGAATTCATTAGTTTGCTGGTGCTCTGCCTTAAACTTTTGTTTAGTTTTACATGTTTTTCGTCAGTTTTAAGAGGATCCTTGAACTCTCTTGCCCTCTTCAGCTCCTCATCACTCTTTTCTATCCATTCATTGAATCCAAGACATCAAATTCATTGCCTACCCTACCCCAACTTGAAATCTGCAATAATTTGGCCTCATCCCCAAGCCCAAAATTGTTTTTCCCTTTTTCCAACAAAAAAACCCCTAAAATTCAAAATCAAACCCACATATTTGTTTATCTAGCCTAAGATCAGTTTTTGTTTTAGTCATCTCAATCCCCTTTGAATATTTTCATTGAGACTGACTCAGAGAGAGCCCTCTCCTGTGCTCATAGGGCTAGCTACAAGGCTGAGCGTGGTTTGGTGTTGTCCTTTTTCTACCTTATTTCAGCCTAAGGTGGATTTGGGAACTAACACTTATTTTATTCGATGGCTACGTCCATGCCTTGGATATCATTTTTTACACTTTATTATGGATGGTTGCGCCCATACCGCATATCATGTATTAGAGATATCAGTTGTATTTGTATTCGCAGGTCTTCCAACGCCAGTGTTTTCAGTTGAATGCATTCTCGTAAAGCATTTCACCCCTCCCTCTCTCTCGAACCTCATGCTTAAGGGTGCATATATTACACAACATTTTTTCACCATCCCTGCAATCCCTCGTCCCGTACATTGGAGGACTATTCCCATGACCTGTGAATAGTAAATGTCCTGAGAACACCTTAATGGTATCCTTTTGCATAAGGGCAAGAATTCTCCTGAAGAACATTTCCTCAGAAAAACCCTAAAAAACAATGTTTTGGCATTGGCGTGAGTAGCTAGTTCATCCCTCGTGCCAATGCGAAAAATATACACTAGTGAGCGTGCCAACTGGCACTCTATCCCTGTGTTGTACCTGTACCAAGCCTATTAAGGAATGTTTTTTAACAATAGAAGGCAGAAGTTTGATTGTAACAACTTCAGAACAAATCATAAAAAATAGGTTAGGTTGTTTGGCTCTGAATCTCCATGATTAGGAAGTGGTTTTCCACCTCTCATGGAACCTTCCTAAGAGATAGGACTCTCCCCCATGATTATAGGGAGCCTTACCTCTCCTTCTCCCTCTATAAAAGAATTCCCTCTCCATTTTCTAGCTAGCTGAAATTTTGGGAAGGAAATTATAGCTGAGTGACAATCAAGAGCAGAGCTAAGGATTTACCTGTGAGAGAGAGAGTTTTTTCAAATCACTGACGAGCTTTGTGAGACACGTCTTGCAGGAACCCTATCGAGGGAAGATCATGAAGTCAGAGCATCGGTTGTAATCATTCTCTCGTATCTTAATATACCTGAATTTGCTATTGGTTCCATGATTGTGTTTGTACATTATATAAAGCAATTTCATTCGTTCCTCTCTAACTGATTGATATTTATAGAGTGTTAAATATTATGTTGTATGTTGTCTCTCTTCTTTGCATGTGTACAGATATCTGGATGCAGCGAGCTCACGAATCATGACCTGTCCAGTTAGGAATGGAAGCGCCACTTCTTCTTTGACAACAACAATCAAGGAATCATGTTAAGCGATCTATTTTATCCTTCGTAACTAGGAATCAATGGTTTTGTGTGTTTTGATTTTTGCTAGACCCACTCTAGGTCTAGTGGGATTGCCTCTGTCCGCAGAGGGGATTTACCTCCACAATAGCTGGGGAAGTGTAACTAGGTGGCCTTATTTATTACATCCCAAAAATAATGATATGTGTAGAGAAAGAGATTCTAGGGGTAGATCTATAAGAGGCAGAAGCTTAATCCCTACAACACCACTCAGTCCACCTAGGCAAAGATGTAGTACACCTCCCTCCCAAACTCATATCCCATACTATACTGGTCATAGGCTTCCTGAATTTTTAAGATCATAAATTTAGTTAGGAGGATCTCCCACTTCATCAGCTAAGGAAATATAGGAAGAAGAAGATCCTAGAACTCCAACAGAGGGAATAACATTTTTCACTTCTACATGGGAATATATTCCAGCTGAAGATCTAGAAATCCCTAGTGAAGAGGAAGAGAAAGAACCTTTCTTCAACATACCATTGATAGATGAACCAGAAGAAAAATTATCACTTCAGGCTGAACCTTATATCAGTTATGAAGAATATATCATGGCAAGAATAGGAGAAGGAGGGGAAGGAGAAGGAGAAATCCTCAATGGAGAAAACTTACTATTTGCAAGAGGTAGAGGTATAGGAGGAGATGGAGGAAGAGGTAGGGGAAATTCAAAAGGAGTTAGAGGAAATGCAGGAGGAGAAGGTAGAGGAATTGGTAGAAGGAGAGTTGAAAGTTCCTTTGGATTCCCTATAGTAGATGAAGAGACAAACGCTACCATGAAAAATATCTCACCTTCTGTTCTTCTAAACTTTCATGGGCTGAAAAGTGAAGACCCTGAAACATTTTTATTTGAATTTGAAGTTTTGTCCAAAACTTATGACTATCTACAATATGCTCAAAAACTCAAATTATTTCCTTCAACATTGAATGGAGGAGCCTTAAAATGGTTCATGATTCTAATCACCAGGTCTATTGAGTCATGGAGTGATATGAGGAGAGAATTTCTAGAAAGGTATTTGGACTATTGTATACCTGTTAACCATAAGGAGGAAGTGTTTAAAATGATGCAAAGAGAGGATTAAAATTTGGAAGATTTACTGGAAATATTCAACTATAACATTAAGAGAGCAAAGATGTAGAATCTAGACAAAGGCACTCTAAAATCTCTTTTATTGAAAACAATTAGAGATGAATGGATATATATCCTTAACATGATGGGGAAGGGAGACATATCTCAACTTCTATTAGCTGATATAGGAGAATTATGTATTAATCTCTAAAAAAGAAAATCAAAACTTTTGAAAGGACCAAGGGACCTTGCTCTTGCAAGGGTAAAAAAATTTCAACTGGAATAGTAAGTAGGGCAGAAATTGGAAACATGCTTGATGAGTTTAAAATTGACATTCTAGGGAGTCTTAGTGAGAAAATTGACATGGTTAAGTTACAAAACAAGAAGAAAGCTGAGACTGATGCCTTAGCAATATTATGTCCCAAGTGCAGAAAGAAGCATGCCTTAAGAGAATGTCCTCTTCGTGAAAAAGTAATAGAAACTTGTGTGATTTGTTCAAAGGACCATGACATCAACATTTGTCCTTCAATTCCCAGTCTTAAGGCTATATTCCAAGAGAAAACAACTACAAATCCTACATAATATCTTTGTTTTGCCTCTAGAAGACCTTGGCAGGGGCCTCAAACTTAAGTGTTTAATAGCCAAATGTATAATGAGCCCCCACCAAATTGGGATTCTTGGCAGCAAACTTGGCCTTAATCTCAAAATCAATCTCAACCTTCGAATCAAGGGATGAAAAATCCGTATGGAAGGTTTTCCCAATATTATCAATATCCATCATCTTATCCATCCTATCCATCTTATCCAAATTATCCTCCCCAAAAAAATCCTCAACAAAATCCACAACCTCAATCTCAAAATCAAAATCCACCACTTCCACTACCATTCCCTCAGAAACCAAATCAGTTACCTACCCAGCCAGTACCAAACCACAACAATAAAAACCCTCATAATACCTATATGATAGAAGGTCAAAAATTTCCAACTTATTTAATTAATCCTCTAGATCTTAATGATGTCCAACTTAGATCTGGAAGGATACTTGAAAAGAAGAAACCTTCTGTGGTAATACAAGAACAACACAATTTTGAGGAATATTCTCTACAAGTTAATAAAATTTTTGAAGAGAGCACATCTCTTGAAAACCAAAACATTGAAAAACGAAAAATAGAAAGAACCAATGAATTCAACTCCCATGTTAGAGCAACCATCAACATCTACTTCTACACCTCCTTTTACTGAAATATTACAAATTGATAGAGGTGTAGAGAAACATATTATGTTGCCTAATTATGATTTCCTAGATGAATTAAGAAATGTTTGTATTAAAATTCCATTACTAAAATCCATCAAGGAAATCCCAATCTTAGCTAAAACAATAAAGGAGTTGAGTATGAAGAAACCAGGAATAAAAGTAAAAGAAATATATAAAATTCAACTGGTAGGAAAAATAACAGACATAATGATGGGAAAGATTGCCATTCTGAAATATCTAGATCCCAGAATTCCAGTTGTCAAAACCCATATCAATGGAATTGAAATTCCAAACACCTTAATTAATTTAGGAGCAGCAATAAACATCATGAGTAAGCAAACCATGGAACAAATTAAGCTTCCTAAACTTCTTTACACACCCACATTACTTCAGTTAGTAGATAGGTTTGTAATCAAACTAGATGGTGCGTTAGAAGATATTTCAGTGTCAGGTTCTTGGGAGTGTCCTATTGAATTTATGATTTTAACTACTAAAAATTATCTAGGAGGACATCCTCTTATACTAGAAAGACATTGGCTGGATACAGTTGATGCTTTCATCAGCTGTAGATCCAGTGATATGTACATCTCTTATGGTAATTGAACTAATAAATTCACTTTGTATCCTCCAGCAAGAACAATCATAGATATAGATGACAAACAATGGATTGATGATGAAGAAGATATACAGCCTCTCTTCACTATTTAAAATATTAGTGAAGACAGTCAGATCTTGAACACTTTAGAAAATTTTGAATCATCTCCATAATATGGAAATGATCAATTCCAAGAAAGATCTAATATTGATTTTTTTTCATATAGGCAAATGTCTCTTTACTCTATGGAGGAATTTGGTAGCTTTACAATTGAAATATTTCCAGGAAAAACCTTGAACATAAACAAAAACCTAGAAAAATTACAACAAGAAGAGCTAGTTAAAACATTACAAAAACATTCATCTGCATATGCATGGGAATACACTGACATGAAAGGGATTAGTCCTAAGAGTTGCACTCATCACATATACATAGAGGAAAATTGTAAACCTATCAAACAACCTCAGAGAAGGATGAAACCAAAGCTTAGGGAGATTGTCAAAGAAGAGTTGCAGAAATTGCTTAATGTCAACTTTATCTATCCCATTTCAGATAGTCAGTGGGTTTCTCCTTTGGTGATTGTACCCAAGAAAAATGGTAAATGGAGGGTATTCATTGATTATTGAGAATTGAATAAATCTACTCTTAAAGATCATTTTCCTTTACCTTTTATAGATCAAGTGTTAGATACATTAGTAAGAAAAAAGTATTTCTCATTCCTCGATGGTTTCAGTGGTTATAATCAAATCCAAGTTGCACCTAAAGATAAGGATAAAACCACATTCACCTGTCCTTAGGGATCTTATGCTTACCGAGTACTACCTTTTGGATTATAAAATGCACCTGCAAAATTCCAAAGGGCAGTACTAGGAATATTTTCTGATCTAATACATGATTGTGTAGAAGTATACATGGATGACTTTACAGTCTGTGGTAATTCATTTGAAGAAGCTTTAGAAAACTTGGAAATTTTTTTAAATAGGTGTAAAGAAGCAAACCTTTCACTAATTCATGAGAAATATTTCATGATGTTTACTGAAGGGATTGTTTTAGGACATCACATTTCAGGAGATGGAATTAGAGTAGATGAGTCAAAATTTGAAGTCATTGTTGACCTCCAAAGATGTTCTTTCTTCCATCACATTCCACTCCATTTCCTTTTTCCATTATTAATCACAGGCTCAAATGATCAGTAGAATTAGTTAAAATTTCTTTAAGAATGAATATCATGACTAACTTGCTATGTTTTTATGATTTTGTCATTGTAATAATTTTTGAACTAGATCTAGCTACAGAATGTAGACATTCTGTAGCTAGTTGTCGATTTTGCAATTGTATTAATGTCTAAGCAGGTTCAAGGTGTCATCTCGGACGAAAAGACATATGGTCATATTCCACATCATTCCCTCATCAGTTTTTTCTCTCCACGAAGTTTGAACGGAATTCTGTAGGCAATTATGTATGTGGGAACTCAAACTAGGAGAGAGACTCCTAATAGGACAAGGACAGTCTAGATGTCCTTAATTATATTACGTGACTACCATCAGAGTCCCAGTTTGGTTTTTATTTGGAAAGACAATTATCCCTAGGTTATCTCAAGACAGTTATGTAATTTTGTTACAAATATGGCTCAGGAAACCGAGGGACAAGGTTAGATTTTGTGATTGATTGCTAGATTTCAGAAGTCCGAAAACACTTTGTTTTTGAAGTAATTTCTCTTTAATGAAAGAAGCATCACTTCCTTGAAAGCGTTGAGTCAATATTGAAGAAAATTTCGTGCTAATACGGTGGTAGAGAGCCCCTGCTACCTGAGTAGCCTTGTGTATACGATTTATATAAGTATTTTACTCTCATTTTCATTTCTAGCTTAGGCAAGTTTCTAAATTTTATGTTTCATGCTTGTTTACATTAATTATCATAGCTAGACTTACTCTTATAAACTCTTCCAAAATATCATCATGATGAATAAGGCATAGCTATGGTATTGAATGTTTTAGTTTCATTTCCTTTCGAATTTTATGATTTATGCTTGTTTACACTAAGTGTCATAGCTGGTCTTACTCTTACAAACTCTTCCAAAACATCATTAACAATGAATAAGAAACAACTATGGTATCTTAGATCCTAGTCGTATTTGCTTTCAAATATTATGTTTATGTTCAATTGCATAGAATAATACAGCCATACTTGTTTTACAAAATCTTCCAAAATATCATTCCTATTGAACAAGATGGGCTGTAGAATTCCATAGACTAGTTGCATGTTAATTTAGTTATAGCACTCCGGAGGTTGATTTCATTTAGTTCAGCTCTGTCACTACATTTCCAGTTTGATAATGGAATTTTAGTTTAACTCTGTTCACTATAATTCAAGTAGATTAGAAGCACTCTAGTTCAGTCTCAGTTCATTCTTTTTCAAGAAAAGATTAATGGAATTCTAGTTTAAGTTGTAGTCACTGTATTTTAAGATTGATAGACCGCTTTCTAGCCTAGTGTTATCCATTGTGTTTCAAGTAGTGCTAGTTGTCAAAATTAGTTTCTCGGCCTTTATTATTTACAACTTACTTTTGTTCTGAATTTATATTGATACATCATCACATGAACAGAGGTCAGTAATATCAGTTTAAGGCTTTGATCACTCTACAAATCTTTTACAAATTCACCTATAGCCTTTTTCCCAAGCATTATCTTAGAAAATCTCAAAACTTATGAATAAGGCCTAGAAGTGATAAGCCAAGTTGCAGAATAGGGTAACTTCAGCATCATAGGTTAATCTAGAATAGAAACCTTACTGTGTTACAAATAATAATTTTGTAATATTGTGAGTTGATTGTTTATTTAGGAGAACTTCATTTACACTTAACTTGTCCATTTCTCAAGCTCTTCCAACACACCTTTAACGAATGAATTGGATAAGTTCAAGCTCATGTTGTGATTTATTTTCTTGCAATGAAGTCATTATCAAGCTTTGCATTTACTGTTTTTCATCCATAGTTTAGGCTTTATTATATTTTAAATAACCAATAGCTTCTTTTTCACCAACACTTAGTTCTTTCCCTTTTCAAACATAAAACCGTAAAACCAAAAACATCATAAAACACTAAACACAACGTAGTGAGAAAAAAATACCTAGGACATATAGTGCACCACACTTCAGCAGTTTACCAACCCTGGTTGACAATTAATAAACTCAATTTAGGAACACTAGGTTGAGCACAAACATTTTGGCGCCGTTGTCGGGGAAGTGTAACTAGGTAGCCTTGTTTCTTAACTTCCAAAAAACAATGATATGCGTAGAGAGAGAGACTCAAGGGGTAGATTTATAAGAAGCAGAAGTTTGATTCCTAGAACACCACTTGTTTCACCTAGACCAAGAGCCAGTACACCTCCAAATCAGACCCACATTATATCCTTTACTGATCCTAGACTTCCAGAAGAATTAAGATCAGATATTCCATTAGAAAGACCTTCCACTTCATCCATTGAACCTATCTTAGAAGAAGATTCAAGGACCCTTGCTATAGATACAAACTTTTCCACTTCCACAGAAGAATCAACTATGGCAGAAGAAGGGGGAGGAGGAGTCTTTAATGGAGAACACACATTATTTGGAGGGGGTAGAGGTAGAGGTGGAGGAGAAGGAAGTAAAGGAAGAGGTAGAAGATAAATGGGAAACTCTTTTGGGTTTCCTATAGTAGATGAAGAAACCAATACATCTATGAAAAACATTTCACCCTTTGTCCTTCCAAACTTCTATGGACTTAAAATTGAAGATCCTGAAACCTTCCTATTTGAATTTGAAGTCCTATTTAGAACTTATGATTACTTACAAGATGCTCAAAATCTTAAACTATTTCCTTCAACATTGAAAGGAGCAGCATTGAAATGGTTTATGAGTTTGATCAACAGTTCTATTAGGACATGGGAAGACATGAAACAAGCATTTCTAAAAGATGTATTTGGATTATTGTATTCCAGTAAATCATAAGGAGGAAGTGTTTAAGATGATACAAAAAGAAGATGAAAACCTGGAAGATTTGTTGGAGATATTTCATTACAAGATCAAAAGAGAAAAAATGGAGAACTTAGACCAAGACACCTTAAAAGCTCTGTTGTTGAAGAAAATTAGGGATGAATGGTTGGATATACTTAACATGATGGGAAAAGGGGATATATCTCAGCTCACTTTACCTGAAATATCTGAGTTATGTATCAACCTTTCAAGAGGGAAATCCAAAACTTTAAAAGGTCCAAGAGACCCTGCTCTTGCAAGGGCAAGTAAGTCTGCTTTTGGGATAGTAAGTAGGGAAGAGATAGGGCATATGCTTGATGAATTCAAATCTAACATCTTAGGGAGTCTTAGTGAACAAATAGACACCCTTAAGTTACAAAACAAGCAAAAAGAGGAATCTAATGCCTTAGCAATCTTTTGTCCCAAATGTAGAAGGAAGCATGCCTTGAGAGAATGTCCTTTGGATGAAAAATTTGTAGCGGCTTGTGTAATTTGTTCAGAAAAAAATGAGACCAAGAGTTTTCCTTCACTTCTTGGTCTTAAAGCTGTCTTTCAAGAGGAAAATCCTACAAATTCCACAGAATCTCTCAATTTTGTCTCTAGAAGGCCTTGGCAAGGACCTCAAACACAAGGATTCCATGATCAAATGTATAACCAACCTCCACCAAATTGGAATTCTTGGCAGCAACCTTGGCCCCAATTTCAAAATCAATCTCAAGCTTGGGCACAAGGAGCACAAAATCCCTATGGAAGATACTTTCAGTACTATCAGTATCCACCATCCTATCCACCATACCCACATTTTTCTCCTCAAAGTCCTCAACAAAATCCTCAAAAAAATCCTCAGAACCCACAACATCAAAATCAACCACTTCCATTACCATTTACTCAGAAATCAAATCAGTTGCCTGCTCAACCCATACCAAAACCCAACAATAAAAATCCCCAGAATACATTCATGATAGAAGTACAACAGTTTCCAATTTATTTAATCACTCCTCTAGACCTTAGTGATGTTCAACTTAGGTCTGGAAGAATACTTGAAAAGAGGAAACCTTCCATGATCATACAAGAACAAGACAACTCTGAGGAAGATTCTCTATGGAAAAATAAAAGTCTTGAAGAAGACACATCTTTTCAGGACCCAAACATTGAAAAATTAAAACAAAAAGAACCAATCATTTCAACTCCTGTATTAGAGCAGCCATCAACATCCACTTCTACACCTCCCTTTCGAGAAAGATTACAACTTGATAGGGGTGTAGAAAAACAAATTATGGTGCCTAATTATGATTTCCTAGATGAGCTAAGAAATGTTTGCATTAAGATTCCATTATTACAAGCTATCAAGGAAAATCCAATTTTAGCAAAGATAATAAAGGAGTTGAGCATGAAGAAAACAAGAAAAAGAATAAGAGAGACAAATAAAATTCAACTGGCAGGAAACATAGCAGACATTATGATGGATAAGATTTCTATTCCAATGTATCTAGACCCAGGAAATCTAGTTGTTAAAATTCACATCAATGGAATTGAGATCCAAAACACACTCATTGATTTAGGAGAAGCAATCAATATCATGAGTAGACAAATCATGGATAAACTGAAACTTCCTAATCTTCTTTTTACACCCACATTATTGCAATTAGCAGATAGATCTGTGATCAAACCTGATGGGGTAATAGAAGACATTCCAGTGTCTCTAGATTCTTGGGAGTACCCTGTGGATTTCATGATCCTAACTCCTAAGAATAATCTAGGAGGGCATCCTATTATATTAGGAAGATCTTGGTTAGCTACATATGATGCTTTCATTAGTTGTAGATCCAGTGATATGTACATTTCTGATGGTAGTTCAACTAAGAAATTCACTTTGTATCCTCCAGCAAGGAAAATTACAGATTTAGATGATACTCAATGGATATAGGATGAAGAAGACTTACAACCTCTCTTCACAATTTCAGAAATTAGTGAAGATAGTCAAATTCTGAATACTTTAGAAAACTTTGAATCGTCTTCAGAATACAAACATGAACAATTTCAAGAAGAATACAACATTGAGTTTTTTTCATTAGGACATGTCTCTTTATTCTATGGATAAATTTGGCAGCTCTATAATTGAGATATTTCCAGGCAAAACTTTGAACATAAACAAGAACCTAGAAAAATCTCAACAAGAAGAGCTAGTCAAGATCTTACAGAGACATTCTTCTGCATATGCATGGGATTACACTGATATGAAAGGGATAAGCCCCAATACTTGTACTCATCACATCTACATAGAGAAAAATTGCAAACCAATCAGACAACCTCAAAGACGGATGAATCCAAATCTTAGGGAGATTGTTAAAGAAGAATTGCAGAAATTGTTGAATGTCAACTTTGTCTAACCTATTTCAGATAGTCAGTGGGTTTCTCCTTTTGTAATTGTGCCAAAGAAAAATGGTAAATGGAGGGTATGTATTGACTACCTAGAATTAAACAAAGCTACTCTTAAAGATCATTTTCCCCTACCTTTCATAGATCAGGTGTTAGATACCTTAGCTAGAAAAAAATACTTCTCATTTCTAGATGGGTTTAGTGGTTAAAATCAAATTCAAGTAGCACTTGAGGATCAAGACAAAACCACATTTACCTGTCCTTGGGGTACCTATGCTTACCGAGTATTTCCATTTGGATTATGCAATGCACCTGCAACATTTCAAAGGGAAGTATTAGGAATATTTTCGGATCTAATACATGATTTTGTTGAGGTATATATGGATGATTTCATAGTTTATGGAAACACATTTGAAGAGGCCTTAGAAAACTTGGAAAAAGTTTTAAAACGATGTAAAGAAGCAAATCTTTCACTTAGACATGAGAAGTGTTTTATGATGTTTACTAAAGGAATTGTTTTAGGACATCACATTTCAGGGGATGGGATTAGAGTTGATGAGTCAAAAGTTGAAGTCATCTCTAACTTATCTATTCCAAGTTGTCAAAAATATGTTAGGAGTTTTATAGGATTTACAGTCTATTATCTTAGATTTATAGAAAACTTCACCAAGATAGCATCTCCACTCTTCAAATTACTTACCAAAGACTGTGTATTCAAATGGAATTCTGATTGTCAGTTAGCCTTTGAGACCCTGAAAACAAAATTTTTTGAAGCACCTATTTTAAGGGGACCTAACTGGAAGCTACCTTTTCATATTTCAACAGATGCCTCTGATACATCTCTAGGAGCAGTATTGGGACAAAAAGATCTGATTCCTTATGCTATCTACTATACCAGTAAAAATTTGAATCCTTCCAATTTAAACTATACTGTAACTGAAAAAGATTTTTTAGTTGTTTTTCATGCCATAAACAAATTCAGACACTATATAACAGGCAATGAAACTTTTTTTCACACAGATCACTTTGCAATTAGATATTTAATGAAAAAATCAGTTACTAATGGCAAAGTCATAAGATGGTTATTGCTTTTACAAGAATTCAACATTACTATTCTAGATAGGCCAAGTAAACAGAACAAAATAGCTGATTTCCTATCTACACTCAAAAACATCAAAGATGACACTCCAGTTGAAGATCAATTTCCTGATGAATATATTTTTTCAATTTCTACCCAAACTCCTTAGTTTGCTGACATTGCTAATTATTTAGTTTCAGGAAAACTTCCTTCAATAATGAATGCAAGAGATAAAAGAAAAATCATTTATGACAGTGCAAAATATTCATGGGTTGCTAATGAGTTGTACAAGACAGGTCCATATTTATCATGAGGAGATGTGTTCGGGAAGATGAGATGCCTGAGATTCTCAAAGTATGTCATGATGAACCTTATGGCAGACACTTTGCTGATAAGAGGACAACTTATAAGGTCCTTCATTTAGGATATTATTGGCCATCCCCTTTTAAAGATGCTAAAGAGTATGTCAAAAGGTGTGACAGTTGCCAAAGGGTAGGGAAACCTTCTCCTTCAGGTGAGATGCCATTGCAGCCTCAGGTACATATTGAACCTTTTGAAAAATGGGCTTTAGATTTTGTAGGACCTATTAGTCCTCCATCAAGACAAAAAAAATATATATTAATTTGCACTGATTATGTTACCAAATGGGTAGAGGCCAAGCCATTAATTTTTTCTATTGAAGCATCTGTAGTTAATTTTATTTTTGAGGATATTTTTACTCGTTTTGGTGTCCCAAGGGAAATTGTTACAGATCAAGGAGCTCAATTCCCATCAAGGCTAGTGGAATAAATGATGGAGAGATACAAAATTAGACACAAAAAATCTACTCCCTATCATCCACAAGAAAATGGCCAAGTGGAATCTACTAATAAGGTCATTGAAGGGATCCTAACAAAGACTGTTCATTTACATAGAAGAGATTGGGAAGATAGGCTTCCTAAAGCCTTATGGGCCTATAGAACTACATGGAGAAGCACAACAGGTCATACTCCTTATGAAATTGTTTATGGAAAGAAATTTTTGTTTCCCATAGAGTTCCAGATTCAAACTTTCAAAATGGCAGTTCAGTCAGGACTTGATCTAACATAGGCACAAAAGCACAGATTGGAGCAGATTAATGAATTGGATGAGATCAGACAAGATGCAGTTCATAAAATAAGTATAGTCCAACAGCAAAGGACTATATGGGATGATAAGTACATCAAAGAAAAGAAGTTCAAAGAAGGTGACTGGGCTCTCTTGTTTGATTCGAAGTTCAAATATTTTCAAGGTAAATTCCAAACACATTGGCTTGGGCCATATGAAATTGTGAATTTTTTTTACAATGGAGCAATAAAAATCAGGACAATAGATGAAGAAGAGGTCACTTTTCTTGTGAATGGTCATAGATTGAAGCTGTATCATAAGCCACTTTCAAGAGAAGAATTTGTCAATAAGTTCCAAGAAAACAGTGATGTGAAATTAATGAAGAAGAATATTTCTTCTTCATCAACTTAATTGAATTTTTTGAAGTCATTTTATTAAAAAAAAAAAAAAAGTATAAACATGAAAACTAATCACTGATTAGCATGTTTATACAAAAAGGTAGAGTGAAAATCAGAATATTTTTGACACTTTAGCTTTTCAATTTTTTTTTTTTTGCAAGCAGTTGTTACAAAATCATAAGTGCAGATCCATTTCACTTATGGTCCATTTCATTTCATTCATCCATACTTCATTTCATTCATTCATCCATACTCCATTTAATTCATTAATACACACTTCATTCATTTCACTCCATGGGCCACCTCATTTCCATTCCAGATTTTTAAATTTTGATGTTTTTCTGCAATTGAATAATACATATTATGAATTTCAAGCCACTTCTCATACTTCACTACATTTCATAAGTTGTGATCCATTCCACTCCATTATTTACTTCATTCATATTCCATTACATCATATTTCATTATCCATCTTCACTCATTCCATACAATATTCTACTCATGCTCCAAACCATTCCATTTCATGTTTCAAGTTCTCTACAGGTACATTCTGCAATCAATCAGACATTCTGTAGCTAGTCAGACATTCTGCAGCCAGACAGATATTCTGCAGCCAGATATCCTGAAGGTATTATCTATTAATCACCTGATCTGCAATAAAATGGTCCTACATATCCATGACAACAAGCAAAATCAAGAAGGTTATGAAGACTCAAAAATTTATGATTTTCAGGAGAGAACAAAGCATATGAAGAACACACAAAAAAATCGGAGCAACGGAAAAGGTAAAAGTTCTGATTATAATGACATATCATGAAACATTTTAGTATAGTTAAGTTATAAAATAATTCAAAAAGTTGTTTTAATTAATTTTGTTGATCATGCCTAACAAACTTCCTGCAAAAACTTTGGATAAAACTACTTCTATTCCTTCATTTCAAATCCCATATCCGATCATCATTTAAAAATCTAAACGGTTAAAGTGTTGAAGTGATTGGATTAGTCACATCACTAGGCCAAAGCATTTAATGATGATTTTGAATTCGTTACAAAATATCTCCGCGGTATTTTCTTCTGTGATATCTTTCAACTCATATACATCATCCTCACCTCATTATATTCATTCCGCAATCACTCCATATCACTCTTTCCCGTAGCCAATTTTTAACCATTCCTGTCTGTGAAACAGAGGCATCTCTGTAACAACCATTGTCACCATGAACAGAGGAGCAATAATTTGAAGGTTGGAAAGAGGATTTATGGGTCTTATAGTGAGGACTAAACCGGTTGGCACTAAGTACTTGGAAGGTTATCCCCAAATCAGATAAATGTTGCAATAAGCAGGGTGGTTGCAATTCTTTGAAAAATTCAGTGGGTTTCACAAAGAGGTGACCAAAACATTTGCAAGATCCTTCAATGGAGCTGAGGTCAAGATAAGAGATATAAAATTCACCATTACTGAAGCCTTCATTGCAGAAGCAACGGAATTGCCCAGACAAGGAGAAAGGTGGTTCAAGAATAGAGAATTTCATAACGAAGCATGGAAGCAGATACTCAAGTCACCAGGTATGGATGTTACCATTTCTAAAAAAGGTATCCCTAGCTCTGCACTAAAGAAAAAATGGAGGAACATGTTTCTTATCTTGCAAAAATTCATCACTTGTGAAGGAAGATATGGTACTTTCTATGTCTATCATATTCGGTTGATAATGCATTTCCTAGAAGAAGAACTCAATTTTTCCCTTTTTCTTGCTTCATAGTTTAAAGAAAATGGCCTCAAGTGTTCAAAAGAGAATTCAATTTCTGGAAACAACCTTATACCACCATGGTTTAGTCAAAATTTTGATTGAACATCATTTGAGCAAAATGGGAGATAATTGGGAAGATTTCTTAGTGAGAAATCACTTTGAAGAACCTAAGGAACCTCCACCTGAAGACAAACCTACAAAAAGAAGTAGAAAATGGAAAACCTCCAAAACAGAAACTAGTAAAACAATACAAGAAAGCAGTGAAGAAATGATTTCTGAGAAATTGGCTCAGATTAAGAAGCAGCTTAAGAAAGAGAGGATAATAAGAAAATTTTCTAGAGAGGAAGGAGAAGGGCCATCTCAACCGAGAAGGAGCCACAGACTTAGAGGGATGCTAAAGGAAAAAAGGTTAAACAAACTGGATTCATAAACATACAGGAAGAAGAAACACCTACTAAGGAGGATTTTGATGAAGAAGCTCCTGAAATAGACCCTGCATAGCAAGAAATTTACAACTATGTTGAGACATTAGAGAAAAGAGCTTCAGAAGGAAGAGACAAAACTCCTAGTCCACCAAAATCTACAGTTGATATACTAAGGAGGGATAAATATGAGTTAGAAATACTCAACAGAAATATAAAGAATGAGAATGAAATTCTGAGAGAGCAAGTTAAACTAAAAACTTATATGAATTCAACTCTGTCTCTACAAATGAAAAATTTACACAAGGCCAGTGAAAAATTGAAGAAGAGAAATAAAAAGTTAACCAGGGCACTCACAAATTTGAGATTCAAGTTAGTCATAAGGAAGCCTAGAAGGCCTTTGAATGCCAGAGAAAGCAGAAGAAGAGGGTTGGATGTTCTTGTAGAGGTCTCAGAGTCAATGGAATAGTTGCATGAGGACATGCAAGAATCTAGTAGTGGGGGTATGCTGAGCTCCAAAGATGTTCTTTCTTCCACCACATTCCACTCCATTTCCTTTGTCCATTACTAATCACAGGCTCAAATGATCAGTAGAATTAGTTAAAATTTCTTTAAGAATGAATATCATGACTAACTTGCTATGTTTTTATGATTTTGTCATTGTAGTACTTTTTGAACTAGATCTAGCTACAGAATGCAGACATTCTGTAGCTAGTTTCCAATTTTGCAGCTGTCTTCATGTCTAAACAGGTTCCAAGTGTCATCTCGGAGGAAAACACATATGGTCATATTACACATCATTCCTTCATCATTGTTTGCTCTCCACTAAGTTTGAATGGAATTCTGTAGGCAGTTATGTACGTGGGAAATCAAACTAGGAGAAAGACTCCTAATAGGACAAGGACAGTCCAGATGTCCTTAATTATATTACGTGACCACCATCAGAGTCCTAGTTTGCTTTTTATTTGGAAAGACAATTATCCCTAGGTTATATCAAGATAGTTATGTAATTTTTTTACAAATATGGCTTGGGAAACGGAGGGACAAGGTTAGATTTTGTGATTGATTGCTAGATTTCAGAACTCTGAAAACACTCTGTTTTTGAAGTAATTTATCTTTAATGAAAGAAGCATCACTTCCTTGAAAGCGTTGAGTCAATATTGAATTATATTTCATGCTAATCCAGTGGTAGAGGGCCCCTGCTACCTGAGCAGCCTTTTGTATACGATTTAGATAAGTATTTTAGTCTCGTTTTCATTTCTAGCTTAGGCAAGTTTCTGAAGTTTATGTTTCATGCTTGTTTACATTAATTATCACAAATAGACTTACTCTTATAAACTCTTCCAAAATATCATCACGATGAATAAGTCATAGCTGTGGTATTGTAGGTTTTAGTTGCATTTCCTTTCGAATTTTATGATTTATGCTTGTTTACACTAAGTGTCATAGATGGTCTTACTCTTACAAACTCTTCCAAAACATCATTAACAATGAATAAGAAACAACTGTGGTATCTTAGATCCTAGTCATATTTGCTTTCAAATATTATGTTTATGTTCAATTGCATAGAATAATACAGACAGACTTGTTTTACAAACTCTTCCAAAATATCATTCCTATTGAACGAGATGGGCTGTAGAATTCCATAGACTAGTTGCATGTGAATTTAGTTATAGCACTTCGGAGGTTGATTGCATTTAGTTCAGCTCTGTCACTACATTTCCAGTTTGATAATGGAATTTTAGTTTAACTCTGTTCACTGTAATTCAAGTAGATTAGAAGCACTCTAGTTCAGTCTCAGTTCATTTTGTTTCAAGAAAATATTAATGGAATTCTAGTTTAAGTTGTAGTCACTATATTTTAAGATCGATAGACCGCTTTCTAGCCTAGTGTTATCCATTTTGTTTCAAGTAGTGCTAGTTGTCAAAATTATTCTCTCGGCTTTCATTATTTACAGATTACTTTTGTTCTGAATTTATATTGATACATCATCACATGAACAGGGGTCAGTAATATCATTTTAAGTCTTTGATCACTCTGAAAATCTTTTACAAATTCACCTATAGCCTTTTTCCCAAGCATTATCTTAGAAAATCTCAAAACTTATGAATAAGGCCTAGAAGTGATAAGTCAAGTTTCATAATAGGGTAACTTCAACATCATAGGTTAATCTAGAATAGAAACCTTACTGTGTTACAAATAATCATTTTGTAATATTGTGAGTTGATTGTTTATTTAGGAGAACTTCATTTACGCTTAACTTGTCCATTTCTCAAGCTCTTCCAACACACCTTTAATGAATGTATTGGATAAGTTCAAGCTCATGTTGTGATTTATTTTCTTGCAATGAAGTCATTATCAAGCTTTTCATTTGTTGTTTTTCATCCATAGTTTAGGCTTTGTTCTGTTTTAAATAACCAATAGCTTCTTTCTCACCAGCACTTAGTTCTTTCCCTTTTCAAACATAAAACCATAAAACCAAAAACATCATAAAACACTAAACACAACGTAGTGAGAAAAAAATACCTAGGCACATACAGTGCACCACACTTTAGCAGTTTACCAACCCTGGTTGACAATTAATGAACTCAATTTAGGAACACTAGGTTGAGCACAAGCAATCATCTCCAGACTATTAGTTCCAAGTTTCCAGAAAGATGTTAGAAGTTTTCTAGGATTTACAGGGTACACCAAATATTTTGAATTCAAAAGGAATTCTGACTGCTAGTTAGCATTTGAAACCATAAAATAAAAAATCTCTGAACCACCCATCTTAAGAGGGCCTAACTGGAAACTACCTTTTCATATATCAACATATGCTTCAGACACAGCTTTAGGAGCTGTGTTAGACATAAATACCTGATCCCTTATGCCATCTACTATACAAGTAAAAATTTGACTCCTCCAGAGTTGAATTATACTCTAATTGAAAAAGAATGCTTAGCTATTGTTCATGCTATCAATAAATTCAAACATTACATAATAGGCTATGAAAGCTTTTTTCACACAAATCACTCTGCAATTAGGTATTTAATGAATAAATCTGTTACTAATAGAAGAGTTATAAGATGGTTATTCTCCTACAAGAATTTAAGATTACTATTCTATATAGGCTTGGAAAACAAAATAAAGTTTCTTATTTCCTATCTAGAATCCAAAATATCAAAGACAAAACTCCAGTTGAAGATAAATTTATTGAATAATATCTCTTTGCAATAACTACTCAAACTCCTTGGTTTGTAGATATTGCCGATTACTAAGTTTCAGGGAAATTAACTTCAAATATGAATGCTAGAGAGAAAAGAAAAATCATTCAAACAAGTGAAAAATTTTCATGGATTACTAATGAATTGTAAAACACAGGTCCAGATCTTATTATCAGAAGATGTGTTCGAGAAGATGAAATGTCTAAAATTATTAGGGCATGCCATGATGAACCCTGTGGTAAAAAAATTTCGACAAGACGACAGCCTATAAAATCCTTCATTTAGAATATTATTGGCCATCCATCTTCAATGATGCCAAAGAATATGTCAAAAGGTGTGACAGTTTTCAAAGGGTAGGGAAACCTGCTCCTTCAAATGAAATGCCATTAAAACTTCAAGTACATATTGAACCTTTTGAAAAATGGGCTTTGGATTTTGTTGGACCTATCAATCCTCCATCTAAAGAAAAGAATTATATCCTGGTATGCACAGATTATGTGACTAAATGGGTAGAGGCTAAATCATTACCTTTTCCTAATGAATTTTCTGTAGTCGATTTTATTTTTGAGGATATATTTACTTGTTTTGGTGTTCCAAGAGTAATTTTAACAGATCAAGGAGCTCAATTTAGATCAAATATGGTGCAAAAGATGGTATAAAATTAAAAAATCAAGCACACAAAGTCTACCCCTTACCATCCACAAGAAAATGGTCAATTTGAATCTACCAATAATGTGATTTAAGGAATTCTCACAAAGACTATTCATCTACATAAAAGAGATTGGGAAGAAAGGCTTCCTGAAGTCTTATGGGCCTATAGAACTACATGGAGAAACACAAAAAGGCATACTCCTTATGAGCTTGTTTATGGGAAACAAGTCATGTTCCCCATAGAATTTCATATCAAAACCTTCAAGATGGGAGTCCAACTAGGACTTTATATGACAGAAGCACAGAAGGATAGACTAGAGAAAATTAATGAACTATATGAAATCAGACAAGATGCAGTCCAAAGAACCAGCATAGTCCAACAACAAAGGAATAAATGGCATGACAAGTATATCAAAGAGAATAATTTTCAAGAAGAAGACTGGGCACTCTTGTTTGAATCAAGATTCAAGGATTTTGAAGGGAAATTTCAGACTCATTGGCTTGCGCCATATGAGATCGAGAAAATATTTGAAAATGGAGTAGTAAAGATCAGAACAATAGACGAAGAAAAGGTATCTCTTCTTGTAAATGGTCATAGGCCGAAAGTATACCATAAACCACTTTCAAGAGAATATTTTGTCAGAAAATTTCAGGATAACATTGATATGGAGTTAGTGAAGAAGAATTATTCTTCTTCATTAACATATCTTTTATCTTTCTTTTGATTAAAAAAATAAAATAAAATAAAAATAAAAATAAAGTATAAGTATGAAATGAAATCAATGATTGGCATACTTATGAAAAATGTAGGGGGTGAAAATCAAAACTCTCTGAAATCCTATACTTTCATTTTTCTTTTATGTAAATAAGTATTCATGTTTGCAAAATAAAAATTGAAAATCCATTTCATTTCACTCCATATTTCATCTCATTCCATTTCCATTCTATTTTCACTTTCATTCCATCATAACATTTTATTTCATTCCATATTCAGCTTCCATCTCACTCCACATCCACATCCACACTTCATAATCTTTTGATAGATCACATTCTATAGCTAGATCATATTCTGGAGCCAAGTACATTATGAAACTATCTACATTCTGTAGCTTATCCTATTCTACAACCAATATGATTCTACAAGCCTAATCCAACAAGGTAAAAACAATATGTTTGTAATAAGGGACTATGGGAGTATGTTCTAATGACCACCATGCCACAAAAAGGAGGACCTAAGGAACAACATGAAGCACAACATACAATAAGGTAAAGTTCTGAGGTAAATTGTGAAAAGTTATTTTAATAGCAAAAAGTTAAAACATGAAACAGGTACAATGTGTATAATCATATGTTTCCTAAGAAACCTATCATTCGAATTTATTAACCCCTATCATGAAATATCTTGACCATATCTCTTATCTAACGTTCCATAACGATCCATCATTAAACTCTTGATTAATGACTAATGGTCATAATCATAAACATGACCTATTAGGCCATGTTTCTCTAAGATCGTATCATTCACTTATTTCCCCACAAGTTCACCATAAACTCTCCATCAGATTCCTAGGCATTTCATTCTCTTCCACATTTTTATTACCTCCATCGTTCATTCACTTCCATCACACTTTGCAACCAATCCATTTTCAAATGCATAAAGGTAACTATAAAGGGGAAGATACTCTGCACAAGAGAAAAATGGGTCTAATTGTTAGAACACAACCAATAGGAGTCAAATATTTGGAGGGATATCCACTAGTCAGGGAGCTACTACAACAAGCAGGATGGTTGAATTTTATAGAAAAGTTTTATGGCTTCCATAAGGATATTACCAAATCGTTTGCCAGATCTTTTTTATGGGGTTGAGGTAGAGATTGGAGACATAAATTTCACAATAAAAAAATCATTTTTGGATGAAGCAACAAAAATCCCAAGGCAAGGATAACGGTGGTTTAAAAACAAGGAATTTCATAATGAGTCTTGGAAGGAGATACTTAAAAATACAGGTATGGATGTTTCGATCTTTAGGAAAGGAATTCCAAGTAATTCTTTGAAAATTAAGTGGAGAAACATGTTGCTAATTTTGCAAAAAATTATAACATGTGAAGGGAGGTTTGGAACTATGTATGTTTACCATATCAGGTTGTTGATGAATTTTCTAGAAGATGGTGAGATAAATTTACCTTTCTTTTTACTCAATAGTTTAAAGAAAAAGGCTTCCAATGTCCAAAAGAGAGTTCAATTTTTAGAAGCCACTCTGCATCACCATGTTTTAGTAAAAATGTTGATTGAATTCCACCTAAATAGCATAGGGGACAGTTGGGAATTTTTTCTTGTGAGAAATCATTTTCAAGAACAGGTAGAATCACCACTTAAGGAAAGAAATGTTAGGAGAAGCAAAAGAAAGAAAAATGACATGGTTATTGAAAAAAAACTTGACACTCCACCACAGGAGGAAGATGAAGAACTAATTTATGAGAATTTAACAAAAATTAGAAAACAAATTAGGGCCAAAGGAAAAGAAAAGAAAGCAAGTAAGGATATTGATAAAGAGGATGAGAATCCACCAAAGATGAGAAGGAGCTCTAGAATCTGAGGTATTATGAAAAAGACATTGACAAAGGAGACATAATTCATAAATATAGAAGATGAAGAAACCTCAGTTCAAACACCTGTTAAAAATTCTCATAAGTTCAATCCTCAAAACTCTCCTCTATATCATTTTGAAGAAGGCCCTAGTAGAAGATATCCTGGTATAGACCCAGTCCAACAAAAAATGTATGATTATGTGGAATCCTTGGAAAGAAGAGCCTCAATGAGTCAAGAAATACCTATCAATCAACAAGAACCTCCATTTTAAACTCTTAAGCAAGATAAGTATGAATTGGAGATATTGAACAGGCACATTAAGAATGAAAATGAGATTTTGAAAGAGTAGGTCAAGTTGAAAAATACGATGAATGATAACTCTAATGTACAGCTAGAGATATTAAGCAAGGATAACAGGAAAATGAAGAAGAGGAACAAGAGGTTGAACAGAGCTCTCATAAACCTCAGATTAAAATTACTCATGAAAAATCCAAGGATGAAACTGACTTTCAAAAGAAATAGAAGAATAAGGCTGGATGTTTTGGTTGAAGTATCAGAGCACAAGCAGTAAATGATAAGAACTTAAAATTTTGGCAAATTACATGAGGAAATGCAATGATTTTGCAGTGGGGGTATGTTGAAACCCATAATTACCCTTTCCTTTACACATTTCTCATCTCATTTCACCTCTCTTTTATCAATTCATAAGCCCCAATCAATGAAGAATTCTTAGGTTTGTCTCAAGGATACATGCAATTGATTAACATATTGTATTTTCATGATTTTTTCTTTTTTAATAAGTTTTTGCATGTTGGATACAGAATGTAGCCTGTTCTGTAGCTGACCAGGCATTCCATAGCTACTCTTGTGGTTGCATATGTTACAGATGTCCGTTGAAGGAATGGTCCACACGGGTAGTCTTAGAATCCCTCCTACATGGATTTATTCATATCCACAAGGACCATATTGACAAATAAAAAGGCCTAATCTGATGGTCAAAGCTCAAAGTCAAAGAGACCATTTCACACAACAATTAGGACTCTTGATTTTCTCCATAGTAAATCATGAGTCCTAAGAGTCCCAGTTTGATTGTAATTTGAAGATACACATGTAGCTATATTTATTCATTGTTAGTTATGAAAATTACTTATAAATAAAGGTTCTATAGAACTAAGAACAAGTTAAGTTTTTGTAGCACAAGTTCAAAATTATAGTGAGATACTCTGTTTTCTAAAAGTACATTTCAATAAAGGATATTAGTTCCGAGATGTGGTTTTGATTACATTTTTAAAGAGCTAAGGAGTTGACCAACTTGGTAGCAGAGGGCCCCTGCTGCTAAAGAAGGTTTTTAATGTTTTCTAGTTAGATATGCTTCAATTCTATTTCATATTTTTATGTTCATGCTTTTATTTCCAGTTTTCAATAGATCAGATACAACTATGTAGATTTTCATTCCAAAACTTTTTCAAGGAGCTAGGTAACTCTGTCTTTAGGATTGGAATAAAAGTTGAAGTGTTGAGAAACATGGTTGTTTAGTTTCCTGCTTTCATTTTTCAATATAGTTCTCAATTGTTGTGTCTAACTAAGAATTTATAAAGTCCATTTTTCCTATTTACAAAATCTTATATTGAATGGTTAAATGTCTTACAAATACAGTGGTTGAATAGGTTTTATTTCCTATCGTTTTCTTGCTAAGAGTTAAGGGTGTAATTGATTTATCCAAAAGCTATACCAAGGGGTCACAAGCTTCAGAATTGGATGAGACTTAATAAGTTAGTTATTCACTTAATTGGTTGTAGATAGAATATCCTCATTTCATGGCAACAAAACAATATTCTTAAAGGTTGCCTTGACAGAGCCTAATTTGAATATACTTTACAAGGATGATTAAATGATTAGATTCAATGCAGTGTTTGAGTTATTGTAATTCTTTAGTTTAGATAGATGCAATGAATTATTAGATACATTACCTCAAGGGGGTCACTCTCTACATATTGGGTAGATGGAGTAATTAAAGTATCTTAGATAAATTTCAATTGCATTTTATTTTTTCTATTTTAGATTTTAAGAAACTAAAGTACAAACAGTTGATTTCATCTCATAGGGCTTTGACCTAATCATTGAATGTTGAAACAACTTGAAGTACAATAGTTGACACATTTCACTTCTTTCATTTTTCAAATCTCAATTGAATCATAGATCCATGGATTAGGTTTACTCACTAATTGAAGTACTTTCTTTGTCTTTTTTTCCAAAACTAGGTCTTAGAACTTGTCCATAAACTTTGGTTTCTTTCATAGAAAATTAACTTAGTTTCATAATACTTCCTTTTATTATTTTTTAAGTAGATTTATTTTCAATTTTCTAAATGGCCTAGTGATCTAGATCTTGGGGGGAGGCCCCCAAGATCTAAAAATTTGAAATGGATCTGACAAGATTTGCAAAATTAGAATGCCAAAAAAGGGAGAACATAAAGAAAATAAAACCACAAAGAAACTTGTTCTATTAAAACAGAGAATAACTGTAGAAGCTACATTGTGGTGGAAAAATTTGTCCTTTTACAAAGTGAGGCTTGTTATTTATAGCTTTTTTTGAGTTAGAATACTATGGGTAGATACCATAGGTGGATACCATGGGTCAATACCATGGGTTAATACCATGGGTAGATACCACTTATAATACCATGGGTAGATTCCATGTGTAGATGAATACCATGGGTGGATACATACCATCGGTGAATGAATATCATGGTTAGATTTTACTTACAATACCATAGGTGAATAAATACCATGGTTTGATGCCATTTACAATACCATGGGTAAATTCCATGGGTGGAGGGATAACATGGGTGGATGAACACCATGGGTGGATGCCATTTTCCATTCGGATCACCTAGGATAGCACACTAAGGACTAAAAATACAAAACCCCCAAAACAACAAGACAAACACAAACTACGAAGTAAGAGAAGGGTCACTTAGGCACACATAATGCACCACACTTCATCAGTTTACTAGCATTGGTTGATAATTAATGGAAGCAATTTAGGAACACTAAATTGACTAAACAGTTAAGGTTATGGTTAATGTTAAGGCTTAGGTTAAGGTTAAGGTTAGGTTAAGGTGAAGTGAAGGTTAAGGTTAAGGTGAAGGTTAATGGTGTGGTGGTGTATTTGACACATGGGTGTATGAAATCACACCAGTTTAAGGGGAGTGGTCTATCCCTATAGACTATTGGTCACAGTAAGAAAGTGGTGGAGCTAAAAAGCATATAATCTAGAGGAAAAAATATGCGAATGTATGCTCAAAGTAAACTAAAAACTAAAACACAAATATACAGAAGGTATTGAAGAGATTCAAAATGAAAATAATGCAAACAATGGCTCAAAGGCCTCTTCTTATTAAACGTTTAATATGGAGGAGAAATTTTACCCACTTGCCAAAGGGCCCCTAGAAAATGGTTCTAGGTTCCGATGCAAGGATGTTGGTTTCCAAACTCTACCTCTGATGCAGTCTCCCTCTCTCTCCACTGTGATGGACTAGGATTGTTGGGTGGCCAAAAATCGAGTCCCCTCTATCTCCAGCTCTATTTGACACATTGTTAGTATTTCTTGGGAAATTCTAGCCAGCATAACAATGTGATCACCCTTTCTTCATCTCTTGGTGGCTTTATATAGGAGATTTCAAATCCTCCTTTCCTCCCTTGGTACATGATGGATGGTGAACCAATGGAGAGGTATGATTCCATTGTGTGCTCTAAATATTCCTTTGTGTGCTCACATAGCATCTAAGGAGGTGTTGGTGGCTATCCTTAGGTGGCTTCATATAAGGATTAAATATCCTTTGCTTTGTGTGGTCCTAGAAAGTGACATTTTTCCATTTCTAGGAATGCACGCTTATTAGGAAAAAAGGCACACTTCTGGAAGGATTAAGCGTGCAATTTAGCATTTAATACTAGTTCAAAACTGATTTTCTCAAAACCTTAGAGATTTTAAATACTTCTTGATTCCATAATGCGTTCCTACCCTATAAATCCTTAGGCTTGACATTAATTAATTTCATCTTCTGCTGTATGATTTTATAGTGTTAACAGTTTCCCCATAATGTGTGAGGTCTAGAAAGGATTGTATACCTAAAATACATTATAGTTTCTTTTTGTATCGTGTGCAGAGAGAGAGAGAGAGAGAGAGAGAGAGAGAGAGAGAGAGAGAGAGAGAGAGACCTGCGTGAATCTTGGAATTGACAACACATTTCACCATTTTCGAGATTACCATGGCCTAAGGGACCCCTGCAAACAAAAAAAATATACAACATATATAAAAAAATTCAGCGAGGCAGGAATGTCCCATGCTCGTGATGCTATGGCTAGTTAAACAAATTTGACAGATACATGTGTTGTCTACGTCACTACCGTGGTAGTGATGCTGGAAGTTGTTGATGACGACTACTTACACCCTCAGGGGCATTTTTTCTTTTACGATAGGTGGAATGTGCTACCCATATGCGTAAAATTGGTATGGCATATAGCTACGCAATGTACACATATGTATTGGCTATGACCTTCTCGTGTAAGCATTGTTGACAAAGATGTTTATGGAGGCATGGGTCTTCGATAGATCTTAATCAAAGTGAAATGGTTGTGAGGTACGATACCATCTTGACATGAAAGCTTTTGTCATAGTCAAATTTCAGGAGGATCGATGACATCTGTGGAAAATGATGTCTCCCACGGTGCCACTCGAGGATACCCCTTTGCATGGGGAGGGGTGATCCAAGGTACCGCTTCCTTTTGGAAAAGAGGTGTCGAGGTCGACAAAAAGGAAGCCTTAATCGAACCATGGGTCGTCGACCTGAGGGGTAGGGGACCTAGATGTGATGGGTTTAACATAGACATGTTGGTGAGAGGTGACTGAAAAATAGATTATGGGGATTTAGTGACCCGAGGTCGGAGTATACTTTAGCAGCTTGGCGATAGTCATAATTATTTCTGAAGGGAAAATTTCTGAAGTCGGTAGGACTTCCAAGGCGGGTGTGAACCAGCTATGAATTTCATGATGGTGCATGCATGGGCGTGAAATATTCTGACCAAGGGGGAATGAGGGACTGCTACCACAGGGGAAAAGATGAAATATGAGGGCAAAGCAGTGAAGTGCATCGTTTGGTGTCCTTGTACACTTACCAAAAGAATAAAATAATGATGTTTGGTTTGTACAAAACACAGAGATGGGTACCCCAAAACATAAAAGGTTTCACTTACTGAAGGTGTGAGGATGGTGTTTTTCTGGGGGTGGGGGTCCCATTGGTTGGTCTCATGTGCGGGGTTGATGAATCGGATAAAGAAGTGTCACAGATGGGATTATGCTGATGGAGGTATGGTGGGCCAAATGTGATGCATGGAGGTGCACTTTAAATATTCTTGTACAACCTGGTCATCTAAGAAGGGGGTTTAAGCTTGAATGGTAAACTTGACCTTATTCATGATGAATGGATGGGCACGAGGTGCTTCCCTGACTGAAATGGTATGGCCATGGCATCACTTGTGCTGTGATATATGGTCTACTTTGGGTGACGAGCACCATGGAGGGGAGGCTCTACCGACCAACGCGGAGGTTTATCATGTGCAGGGTGAGGTGATGATAAAAACGGTCGGGTATGAGGACCCTATGGTTTATTTCTAATGGATAAATGATTTCAAGCTATGTAAAGTTTTTTGGGACTCTATCATGCTGGGGGTAGAATGATACCGGCTCCGAAAGCTTCAGTGGGTGGTGTTGTAAGTAGTTTGCGAGTTCTTCCTGCAAAAACAACTACCTCAAGTGAAAGCATCTTCTTTTCATAAAAAATTATTGATAGGCATCAGCTTAAAAAAGGAAGATGGGAGGGCGCATACCTGCCAGTGCTAAAAATTTATTTTTCTTGGAAAGCGAATGTGTGGTAGCAATTTCCTTTGTCATGGCATATTGATGATGGTGCAACTTCTAGTTTGTGGAATGGGCCTTCTAATCTCCTGTTATGGACCTCTGAAGTTCTGGAAAAGGGCGATACATATGGACTATGGCCCTGATCCTATTCATTTGTACTTGCTGAGTTTTGGGAGATCAAAGGTGCTTGCATAGCCTTTCTTGCTGTGGTGGTTAGCCCGTGTACGAGGGAATGACGATAATATGCCAAGGTAACTTTCATGACGTCTTGCATTGTAATTTCTTCAGTTTGAGGGTGTGGGGGGCTGTAAAAATTAGGTTTGTACAGCCTCTGAGTGACTTTTTGCCCTAGATTGTGTGAGCGATCTAGGAAAAAGAGAGCCTCCTTTGCACGCAATTATGAGGGATAGGCACGTGAGGGTGAGATGTTCCCTTATTTTTGCGCGCAAAGGCATGCCTGTGAAAAATACAGGCGCGCAAAGGCCATGATGACAAAAACATTTCTCTATACTGATGGGTACCCATGTTGTTGGCAGTTTGGTGTGGAGAGAGCAGGATTGGCTCGAGATCCAGATCACTCTAGCTGCTGATGCTAGGGTGCGTCGTCAATTGGCCGCATGGGGCCTTCTTAAATTAGATGAGAATGATTTCCCACGGTCGCAAGACCGTTTGTTATGTTACATTATACAACATTGGTGCAAGTGACACATCATGTTTGTGTTGGGTGGGATGAACCTGGTGATCCATCCTGAGACGGATATCTAATTTGTGACCGGGTTACTGCCTCAAGGTGAGGCTCTGAGGTACCCACTCCCTGATCGTAGGGTGAACCTCGATAGATTTCGGAGGTGGCATTGCGGTGATGCGCCTCTTATTGAGGGGTGCATCAACATTACATCAGTGATAGATGTGGCCAAGCAGTGTGCTCTGGTGATTATTGTGCGACTGGCAGGGTCCGTTGCTCCACATCGGGCATCTGGCCCACAGGTTGGAGTTTTACGCTGATTGAGGGGCGGACATTTTTTCAATTTCGCCCAATTTTGTTTTGATGGCATGGTGTCACAATTCAACAAGGTCCAAAATGGATCTAAGTCATTTGCATAGGCTAGCATCTTATGCAGCATCATGTACAAGAGGGTGTTGTTGTTAGGCCAGTGGTGACGGTGCCTATTGGGGGGCCGCGGGAGCCACGCATGAGGAGGTGGGCTCTAATGATGCTGCAAGGCAGTGGTGGCATGGTGGGTCGTTATTGGAACAACACAATAGAGGCCTAGTTTGAGGCCAATCCACAGATGTTCTTGACATACCCGTATGTGGGGATGGACTTTCAGGGTGACGTTGACATGGGTATCCCTTTCGGTTATGTTTAGGGACCTGCAGGTATGTGTTATATTTTTTTCTACATATTTTTGAGTATTTATGTACTTATGTGTTTTTTTATTGACACTGACATTATTTTGGTTACTCGTGCAGATTTTGGTGAGGTAGGTTGCCCCATGGCCCGAATGGTGGGTCATGACCTTCCACTATGACCTCGAGGTGGTCAGGGGGGAGGTGATGCAGGTGGACTAGGTGGGGATGGTGTTGGCCCTTCTTGTGAGGGCAGCAGCTTGGCTGCAGCAGAGGTTGCTGTCGAGCGAGCTCGTGCTAATGTGGTTGAGGCTCGCAATGCAGTACTGACAGCTCAGGTGGCCGCTCTTGAGGACTTCCGGGGTCAATTGGACCGCTTGACCCAGGGTATGCCTACTCGAGGTTTCGTGGATGACCTCGAGGAGGTTTGGTTAGAGACAGTGATCGCCCACGAGAGGGATTATCGGCACACTCTACATTGGGTGATGATTGCGGTGGCGACAATGGCTCCGGTGGTGGTACCAAAAGCAGTGGTGGGTCTAGGTGCTCCTCTTGAGGGGGGACCCCCCCTAGAGTATTTTTGTACACAAGGAAAGCACCCGTTATGAAGATGCTTCCCTTATTTTTGATGACTTTTGTATCTTTGGGTTGGCCAGTGGGCTAACGACACTATTTTTGTACTCAGATACATATATTATATATACATATATGAGAGATGTTTTTGCGGCTCTACATGATGTATCATCTATTTCGGTTTATGTGTTGTGTTATGCTGATGGATGTCTATATTTTTTATTTTTATGTATGATGGTTTATTCGATATGCAATCCAATCTAGGATATTGTTAGCTATGCGATCAATTTCTTGGTTTTGATTCCTTGATACATGTGAAAATGTAATGTAATCAAATTTTCTGCTTAATATTTTGGCACGCAAATATTTTCTAAACAGGTGTGTCTCTTTGGTCTCAAATATTTGGTTTAGTTGTGATACTACTAACTAGGAATCGAGGAAGATATGCATATGATGAATGCCCTGATGGAGGGCGTCACACATAAGTCCGATGACAACATCATATTCTACCTGATTATTTGTTGTTGAACTGATACACACGCCATTTGAACATAGTGGTGATCGGTTAGGGCGATAAATGACCCAGGCGGATGCGGCTAAATTTTGAGACCATCTTGATGCTCCATTAGCAAATCCAAAATATGGTTCGTTTTGGTGATCAATGTTGATACTTTGAGCGCTTTTAACTAAGCCTTTAGGTAAAAAAATTTTGAGTGGGTGGGTTTTTGTGTACTCTAACTCTAAGGAAAAGGGTTATTGGGGCCCTTATGGATAAAACTTCTTGAGGTAAAAGCTGTTGATGGGGTTAGTGAGGCAAGTCCCGTCTAGTTCCGTCAAGATGTGTGCCCCCTGTCAGAGGCAATTTTTGATGATGTAGGGTCCTTTCCACAATGTTTTGAACTTTCCTAGCCCTAAGGCCTCTTTTGCGACATCATAGCGGAGGACTAATTCTCCCTCGGTGAATGAGGGAGGGGTGATGTGGCGGTCAAATGATTCTTTAACCCTTTTCTTATGGGCCTCGTTATGCTGTAGTGACTGTCATCGATTTTCATCGACAAGCTCTAGTTGTACTAGGCGCTACTCCAGAGGCTGAGTGTCATTAAGGAGTTTGATGGCAGCATGTAAATGGTGGATCTTGTGGAAATCAACACAAAGGTGTAAGGTAACTTGGTTTTTTGTGATAGGAATATGATGGAAATCCTGGGACAAGGGTGAGGAAGTAATCCTATCACCAATATGAGCAGATACCAATCGTATGTGGTGGATTGTGTAATCAGTGTTTGGTCGGGGAAGAATCTCCACAATGGCATTCTTTATGGGCACAATGTTAGGTTCCCTGCTAGGATAGTTGATTTCCGGTAGGTGGAAATTGTGCCTGCCACAAAGGTGCCTAAATGTTTCCATTAGCGGGCATGTCTATAGTGCGTGATTCAGGCTAATGTAGATGGTTCATGGAACTACTAAGCCAATAGAGTAGATAGTGTGTGATTCTATGATACTCATTGTTCCTGATGTGGATGCTTGGAAAGGGTTGGTCATAGAAGAGGTTGTCTTCTGTCTCCATTTCCATATCATTGGCTTAGACGTGTATTCCTATGTAGTGGAGTGTAGAATTAATGCAGCTCGTGTCGTTCTTCGCTTGGGGAGATGTACACAACTAAACGTATGATGAAAGTGTGAGAAAATTCAGCAACAAGTGTCTGTGACCTTCTCTTGATTGGAGAGAAGTTTCCGAGGGAGATAAGAGACTATGTGGAGACTATTCACAAGGGGCTTGAGTTCTCTGCATTGGTTGACTCGGTGATCATTTAGATCACATAGGTCACATGTTATCCTAGGCTTCACTGAGGTTACTCTTTGGTGGCATGTTGTCTTATCAGTCTTGATGCACCGTTGCGGAGGTGGGGACATTGATCCGACGATGTAATTTTTATGCCATTCCTGGCGATCGTCCTGTCTCTTCTCTATGGAATTAATCATGTTGATAGTGGGATGAATTTGCGAGGCATAAGTAAAATGTTGATCATAATAATGACCCTGACATATCAGGCAAAATATCCTTGATATCAAGGTTTCGTCTAGTTCAGTTCGAGGTTTTATGGGGAACCAGCGCCAGAAGGCTGCTAAATCAGGGAAATGGATGACTGCATGGTCTGTCTTTTTGCATAATGTACACGCTAGTCATTGTTGCGAAGTGTCGTTGGGGGTAACTAGGGGTTCCTTGTTGGGGCGTTCTTTGGTTGTCAAGAACATGATGGACCTGCACGTTTCATCTACTTGGGTCATGGATTTGTCGATCGATTTGGCATCCATATCGTCTTCTTGGGAAAGGTGGACTATGGCTAAGCGGAGGCTAGAAAGGGCTAGCCGGAAGCAAGGTGTGTAGTGACAATCCTCCAAAATGTGATTTTCCATGCATAACAGGCATGTGAATTGTGCTTCCTGTAGCCCCATGTAGTAAACCCTCTTGATTGGATACCATCTGTGAAAGAGCTCCATGGTTGTGCACTCTTCGAGGTAGTGGCCTCATTCATCGCATAACATAAAACATATAATGGGAATTACTGGGGGCCTTTCTACAATCCTATGTTCCTCTTGTAAGTATAGGATGGTACAAGGCTTGTCGTTGACAGAATCGATGGAGAGATCCTCTTGATAGGATTGCTCGAATGCATGTAAGGTGTTAGCACCTGAATTGGACCCCAAGCTGCAAAAGGCAAATCAGGGTAACAACTAAACCACACTCAGCCTTGTAGCTAGCCCTACAAGGATAGGAGAGGGCTCTCTCCATAAAAGAATATTCAAAGGAACACAATAAATGGACTGATATTAGGCTAGATAAAATGATAGGGATAAAATGTTTAAATAAAATGAGTGAATGAATGAATTTTAGGGATGTGAGGGATATAAATGGACAGTTGAAACCGGGAATTAAATCAGGACACAGGGTACTTCATGGGGCAAGATAGGCAGGAAAATTAGCAATTAAAATTTAAAGAGGATGGGATGGAAAGACTGGTGTGGAGCTGAAAAGGGAACAACAAATGGATCGTTTTCAAACAGAAGAAAAACACAGAACATGAATGATTTCCCAAGGCATAGCATATAGAGATGGATTCTACCTTTCTATCTTGAAAGCATTCAAAAAGGGAAATATTTATGGATGAATGGAACACATAAAAATTCACATATGAAACAAAGGAGAAAAACAAATGCTAAATCTCATACCACATGGATCCCACAAATCAGAGCTGCATCTCTTATTAATTCCTGTCAAACTGTACAATGTAGCGCAAAGATGTTCTTCCATAGTGTTCCTCTATTAATCAGACTCAGACTCTTTCAGATTGCTTTACAAATGATTTTCAATTACATTAAATAGGCTGAAATGTGGGAACATAGATCGAAAAGAAAAGGGAGTTGTTTTAACAACTGAAGAACTGAAATACAATCATAGAAAGAAATACAACAATATGCCTCTGAAAATAAGGGACATTATTGCATTTGACCACTTGGAGATTTTGCTGTTAGGCTGTACGAAAGAAAATAGGTAACCGGTGAAAAAATTTCCTATTTTGCTGCTTGTTATAACAATCTTTGTTTTAAATAACCTCTCGGCCCTTTGACTGTTCACTTTCCATTTGTTTTTTGAATAAAACCAACTTTTTTAATAAACATTACTTTGAAATGAAACTTTGCCTTTAGTGAAAGGAAAAATTACTTTTAAATGGGAAAAGGGAATGGAAGGAGGTGGGACCCACATTACAATTACAATCGGAAGGGGTGGGAGGGGGAATACAATATACAGTGGAGTAATGAAATCGCAATTGGGATCGGAGGATAGCGGAGGTGAACATATTACAAATATGCGATGCGATGGGGAGAACGACCTTTGTAATAAACAAAACAGATGAATTTAAACTTTTACAAAGGAGAAATGGGTTTTATAATGAATGGTGGAGGTTTTTAAGTGGTGGGACCAAGGATTATAGTTGCAATTGCAATCGGGCTCGGGAGTGGAGCGGAATGTTTTATATGAAATCGCCGATGCGATTTGGGAAGGGGGAATGGGGATAGCCTTTGTAAAAATAAAAATAATACAAATTTTGAGTTTACAAAGGGGAAATCCGTTTATATTATAAATGGGTTGAAGGACCATATGGTGGGTCTGGGGTCAATCGCAATAGGAGATCGGAATCGGGAGAGGGGCGGAGTGATATATATGAAACAACATTTCCAATGCAATTGCGGAGAACCCTTTGTATATAATCAAATTAAACAATATTCAGGTTAAAAAATGAAAACCCTTTTATATATGAATGGGCGGATGTATTATGGTGGGCCTGACAATCAATCGCATTGGAGATCGGAGGGAAGCGGGGGTAATTGCATCGGAAGGAAGGGATGTGCGATGCGATCGGAGGAGGGGCATGATCGGGAGATTGGAGAAATACTTGCGATCGGGTCGGGACTTGCGATCGGGTCGGGACTTGCGATCGGGAGATCAGAGGAAGACTTGTGATCAGGTAATCGGAAAGGGGGGATGCGATCGGGAGATTGGAGGAAGACTTGCGATCGGAGGAGGGGCGCAAGACTTGCGATGCGATCAATCACATCAGAGATATTTGCAATTGGAGTGATTGGGGCACTTCAAATAAAACATGCGATTGGAAAAGGTTTGCGATTGCGATGGGGGGTTTATAATATAAGAATTTAATATAAATTTTTATTATAAAGTGTGGTGGGGAAGTGGTTGGGAACGGCAAGGTTATATATATAACATAAAATTTATTATAAAGTTTACGGGTGATGGAAAGGGGAAGAGGTTTATAACAACGGGACTTTATAATATAAAGCTTTTTATTATAAAGTCCTAAGGCATGGAGGGAAAGTGGTTACAAACCAAATAACATATTTATTAAATGATTTATAATGCGAATTTATAATCAGAAAGGGGGAAAAGGGGTTTTATAAGAAAAATATGAAACTTTAAACATAAAGATTTAAGGGAGAATTGGGAAATAGGGATTATTAGAAGATATATGGGATTTTACTTGACTTAAGCATAAATTTCATTTCTGAATTCAGTTTTGAGAGTGTAGTATACTGTTGGAAAGCTATTTCCGGGCTCTTTCTGATGGATCTGCTTGGAAGATGATTTGGTGCTGAACATGCTATGAAAAAAAATTCTCTGAAGGCATGGACATCAATTTGTGGAGATAACAGCTTCTGAATTATGACTTATTACACATGATGATATAGAATTACATAATGAGTGATAATAAAGGAAAAATATCACGTTTTCACCTCAAAACATGGTTTTGAGGTGAAAATTACATCAAACTAAATAAAATGTCTCTCTGATTCTTCCAGGTGCTGTGACTTTGAGCTTATTGGCTTCCTCATGACTTTGCTGAGATTATTGAAATTTGACTCATTAATTTGACCATGGTGAGACCCTAGAAACTAATGAGACCCATATTATGACCTATTGATATTATTTTAAGAATGAAAATGAATAATGACTGAATGCCATAGAGAGGAAAATCAGCAAGTACCTCATGAGAGACAACTGATAAAAAATTACTACCATCAATGAATCCATGACCTAGCGGAATGGTGAAATTGATTATTATGGGACTCCTAATATGTAAATGCAAAGAGTAACTTTTATCACTGATGGTAGTGTGACTAGAATGACATTAACATAAGGCATCCCTGTATCATGGTATCTCTGGACAATGGTGGGTATAGTGCCCATAGGTGCCATAGAGAGCGCATGTGTGATTGGTACGTAGTGGTTACCTTTGGTGGTAGGTTCCTTTTTATGGGAACACAACGTCGAGATGTTTTCTTCAGAGCTGAGGAGTGTTTTTAACTCGTCTAACTCTACACATATATGGGGAGGGTGGCCTACAACATCGTATATTTTGTAGACTAGTGATTCCCTTTGAATGGTGGGGGTCACCATCTTCTTTCCTTTATTTGCAATTTTCTTGGCTGTGATTATCGATTTTGCAATGGGAACTTCCTTTGCGGGGGTGGTTTCGACCGTTTCTTGTGTAGGTTGAGGCTCCTCTAGACTGAGGGGCTTTAACCATGTGGCAGTAACATTGGTGGCTCCTGTTCCAAAAGGGGGAATGAGGTACCAAACTGGGAACACGAACGATATATTTGGTAACACAAATGTTGCCAAAACTTGTTGGGAGACGAAGCTAGCTGGGGGGTAGAGGAAAGGGGTTTGGGAGGCGGCATAGTCTAGAGAGGCTGTCGTGGCCAATGCTTCAGTGTCGTTACTGCTTAATTCCATGTCCTGACTAAACTTGATGCTTGATGTGGACATTATGCACACTAGGGCCCCTGTGGCATCGAGTGATGCGTCAAGGATAATGGGAGGATCTCCTAGGAATGAACCTAGGATGGACGATGGTTTGAATTGGCCAAGGCCATATTCTTGGTACCATGAAAGACCATCTTTGGCTGTATCTACATAGGGTAGAATTACATCTGTGTTGGTTAGGGGATGCTTCTCATTGTGTGTTATCTGGTATATAGTAATGATACGATCCTTGTGGGGGAACATCATAATGCGAAAGACGAAGGAGGCTATGGTAGAAATGGCATACATATAACTCTGCCCAAGGAGTATATTGTAATCCAAGTGAGCTTCCAAGACTTCAATATCTATGTGGACCATCTTGCTGGCTAAATAGACCGGGACATTTTGGTAAAGGCCGACGGGGGTCGAGGGATGACTGTCGTAGGCTCGAAGTGTTGTGACCGAGGTTTTTAGTTCAGGAGAACCCAACTTCTACCAAACATTTTTTGACATGATGCATGCCGTTGGACCCTTGTCAATGACACATTGGTAAATAGTGATATTTTGGACTGATACTAGTATCTATAAGGCGGCCATGGAAGGAAGCCTAGGGGTGGCTTTGTCTAAATCAAAAGCCATTATGCACGTATCAGCAAGGTCGATAGTTCCTAACATGGAAAGTAGGGATTTTTGTTGCTTTGGGTATGACTACAGTACTTCTAATGCAGACATAGCATTGGGTGATTAAGCTAAATCGTCCACGATGCTATAATTATGGGCCGCTTTGGAGTAGTTACCTACACGGCTATTAAGTCCCTTTTTCATCTTTGGCAATGGTTCTATAGGCATATTTAAAATGGTCAAAGGTGCAGTTAGTGCACTAGTACTAGCCCTTGACGTAATGGATTCTGGTGGGTTGTCGCAACTGTGATTCTGTGTTTGGAAAAACATCTCTTCCCTAGTCATGTATATTTCATGGCTTCTCTTCTTGGAATCGTTTGGCTTTTGTTGTTGAGTGCTGATCGTCCCTTGGTGGGGGAAATGTTCTTGCATAACAGCAGGTTTCTCGGAAGATCCTCCTTGTCCTAGGTTACTTTGAAGATTTTTTAGCTTGGGGAGATCGGGACAGTGGTGAGTATAGTGCCCATGGTCACCACATATTGAACAAGAATGGTTTTTTCCTAAAGGTGGCCCTTATCCTTGCCGTTGGGCATTGCTTGGTTCCTAGTATTGATTCCTGCTAGAGTTGCCTCTAGCCTGGGATCACAGTGGGAGCTATTGGTTGTTGTTCCCCTATCCAGGGTTCCATTTTGGCTTTCTTTTTTATTTTTTCTTAACCATGTTAGGACGATATTTCTCCTGGTTATACTGGTGTGGTTGATTTTGGGACGGCTGCATAAAGTCCACCTGTGCATTGGTTTGCATAGGTGTTTCGTGTGCTTGGGACTGAGCATAATCATGTCCCTTGTTTTCACCTAGCTGTTGGGGGGGAGCTCTTCCATGAGTGTTCCTTTCTATGTACTAGGTCCCCTCAGCCAGAGGATAGGGTCCTCCTTGGTGATATGCTTGCGCCCTACTAGTCAAATCTTGTTGAGGCATATGATGACTTTGAAATCCGGGTTGAGACATGTTCTGGGTAGAATTATGTGCATAACCAGGATTTTGACTATTGCTGCCTAGGTAACATTGGGTCATTGAACCAATTAATCCGTCTTTAGAGTTCGACGCGCTTGGAAATTCTTGGTAAGTTTGCAGGTGTGGGGCATTACGTAAGATATTATAAATGTATCCTAACTGTGTATAAATCAGTTCAAGCTTCTATGATTTACTGATTGTGTCCTCTTCGGATGTGGGGTATTGCTGCACCACATTCTTTGAAATCTCTGTCATCAAAGTTTTCAAGAATAAATCTAAGAGGAACCGATCATCGAGTTTAGCTTTACATAAATTACGAAGTCGCCTCCATTCATGAATATGGTCAAATATATGGACGATGGGGGTTTGTCTAAAATGAGTCAGTAACTCAATTCCTGAATCATGGTGAATAGGTAACTGAAAATAATTGAGGAATGCAATAGCGAGGGTGCTAAAGGTTGCATGTGAATTAGGGCGTTGCTTCACATACCACTTCATAGCTACTCCTGTAAGAGGGCACTGAAATAGCCTCAAATCGAATAGTGTCATTGATGATACTATTCGATGAGCACCACAAGTGAGAGGTCATTACATTATTACCTAGGTCTTCCACTTTCTTGCCTTCTAAATGTCGTATATCTGAAGGGAGCTTCGTGGCCATGGGAGGACATGAAGGATCGTGTGTGATGGGGTCATTTGTGAACTTGGTTAAAATGGGTAGATTCAATGTAGCTAGGAAGGGTGATTGAGAGGTTGACGTAATGGAAACGTGTGAAGACACGAAGTTCTGGTTAGAACGAGGGTTAGTTTGTGACGTACCCTAATGTGTTTTTAGCTGGCTTCCTAAATGGGACGTGCTTCTCTGCCCCTAAGGGTCGAGGGGGGAGTGGTGTGTAGTGTGGTGTTGGGAGACCGGCTAGGGTTCCCAACTATGGTTGCTCCAATGAAGGATGAACCAATGATGATGGAAGTGTTTCATCTTTGACGCCTAAATGACGAAAGAGCTGGAACCCCTCCCCATAATAGGGCGATGTCCAAAAGATGCCTGGACCGACGAGGTTCCATTGGGACTGTTAGGGTGTCGAACATGTTAGGTTTTGGAAATTTTTTGAGAGGATAGAGTCTATGATCACGAAAAATTTATGGCCACATACATAAAACAAAGAGAAAATGAAATTGATTTTCCCTTTAACTTAATCTATGTGATCAATCAAGAAAAAAGATGGTTTTCTATTTTTTTGCGCATGATACTAAAAATCTTAGAAGACCTATGCATCCTCACACACTCAAAAGTAATTGGGCCTTGAGAGGATTTCTTGCGAGTGCTGGCACAACATCCCATAAGAGTTAGTGACACCCCTAGTCAGCCGAAGAGAATCCACCAGGGTAAGGGTAGAGGGTCTCGCGCTTGCCTGCACCATCATCTATAGGATAAAGGATTCCCTAGTTTTTGGCCACTAATAACCACCATCCCACCTGAGCATTCGAGTCTTGGGCTTCTTGGTAGTCAAATAACAGTACCAAGTATCATCCAGGTCAGGTAGCCCCAACTGATACTGCAAGCACTTCACCTAAGCCTAACCCCATCTGAATTGGGTCTTTACTGTGCTCGGGTTTTCTTTTCCATGGGCTGATAGGTGGATTTGAAGCTCCCTAAATTCATAACTTCTATGTTTCAATATGAAGTATGATCAAGGCGGCTTATTGGATGCCTACCCCCTTGATCCTAACTTAAACTATAAATTCTTTTGTAGCCCCTATGGGGAGAATTTAGTGAGTTTGGTTAAGTTAGTTTTAGGTGTCTTCCTTTGTTTAGTGGGTGATGTTGAACCCTAGAATTTCCATTTTATTTACAAATTTCTCATCTCGTTTCACCTCTCTTTCATCAATTCATAAGCCCCAATCAATGAAGAATGTTTAGGATTGTCCCAAGGATACATGCAATTGATTAACATATTGTATTTTCATGGCTTTTGCTGTTTTAGTAATTTTGTGCAATATAGCTATAGAAAACAGACATTTCGTAGCCGATCAGGCATTCTGCAACTATTTTTGTGGTTGAATATGTTCCATGTGTCAGTTGGAGGATTGGGCCACATGGGTGTTTCTAGAATGATCCCTACATGGATTCTATCCTACTCACTCAGTGCAGATCAACAGAAAAAGGTGCCTAAACTCATGGTCAAAGGTGGAGTCAAACTACTTTATCCAAATGCAGTAGGACTCTTGATTTGAGTCCAGCAGTCCTATTACAAGCGTAAATTCGAATTAGCAAGAGTCCAGCAGTCCTATTGCAATTCTAATTCGAATTAGCCACCTGTAGCAAGTATATCTCATAATCAGTTTTCTAATTTCCCTTTAAATATTGGTTGTACAAGACCAAAAATATAGTTCAGAAAAAGTACAGTACAATTCAGATTTGCAGTGAATAATTTGTTTTCCAGACTTTGTTTTAATAAAGAAGATCATTTCTTTGATTTTTTTTTTATTACAACCTTAAGGAGCTAAATAATTTCACCAATTGGTAGCAGAGGGCCCTTGCTATCTAAGGAGGTTTCTTATGTTTTCTAGGTAAGTTATTTCAATTTCTATTTAGCATCTCTCTTTTCTTTCTGCTTTTTAGATTGCTTTCATAGTTTTCAATTACTTTATCTAATTGAGTTCAATCTATTGAATAAAAGTTAGTGACTTACAAACACATTAACTGTCTAGCATTTTATTTCATGTCATTTTCTTAATCAGTTTAGATAGAAGATCCTCATTCCATTGCAATTGATATCTTTTAGAGACATTCTAATTAAACTTGAAATTGAATAGAATTTGTAAGAATGGCTAAATGAATAAGATTAAGATGTAATGTTTTGAGTTATCAAATGTTTTCATTTCTTGAATTTTCAATTAAGTTGTAAGATCCATGGATTAGGTTTTCTTGTTTCACCTTTTCTTGATTAGAAATTAGACTTCAAAATTATCCAAAAGACTCTGTTTTCTGTCATAGAAGATTAAATCATTTTACAAAATTTTCCTTTTCTTCCTTTTTGATTAGATTTAATCTCATATTTCTAGTTTAGAGTAGAATACTAAGGATCAAAACATAAAACCCCAAAAAAACAATAAAACATTAAAACAACGAAGTAAGAAAAGGGGACACTTAGGCAGATATACTGCACCACACTTCATCAATTTAGTAGCCTTGGTTGATAATTTATGTTAACAATTTAGGACACTAAATTGACTAAAACGTTTGGCACCATTGTCGGGGAAGTGTAACTAGGTAGCCTTATTTCTTACATTAAAAAAACAATAAAAGTAAAAAAAAAAAGAAAAAAGAAAAAAGAAAAAAAAGACTTCAATCACCTACTACACCCACTATATCATGTGGTGCAGTAAGAGCCACACATCTAAATCATGAATTCATATTTTTTCAGGTAGAAGAAGAGGTGACAAAGGAGGATGAAGAAATGGATAGAGATGATGACAATGACGAAGATCCTTTTGGATTTCCCATTCAAGAAACTGATATCAACGTTCAAATGAAGAACGCCCATCCATCTGTACTTCCTTACTTCAATGGTATGAGATCAGAAGACTCATAAACCTTTCTTTTTGAATTTGAAATAATTTGTAGATCTTATGGCTACTCATTGCACATTCAAAAATTGAATTTGTTTCCGGCAACATTGAAGGATAGAGCTCTTAGATGGTTCATGACTTTAGGAACAAATTCTATAAGCACATGGGATGATATGAAAAGAGTATTTTTGGAAAAATATAAAGATTATTTCATGCACCATGACCTTATAAATGAAGTCTTTAAGATGAACCAAAAAAAGGATGAAATCCTAGAAGATTTAGTGGAGAGATTTACTTATAATATCAAAAGATTTAAATTTCATAATTTAGGATCAGACACATTAAAAAATCACCTACTAAATGCTATAAAGGATGAATGGATTGATCTTATTAATCTTGTGGGAAAAGGAGATGTCTATCAATTACCATTTCAAGAAACTTGTGAACTATGCAAGAACATATCAAGAGGAAAAGAAAAGTGTGTAAGATCCCCTCAAGATCCACTAATGGCAAGAGTAAGTAAGACAACATCAGGATTGGTAAGTCAAACTGAACCTAAAAATTTGCTAAACATTCTTCATAATTTAAATGAACAAACTAACATGCTAAGAATGCAAAACAAGAAAAAAGTTGCTTCATTTATATTTTTCCCTAAATGTAGAAATAAACATGTTTTGCATGAATGTCCACTTGATAACATTAAAATGTGTAAAATTTGTGCAAGATCACATACTACTGAAGATTTCCCATCATTACCAAGGTTGAAGGTAGTTTACCAGAAGGATAATGGAGCAAATCAAGCAAAGAGAAACTTTGTTATGTAGCTCCAAGAGGACTATGGCAGCCTCATCAACCGAATATGATGCAATATCCTTATGCACAGTTTCAAGGTTATGCACAAAAATCTCAAGGTAATTGGAAAACACCCTTGCCTTGGCAACCTTGGGAATATCAATCCCAACCTAAAAACCAACCTTGGAAACCTTCGCCATCTCAATCCCAACTTCAAAATCAAGCTTGGCAACAAATTTGGCAAAGGCCCTAGAGAGGAAATCCACCATATCCTCAATCTTTCCCTCTCTATCCTCAATACCATAATCAATGTTATTCATACCATTCAACTCCTAAACAACATCAATATCACCCTCATTTGACCTCAATTCAACCTTTCCCATAATCATCCACACAAGCACCCCAAAAATCCATTCCCACTCCACTACATGTACAAGCATTTCATATCCCCAACAATAAAACACCTCAATCAACTTATAATTTTGGGGTATTGAAAAATGATTCACCTGCTATAATTGAAGAAAAATGACCAAAATAAGAATATTCAGATAAGGTCCATGAATCATGGATGTCTATTAATAAAGAGAAGTTATTGGAACCAGAGATTGAAAAGTCTCATGCATGCCTATCACCATATTCTATGAATGAAGATCACATCTCTGAAGACTTGCATTTCATGATAGAGGAAAGACAAGGAAGACCAGATTACATTGAATCTTGGTTCAATTTAGTCATCGAATCCCAATGCTCAATTCTTCAATATATTCTGACATCATCTAGATCAAGGAAATTGGTCTCTCATATACTGGTACATATCAATGAGTATATTTCAAGCCTACATATGAGTTTATCTATCATTCTATTACATACATGGTTAGATTGGAAGTATTCATATACTTGAACAAGATTTTATTTTTCAAGCAGAGTAGGACATATATATTTAAAAAAAAAATTAAAGAGAAAAATAAGTCATATTGTGAAAACTAGCTTGCTGGCACAATTGGACATGAACTTTGCTTGAAAACTAGGCATCTGGCGAGCAAAGTTCACAATAAGCTTTGCAATTTCATGATGGTTTCAATCTTTTAGTATGGTTCTTCAAATCATTTTTGGTTCTATGCTCGAGTTGGCTGATGTGGTATTCCTTAAGGCCCACCTTCCAATATATCTTTTCCCATCGACCTCAACACCTTATCTGGGATCAATATCAGAGATTATTTGGAGTGCCTTGAAACTTGCATACATCAATGGCAAACCTCCTTGTTGATAACAATGAGAATAAAACAATGTCTCTTGATTGTCAAATCTTGCAGGCGACTCGACTTTGACACATTCATTCGTCCCTGTCAAGATGCACTGAGGTACCTTGACATTAATTTACATTATCGGTTATTTGTCTCACATTGGTTAACGATTTTCATTATTGACCAGTAATCCAATGATTTCTTCGCATGCTCGACTTCAACACATTCATTTGCATGGTAAGAATTGTACCATGAATTTTGGCTTCGATGAATAATAATAGTTTTATGGAATCAACAACAACTTGCAACAATAAATTTTATTGGTTTCTTGTAGCAGTATGTTAATATTTTTTTCATCCATCAACATCTGTGGAAAGTGGCAGTTTCTGCAGCCATTGTTGTAGAGGCCTGCTTTTGTTTTTGCAAGTTTTTCCAGAGGCGGTTTTGGCACAAATAAAAAATTATGAGCTTCTGGGTTTTCTCAAAATATGATAGATTGAGTAAGATGCAGATAGAATTCAAAAATAAGAAATTTTGAAGGAAATTTCACATGGGTTTCTAAGGAAGATATTCATTTTTCGGCATTATGGACATATTAGAGCAGATTTTGGTATTTTTGCATAGCAGGGCCTTTTCTTCATCAAAATGAAATTTTGAAAGCATGTGGTAGTAGAAAAGGTAAAAATACAAAGTTTCCCTTTTGAATCACTCAATTCGGCCTTAAAATGAGTTTGTGGCGTATTTTTTGTTGCTGCAACATTGAACAACATGAAGGGTGAAACAGGGCAGAAATTGATTTTATCATAACTTTCAAACCGTGCATCCATTGGTCCTGAAATTTTTATGGTAAATGCATTGAGCTAGGGTAGATAAAAATATAAAACTTCAAAAAAAATTAGTATGTATTCTTCAAGAAATTGGCCACTTTCATCTACAGCCATTTCTCATTTTTCGGGAGATCCGTGCAACCAATGGATGAGATTGTTTGTCGGAAGATGCATAATAATAATGGTAACAACCTCAGAAAATTTTAGTAAAGTCTGATGTACCATTTGAGATAAATTCCAAAATTCATTTCATTTTACAATTCCACTCCATCTCACTCCACTTTCACTCCATCTCACTCCACTTTCATTCCATTTCACAAGTCATATTCCACTTTCACTCCATTTCATTTCACATCCATATTCCATAGCCATACATCATTTCTTTTTATAGATTGCATGCTGCAGCCACCTCTTATTCAACAGTTTTGACAAAATTGTAAAACCTACAAAGAGATGATGATTACAGGAAATTGAAGGATTCTGTTTTGAAGACCAACATGCTAAAAGAGGACCAAAGGAACAACATCAAGCACAAAAATTAACAAGGTCAAAATTCTGAGGTAAATTGGGAAAAATATTTTAATAGAAAAAATTTAAAACATGAAATAGATATAATGTGTATAATCATATGTTTCCTAAACAACCTATCATTCGAATTGACTAGCATATCTTGGACATATACCTTATCCAACATTCCATAACGGTCCTCATTAAAACATTGATTAATGACTAACGGTCATAATCACAAACATAACCTAATAGTCCACGTCTCCTTAATATTTTATCATTCACTTATTTCACCACAGTTTCATCATAAATTCTCCATAAGATTCGTAGCCACTTCATTTTCCCTCATAGCTTAATTACCTCCATCCATTCACCTCCATTACACTTTGCAGCCAATTTATCTTTAAGCATAGGAAAGTAAATATGAAGGGGAAGATACTATGCATAGGTGAAGAATGGGTGTAATTTTAAAAATAGAGCCAGTAGGAGTCAATTATCTAGAGGGATATCCATAAGTCAGGGAGATACTACAACAAGCAACATGGTTGAATTTTATAGAAAAATTTGATGGCTTCCATAAGGAAATTACAAAATCATTTGCTAGCTCTTTTGATGGAGCATAAGTAGGGATTAGGGACATAAAATTCAAAATAACAGAATCATTTTTGGCTGAGGCAACAAGACTCCCAAGGCAAGGAGAATGGTGGTTCAAGAACAAGGAATTTCATAATGAGTCTTGGAAAGAGATACTGAAAAATATAGGGGACAGTTGGGAAGGATTTCTTGTAAGAAATCATTTTCAAGAAACAGAATAATAAGGTTGGATGTTTTGGCTGAAGTATCAGAGCACATGCAATAAGGAAGAAGAACTTGAAATTTTGGTAAATTGCATGAGGACATGCAATAGTTTTGTAGTGGGGGTATGTTGAACCCTAGAATTTCCCTTTTCTTTACAAAATTATCATCTCATTTCACCTCTCTTTCATCAATTCATAAGCCCCAATCAATGAAGAATGTTTAGGATTGTCCCAAGGATACATGCAATTGATTAAAATATTGTATTTTCATGGTTTTTTCTATTTTAATAATTTTGTGCAATATAGCTACAGAATATAGACGTTTCGTATCCGATCAGGTGTTCCACATCTATTTTTGTGGTTGAATATGTTCTAGGTGTCAGTTTGAGGATTGGGCCACATGGGTGTTTCTAGAATGATGCCTAAATGGATTCTATCTTACTCACTTAGTCCAGATAAACGAAAAACTTGCCTAAACTCGTGGTCAAAGGTGGAGTCAAACTATGTTATCCAAATGCAGTAGGACTCTTGATTTGAGTCCAGCAGTCCTATTACAAGTCTAAATTTGAATTAGAAAGAGTCCAACAGTCCTATTGTAAGTATAATTCGAATTATCCACTTGTAGAAAGTATATCTCATAATCAGTTATGTAATTTCCCTTTAAATATTGGTTGTATAGGACCAAAAAGACAATTGAGAAAAAGTACAGTACAGTTCAGATTTTCAGTGAATACTCTGTTTTAATAAAGAATATCCATTCTTTGATGTTGTTTTGATTACAACCTTAAGGAATTAAATAATTTCACCAAATTGGTAGCAGAGGGCCCCTGCTATCTAAGGAGGTTTCTTATGTTTTCTAGCTAAGTTATTTGAATTTTTGTTTAGCATCTCTCTTTGCTTTCTGCTTTCTAGATTGCTTTCATAGTTTGCAATTACTATATCTAATTGAGTTAAATCTATTGAATAATAGTTAGTGACTTAAAAACACAGTAATTGTCTATAATTTTATTTCATGTCATTTTCTTAATCAGTTTAGATAGAAGATCCTCATTCCATTGCAATTAATCTCTTTCAAAGACATTCCAATTAAACTTGAAATTGAATAGAATTTGTAAGAATGGCTAAATGAATAAGATTCAGATGTAATTTTTCAAGTTATCAAATTTTTTCGTTTCTTGAATTTTCAATTAAATTGTAAGATCCATGGATTACGTTTTCATGTTTCGCCTTTTCTTGATTAGAAATTAGACTTCAAAATTATCCATAAGACTCTATTTTCTTTCATAGAAGATTAACTCATTTGACAACAATGTCCTTTTCTTCCTTTTTGATTAGATTTAATCTCATCTTTCTAGTTTAGAGTAGAATACTAAGGATCAAAACATAAAACCCGAAAACAACAATAAAGCACTAAAACAACGAAGTAAGAAGAGGGGACACTTAGGCACATATAGTGCACCACACTTCATCAATTCACTAGCCTTGGTCGATAATTTATGTTAACAATTTAGGACACTAAATTGACTAAACATGTGAGTGTGTGTAAGCATATGGTGAATAATCTCATATTTTGAACATATGGATATCGGTGATCCTTTACAAAACTCCCCTAGTTAAACTATGTGATGTTGTTCCTGGCTGACATGGAAAACATTTGCGGATAAAAGCCGCTTTCAAATTTTCCTAGTTAATCTATGTGACTAACTAAAGGGAGATGACGAAGTGTAAATATAGATAATTCATATGCTTACCTAGGATCACCTAATGGTGAAAAGGTCGTAGATATTACTTTCTCTAATCGAAAAATCGGTCCTAGTCCCGCAATCCCTAATGCATAAATTGAACTAAACTAAACAATTTCTACACTAGAAAATGAAACTAGCCTATGCATGTGTGGTCTTGGGCCACTTACTTGGACTAGTTAATCTAAGTGTTCTTACCATAATTTTAAAAACATGAATCATTCGGATGCAATGGTTAGTTTCCCCCCACTTAAACTATGTGAATATTTTTTGTAAAAAACCAACTTAAAGGAAAACTAACTCTAAGCCTACAAAAGGCAGCTAAAAGTAAGTTCTCGAAAGCAGTGGGGTATCAAAACAAGGGTTGGCAGATACATAAGGTGTAGAAATTAGCTGAATAAATCACTTATTCAATGAAGATTAACCCGATCATACATCAATTTCGAATTGCATGCATAACACATAACCTTCTTCTACAATTAATTGTCACATGCGGAAATAATATAGAAGCAATCGCACATCAAATCAATCACATTAACTCCAGTATGTATAGGAAAGCCTATAGCTGAAAAGAAGCCCCAGGATATTATTGTATGTATAATGGAGAAATCATGTAACAATCATAGTACAAAACTCTTCACAAGCTCTCATGCACTACCTCCCATGCTACACTGCTCAAGCTAGATCCCCTAGCGAAATCACTTGCTCAATCCTTAGCCACATGATAGCCAACCCCATGATTGCGTATTTCAAAGCTACCGGATGGCCTCTTTATATAGATAAACCACCTGACCTAAACTTTTCAATACTCATAGCTTCTCCACCTATCTATGTGTTGCAAATAGCAACGATATAGTTACAAGCTGATAGCCCCAACTCTGCCTTTCATCCCCATCTCTTTCTGGTCTTCTTGAGCCCCGATCATGCTGCTTGTAGTGAACTGAAGTGTTCTTGAGTTGACTAATGAGTTAATATTTAGTAAATTAAATATTATTTAATTTACTCCACTCATATCTAATTGATTAGCTACTTAACTAATCTCAACTAGTTCAACTGAAATAAATAGAACACAACTCCACTATTTGTCCCGTTAACTCCTCCAAAACTTCTGCCACTGAAGTCTAACTGAAGTAAATCATGCAAGATGCCATCAAACCCTAGGAACCACGTGATTCCTTGTGTCAGTTGCATGAGCCACCTCCATGACTCAAACTGAAGTGCGCCAAGAGAGTAAACTGCTGTTTATAGTCAAAATATTATTAAGGGTAAATAATATTTGACTTCCATATTTTAAGGAGATCAGTCTAAAAATAGCCTGGGTCCTAAAAATTAGGGTCTCATCTATTTTTACCGACATGTCGCATACTCCAAGAATCTCCAAGTAGAATTCCCAAATTATGCTCCGTATGTCTAAAAATAGACATAGTCTAAAAATAGACTTTGCGCCCGAATTTGCCTGCGGGCCCACTTAGTGAAGGCGACTTCATTTCACTAAGCTCCATCATCTTGCTGCATTCTCAACACTCCCTCTCAGCAAGATATGGATTATCTGCAATCCCTATCCTGCCTCTGTGGAGTTCGAACTTGCTCCTGGTGAGCGCCTTCGTCAGGATGTCGGCATCCTGATCCTCCGTGGGAACATATGAAAGCATCATGATTCTCCGCTGAACACAATCTCTGATGTGATGGTACTTGATGTCGATATGTTTGGACCTATCATGAAAAACTGGATTAGCCGAGAGCTTGATGCAGCTCTGGTTATCACAGTAGATCACTGTAGGCTCCAAATGCAACCTGAACAAACCTGCGAGGATCTTCCTCAGCGTATTTCAAAGCTATGGGATGGCCTCTTTATATAGATAAACCACCAGCCCAAACTTTGCAATACTCATAGCTTACTCCACCTATCTATGTGTTGCAAATAGCAACAGTATAGTTACAACTGATAGCTAACTCTACCCTTTCATCTATCTCTTTCACTGGTCTTCACTGAACTGATCATGCACTGTAGTGAACTGAAGTGTTCTTGAGTTGACTAATGAGTAAATATTTAGTAAATTAAATATTATTTAATTTACTCCACTCATATCTAATTGATTAGCTAGTTAACTAATCTCAACTAGTTCAACTGAAATAAATAGAACATAACTCCACTACTTGTCCCGTTAACTCCTCCAAAACTTCTGCCACTGAAGTATAACTGAAGTAAACCATGCAAGATGCCATCAAACCCTAGGAACCACGTGATTCCTTGTGTCAGTTGCATGAGCCACCTCCATGACTCAAACTGAAGTGCGCCAAGAGAGAAAACTGTTGTTTATAGTCAAAATATTATTAAGGGTAAATAATATTTGACTTCCATATTTTTAGGAGATCAGTCTAAAAATAGCCTGGGTCCTAAAAATAGGGTCTCATCTATTTTTACCGACATGTCGCATCCATCAAGAATCTCCAAGTAGAATTCCCAAATTATGCTCCGTATGTCTAAAAATAGACATAGTCTAAAAAATAGACTTTGCGCCAGAATTTGCCTGCGGGCCCACTTAGTGAAGGCGACTTCATTTCACTAAGCTCCATCATCTTGCTGCATTCTCAACACTCCCTCTCAGCAAGATATGGATTATCCGCAACCCCTATCCTGCCTCTGTGGAATTCGAACTTGCTCCTGGTGAGCGCCTTCGTCAGGATGTCGGCATCCTGATCCTCTGTGGGAACATATGAAAGCATCATGATTCTCCGCTGAACACAATCTATGATATGATGGTACCTGATGTCGATGTGTTTGGACCTATCATGAAATACTGGATTAGCCGAGAGTTTAATGCAACTCTGGTTATCACAGTAGATCACTGTAGGCTCCAAATGCAACCCGAACAATCCAACGAGGATCTTCCTCATCCAAATAGCCTCGCATGCAGCCAAGCTAGCTGCCATGTACTCGGCCTCTGCTGAACTGAGTGCCACGG
>CM076580.1:831492370-831700672 GCA_034641835.2 Pinus albicaulis
CTTGATTGCGTATTTCAAAGCTATGGGATGGCCTCTTTATATAGATAAACCACCAGCCTAAACTTTGCAATACTCATAGCTTACTCCACCTATCTATGTGTTGCAAATAGCAACAGTATAGTTACAACTGATAGATAACTCTACCCTTTCATCTATCTCTTTCACTGGTCTTCACTGAACTGATCATGCACTGTAGTGAACTGAAGTGTTCTTGAGTTGACTAATGAGTTAATATTTAGTAAATTAAATATTATTTAATTTACTCCACTCATATCTAATTGATTAGCTAGTTAACTAATCTCGACTAGTTCAACTGAAATAAATAGAACACAACTCCACTATTTGTCCCGTTAACTCCTCCAAAACTTCTGCCACTGAAGTCTAACTGAAGCCAACCATGCAAGATGCCATCAAACCCTAGGAACCACGTGATTCCTTGTGTCAGTTACATGAGCCACCTCCATGACTCAAACTGAAGTGCGCCAAGAGAGTAAACTGCTGTTTATAGTCAAAATATTATTAAGGGTAAATAATATTTGACTTCCATATTTTTAGGAGATCAGTCTAAAAATAGTCTGGGTCCTAAAAAAATAGGGTCTCATCTATTTTTACCAACATGTCGCATCCATCAAGAATCTCCAAGTAGAATTCCCAAATTATGCTCCGTATGTCTAAAAATAGACATAGTCTAAAAATAGACTTTGCGCCAGAATTTGCCTGCGGGCCCACTTAGTGAAGGCGACTTCATTTCACTAAGCTCCATCATCTTGCTGCATTCTCAACACTCCCTCTCAGCACGATATGGATTATCTGCAATCCCTATCCTGCCTCTGTGGAATTCGAACTTGCTCCTGGTGAGCGCCTTCGTCAGGATGTCGGCATCCTGATCCTCCGTGGGAACATAAGAAAGCATCATGATCCTCCGCTGAACACAATCTCTGATGTGATGGTACCTGATGTCGATATGTTTGGACCTATCATGAAATACTGGATTAGCCGAGAGCTTGATGCGGCTCTGGTTATCACAGTAGATCACTGTAGGCTCCAAATGCAACCTGAACAAACCTGCGAGGATCTTCCTCATCCAAATAGCCTCGCATGCAGCCAAACTTGCTGCCATGTACTCGGCCTCTGCTGAACTGAGTGCCACGGATCTCTGCTTCTTGCTGTACCAGGAAACTGTTGTCGACCCAATGCTGAAAACTCCTCCAGAAGTGCTCTTCCGGTCCGTTGGACTCCCTGCCCAATCTGCATCAGTGAAGCCAGAAAGCTTCGCTCCATCCTCCTGTCTGTACCATAGACCATATCCTGATGTGCCTCTAATATAGCGCAATACATGCTTGCCTGCCTTCCAAAAGAGCTTGGTAGTCTTAACCATAGCTTGCAAAAGCTGGTTAACTGCATAGCATATATCGGGTCGTGTATTGACCAGATACATAAGCGACCCCACCAACTGTCGATAGACAGTGGCATCCACTACCTCTGCTGAAGTAGCATCCTCCTTCCTCCAACCACCAGGAAGAGGAGTGTCAACAGGCTTGCAGCCTTGCATGTTGAACATCTCTAGAATCTCCCGGGCATACTTTCCCTGAGAAACAAACAGTCCTCCACTGCGCTACCAAATCTCCAATCCCAGGAAATAATGAAGGATGCCCAAGTCCTTCATCTCAAACTCTCGTGCAAGATCCTCCTTGCATGAAAGTATCAACTGCTCATCGCGAGTCAAAATCAGATCATCTACATACAGTACGATGATCAACAGCTTCCCCTCCACCACAATCTGGTACAGGTTTGGATCCGCCTCACTCTTGGAGAATCCAAGCCCGGTGAAGTAGCTGTCTATCCGAGTGTACCAAGCACGAGGTGCTTGCTTCGGCCCGTACAATGCTCTCTTGAGTCGGCACACATGCGACTCACTGCTGAAGATCTCAAAACCTTCAGGCTGCTCTATGTACACCTCTTCCTCAATAACTCCATTGAGGAACGCGGTCTTCACATCCATCTGATGAATGTGCCACCCCATCTGCGCTGAGAGAGCAAGGATCGTCCGTATGGAAGAGTACCTTGCGACAGGTGCAAAAGTCTCCTCATAGTCAATCCCCTCGATCTGCGAGAAGCCACGGGCGACAAATCTCGCCTTGTACTTCTCCACACTCCCGTCAGCCGCCTGCTTCACCTTGTAGATCCATCGCGAACCTACAACTGATTTCCCAACCGGTCTTGGGACAATCTCCCATGCACTGTTCCTGATGATCGAATCATATTCTTCGATCATGGCATCAACCCATGCGGGTTCCTCCACAACTTCCTCAAAAGAGGATGGCTCTGTCACAACACATTGACTCATAAGAGCCATGTATCCAGTGTACCGATCCGGTGACTGTCTCTGTCTGCGCTGTGCTGTAGGTGGTCCTACAACCTTCTCGGCATCCCGAGCCAGTCGCTCAGCTTCTGTAGTGCGCATGCGCCCTCTGATGGTTGGCGCTGCCTGGGTGGTTTCTTCCACCTCCTGAACCTCCTCTTGTGGCTGATCCACATCCGGAAGCTCCTCCTTAGGAACTAACAGCTCCTCATCTGCATGCGAGTGTAGCTCCCTCTCAAGCGAACACTGCATGGCTTTCTCCTCCTGAAATTTTATATCCCGTCGCACAACAGTCTTGCGACTGTCTGAAAAATACACCCGGTAGTTGTGAGGTGTATCAGTGTACCCCACAAATATTCCAACCTCAGCAGTTGGATCCAGCTTCCTTCTCGCATCCTTCGTCACATGCATGTAGGCAGGAGAACCAAAAATCCGCAAATGGGAAATATCAGGCCTCTTGCCAGAATAAGCCTCCTCTGGTGTACTCATGCCAAGAACCTTGTGAGGACAACGGTTCTGCACCTATACTGCTGTATTGCATGCCTCAGCCCACAAGTGAAGGGGTAGGCCCTGATCATGCAACATCGCCCGTGCAGCACCCACGATCGTTCTGTTCTTCCGCTCAGCCACCCCGTTCTGCTGTGGGTTATGGGGTGCGATGAGCTTTCTCCGAATCCCTTCTGCGCTGCAGAACTCCTTGAATTCAGCCGAGATGAATTCACCACCGTTATCACTCCTTAGAGCAATCACCTTCTTCCCCGACTCCTTCTCGACCGGTGCTTTAAACTCACAGAACTTCGCGAATGTATCGCTCTTCTTCTGCATGAAGAAGATCCAGCACTTTCGAGAGAAATCATCAACAAAGATCACATAATACATGTGCTTTGCTGTCGAAGCAACAGAGAAAGGACCACACACGTCTGTGTGAACTCTCTCAAGGATCGTCGTGGCGCGACTATCCTTCTCGTGAAAGGTGGCTTTCACATACTTCCCTAAAGTACACCCCTTGCCCTGATCTGACTGCGCAAGGGTGCCCTTAGGAAGTCCAGTAGAAATCTGCTGCAGAATCTTCAAAGCTCCATGGTGAAGATGGCCCAATCTCCTGTGCCATAGTTCGCCCTCATCATTCCGGCTCACCACATCTCCAGCCTTGCATGCCATAGCTGCGCAGTCATCTACCTGCAACTGATAAAGGTTCTGAGTTCGAACCCCTATCTTCCGGGTCTCTCCAGTAGTCTTACTGCGCAGGAAAGATTTTCCTTCGCTGAAAACCACATCATAACCCTTATCCTCCAACATCGCTACTGAAATCAGGTTCTTCTTCAATCCGGGTACATGCATGACATCCTTCAGTACAAAGGGTTTACCAGACTCCCTCTGAAAGGATACGGTACCGATACCAGTCGCATTGTATCTACCGTCATCGCCCATCTCGATGTGCATACCCAAATCTTTGTCCTCCAGATCTGAGAACAACTCCCGATCTCCCGTCATATGAAATGACGCACCGCTGTCCAAGAACCACACCGATCCCATCACACTTGAAACCAAGCATGCAATCAGTGAAAAGTCAAGCTCGAACTGAGAAGCCAAAGCTTCTCCATCTGCAGATCTTCCCGCTTGCTTGTTCTTCTTCTTCTTTGGACAATTGGTAGCATAATGTCCGTGATCATGGCAGTGAAAACACTTCACTTTCGCCATATCTGCTTCTTACCCTTTGCACCAGAATGAGAGGTTTTCTTACCCTTCCCCTTCTTTGCTTTGGCCACCAAAGCACAGTTTTCTTCATCAGCTCCCTTTGATGAAGATCCATCTCGAGTAGTCCTCCTTATCTCCTCCTGCATGAGATCCGCCCAAAGGCGCTCCCATCCCGGCAGCTTCTCTTGACCATTGACACTATCTTGATATGAGTGCCAAGCCTTCGGAAGACCAAGGAGAGCCAGGTCGACCATGTCCTCGTCTTCGACAGTCACCCCCACACTTCCCAGCTCATCTCTGCACTGAGTGAACTTCGTGAGGTATTTGGCGATACTGTCGCCCTTCTCCATCTTGATGTTCCTGAGCTTATCTTTGAGCGCCGGCTTCCTTTGGTCACTCTTACTCTGGAATAGATCCGTCAAAGCTTTCCACATTAAATATGGAGTAGCCTTTCCATGCAGGCTGGATACAATATGATCCTTGACGCCCTCCAACAGGATCCTTCGACATTTCGCGATCTTCTTTTGCCATGCATCGACCAAAGCTGCATCGGTGGGCTTTGGGACATCCGCATCCACGAACTCCTTCAGACCATTATCTTCTAACACTGCTTCCATTCGATCCTTCCATGCAACATAATTCGAACTGCCTTCAAGAGCATATTCGAGTCGCAAACCATTGAAAGAAGACATCTTTCAACACCGGCACCAAGAAGAACAACCTTCTGCAAAATTCGAATTCCAAACTCCAAGCTCTATAGCTTCCGATCTATACTTGAAAACAAATTATTTCCAAATCAGAGATTGACTGCAAAGGGCATTCACCAGATCTTTCACCTTACAAAGAAGGATGAATATTCAGGAGGCTACCTGGCCCGCATGCAGACTCTGTCCGAGGAAATAAGTTTGCAATCACCGTAATAGACTTCGACAATTAACTTCGCTCCGATACCATGTAGAAATTAGCTGAATAAATCACTTATTCAATGAAGATTAACCCGATCATACATCAATTTTGAATTGCATGCATAACACATAACCCTCTTCTACAATTAATTGTCACATGCGGAAATAATATAGAAGCAATCGCACATCAAATCAATCACACATTAACTTAGTATGTATGGGGAAAGCCTATAGCTGAAAACCCCGCAGCTATTGTGTATATTATAATGGAGAAATCATGTAACAATCATAGTACAAAAACTCTTCTCAAGCTCTCATGCACTACCTCCCATGCTACACACTATCAAGCTAGATCTAGCAAATCACTTGCTCCAATCCTTAGCCACTTGATAGCCAACCTTGATTTCGTATTTTAATGCTAGGTGATGGCCTCCTTATATAGATAAACCACCAGCCTTGACTTTGCAATACTCATAGCTTACTCCACCTATCTATGTGTTGCAAATAGCAACAGTATAGTCACAACTGATAGCTAACTCTACCCTTTCATCTATCTCTTTCACTGGTCTTCACTGAACTGATCATGCACTGTAGTGAACTGAAGTATTCTTGAGTTGACTAATGAGTTAATATTTAGTAAATTAAATATTATTTAATTTAATCCACTCATATCTAATTGATTAGCTAGTTAACTAATCTCAACTAGTTCAACTGAAATAAATAGAACATAACTCCACTACTTGTCCCGAAGGATGAATATTCCGGAGGCTACCTGGCCCGCATGCAGACTCTGTCCGAGGAAATAAGTTTGCAATCACCGTAATAGACTTCGACAATTAACTTAGCTCCGATACCATGTAGAAATTAGCTGAATAAATCACTTATTCAATGAAGATTAACCCGATCATACATCAATTTCGAATTGCATGCATAACACATAACCTTCTTCTACAATTAATTGTCACATGCGGAAATAATAGAAGCAATCTCACATCAAATCAATCACACATTAACTCAGTATGTATGAGGAAAGCCTATAGCTGAAAACCCCGCAGCTATTGTGTATATTATAATGGAGAAATCATGTAACAATCATAGTACAAAAACTCTTCACAAGCTCTCATGCACTACCTCCCATGCTACACCCTATCAAGCTAGATCTAGCAAATCACTTGCTCCAATCCTTAGCCACTTGATAGCCAACCTTGATTGCGTATTTCAAAGCTATGGGATGGCCTCTTTATATAGATAAACCACCAGCCTAAACTTTGCAATACTCATAGCTTACTCCACCTATCTATGTGTTGCAAATAGCAACAGTATAGTTACAATTGATAGCTAACTCTACCCTTTCATCTATCTCTTTCACTGGTCTTCACTGAACTGATCATGCACTGTAGTGAACTGAAGTGTTCTTGAGTTGACTAATGAGTTAATATTTATTAAATTAAATATTATTTAATTTACTCCACTCATATCTAATTGATTAGCTAGTTAACTAATCTCAACTAGTTCAACTGAAATAAATAGAACATAACTCCACTACTTGTCCCGTTAACTCCTCCAAAACTTCTGCCACTGAAGTCTAACTGAAGCCAACCATGCAAGATGCCATCAAACCCTAGGAACCACGTGATTCCTTGTGTTAGTTGCATGAGTCACCTCCATGACTCAAACTGAAGTGCGCCAAGAGAGTAAACTGTTGTTTATAGTCAAAATATTATTAAGGGTAAATAATATTTGACTTCCATATTTTTAGGAGATCGGTCTAAAAATAGCCTGGGTCCTAAAAATTAGGGTCTCATCTATTTTTACCGACATGTCGCATACTCCAAGAATCTCCAAGTAGAATTCCCAAATTATGCTCCGTATGTCTAAAAATAGACATAGTCTAAAAATAGACTTTGCGCCAGAATTTGCCTGCGGGCCCACTTAGTGAAGGCGACTTCATTTCACTAAGCTCCATCATCTTGCTGCATTCTCAACATAAGGGTCTTCCAAACACACTTACAAGAATAAAAATGCAGAATATAGGGAGAAAAATATCATTTTGTAATTTGCGCGGAAAAGGCTCTGACAAGTGCGCTTTCCTGCACAGAGGTCAGTCCTGAATGCATGCACTATGCGTCTGTGAGAAAAAACAGCATGAAAAACTCTTGCAAGTAAAAATATTAGGAGCTACCTTCTTTATTCTGCCACTCCAAGTGAATCTAGGTACTATAAGATGGATCATAGGGCTGCCAGCTCCACTCTCCAGCGTAGACAAAGGTCTCCTGCAAGATATGACACAACTACATGAACTTGTAAACCATTAGTGGAGTCACCAATCCTATGGTGGTGCATTTGACGCACGGGTGTATGAAATAGCACCAGTTTAAGGGGTGTGGTCTACCCCTATAAACTATTGGTCACAGGAAGAAAGTGGTGGAGCTGAAAAGCATATAATATAGAGGAAAAATATGTGAATGTATGCTCAAATTAAACTAAAAACTAAAATGCAAATATAGAGAAGCTATTGAAGAGAGTCAAAACGATAATAATGCAAAAGATGGCTCAATGGCCTCTTCTTATTAAACTTTTGATACGGAGAATAAATTTTACCCACTTGCTAAAGGGCCCTAGACAATGGTTCTAGGTTCCAATGCAAGGATATTGGTTTCCAAACTCTACCTCTGATGCAGACTCCCTCTCTCTCTGCTGTGATGCACTAGGATTGTTGGGTGGCCAACAATCGAGTCCCCTCTATCTTCAGCTCTAGGCCACACATTGCTGGTATTTCCTGGGAAATTATTGGGCAATTGCTGGTATTTCTTGATGGCTTTATATAGGGGATTTCAAATCCTCCTTCCCTCCCTTGGTACATGATGGATGGTGACCCAAGGGAGAGGTATGATTCAATTGTGTGCTCTAAATATTCATTTGTGTGCTCACATAGTGTCTAAGGAGGCATTGGTGTTTGTCCTTAGGTAGCTTCATATAAGGAGTAACATTTTTCCATTTCTAGGAATGCACGCTTATTGAGAAAAAATGTGCGCAGAATGCACACTCCTCGAAGGATTAAGCGCACAATTTAGCATTTAAGACTAGTTCAAATCTGATTTTCTTAAAACATTAGAGATTTTAAATACTTCTTGATTCCATAATGTGTGCCTACCCTGTAAATCCTTAGGGATGACATTAATTAATGTCATCTTCTACTGTATGATTTTCTAGTGTTAACAAAGGGTAAGGGTAAGGTTAAGGTTAAGGTTAAAATTAGGTTAAGGGTAAAGTTAATGTTAAGGTTAATTTTAAGGGTTTGGTCAAGGTTACGGTTAGGTTATAGTAAAATTCAAGCTTAAGTTTAAGTTTAAGGGTTACGTTACGGTTAAGGGTAAGATAAGGTTAATGTTAGGTGAAGGTTATGGTTAAGGTTACGGGTTTGTTCAAGTTAAGGTTAAGATTAAGGTTAAGGTTAAGGTCAAGGTTATGTTAGGTTAAGGTAAGGTTAAGGTTAAGTTAAGGTTATGGTTATGGGAAGGTTATCGGAAGGTTAAGGTTAAGGTTAGTTTAAGGTAACATTAAGGTCAAGGTCAAGGTCAAGGTCAAGGTTAAGGTTTGGTTAAGGTTAAGGTTAAGGTTAAGGGTAAAGTTAAGGTTAAGGTTAATGTTAAGGGTAAATTTAATATTAGGTTAAGGTTAAGGGTTTGGGAAGGTTAAGGGTAAGGTTAAGGGTAAGGTTAAGGTTAAGGTTTAGGTTAAGTTAAGGTTAAGGTCAAGGTTAAGGGAAAGGTTAAGGTTAAGGTTAAGGTTAAGGGTTTGGTTAAGGGTAAGGTTAAGGTAAAGGTAAGGTTAGGTTATAGTGAAGGTTAAGGGTAAAGTTAAGGTTAAGGATAAGGTTACGGGTTTATTCACATTAAGGTTAAATTTAAGGGTGAAGGTTAAGGTTACGGGTCTTAACCTTAACCTTCACTATAACCTACTCTTAACATTAACCTTTACCTAACATTAACCTTAACCATAACATTAACCTTAACCTTTACCTTAACTATAACCTTAACTTTAACCTTAACCTTCGTATAACCATAACCTTAACCTTAACCTTAACCTAGCCTTAACCTTGAATTTACCTTAACCTAACCTTAAACTTAACTTTCCCATAGCCATAACCTTAACCGTGTCTTTACCCTTAACCTAACCTTAACCTTAACCTAACTAAACCCATAACCTTAACCTTAACCTAACCTTATCCTTGATCTTAACTATAACCTAACCCTAACCTTGACCAAACCTTAACCTTAACCTTAACTTAATCCCAACCTTAACCTTATCCTTCCCATAGCCTTAAGCTTAACCTTAACTATAACCTAACCTTAACCTTTACCTTAACTATAACCTAACCCTAACCTTGGCCAAAAAGTTAACATTAACCTTAACCTTAACCATAACCATAACCTTAACCTTAACCTTAACCTTAACTATAACCTAACCCTAACCTAACCTTAACCTTTTCTTAACCTTAACCTTAACCTTAACTTTACCCATAACGTAACCTTAACCTTAACCTTAACTTTAAACTTATCTTAACCTTAACCTAACCTTAACCTTGACTTTACCCTTAACCTAACCTTAACCTTGACCTTAACCTTACCCTTAACCTTATCTTAACCTTAACCTTGAACTTAACCTTAACCTTATCCTTAACCTTAACCTTAACCTTAACTATAACCTAACCCTAACCTTGACCAACCCCTTAACCTTAACCTAAACCTTTACCCTAACCTTAACCTTAACCTTAACCTCGACTTTACCCTTAACCTAACCTTAACCTTCACCTTAAATATAACCTAACCCTAGCCTTAACCTTAACTTTAACCTTACCCTTAACCTTCACCTTAACCTTAAATTTACCCTTAACCTTAACCTTACCCTAACCTTAACCTTAACCTTAACTTGACTAATCCTGTAACCTTAAACTTACCTTAACCTAAATTTAACCTTAACCTTCCCCTACCCTTAACCTTAACTATAACCGAACCTTAAGGTTAAGGTTAAGGTCAAGGTTAGGGTTAGGTTAGAGTTAAGGTTAAGGGTTTGGTCAAGGTTAAGGATAAGGTTATGTTAAGATTAAGGTTACGGGTTTAGTCAGGTTAAGGTTAAGGTTAAAATCAAGGTTAAGGATTTGGTTAAGGTTAAGGTTAGGGTTAAGGTTAGGGGAAGGTTAAGCTTAGGTTAAGGTTAAGGTTAAGGTTAAGGTTAGGTTAAGGTGAGGGTTAGGTTATAGTTAAGGTAAAGGTTTGGTTAAGGGTAAGATAAGGTTAAGGTAAAGCTTAAGGTTAAGGTTAAGGTTAGGTTAAGGTCAAGGTCAAGTTTAAGGTTAAGGTTAAGTTCAACGTTAAGGGTAAAGTTAAGGACAAGGTTAGGGTTAGGTTATTTTTAAGGTTAAGGTTAGGTTAAGGGTAAAGTCAGGGTTAAGGTTAAGGTGAAGGTTAAGATTAAGGTTAAGGGTAAGGGTAACCTTAACCTTAACCTGACTAAACCCGTAAACTTAACCTCAACCTAAACTTAATCTTGACCTTAACTATAAGCTAACTCTAACCTTGACCAAACCCTTAACATTAACCTTAACCTTAAGGTTAAGGGTAAGGATAGGTTAAGTTAAAGGTTAAGGTTACGAGTTTAGTCAGCTTAAAGTTAAGGCTAATGTTAAGGTCAAGGTTAAGGTTATGTTAAGGGTGAAGTCAAGGTTAAGGTAAGGTTAAGGTTAAGTTAAGGTTAAGGTTAAGGTTATTGGAAGGCTAAGGTTAAGGTTAAGGTTAAGTTAAGGTTAAGGTTAAGGTCAAGGCTAAGGGTAAACTTAAGTTGAAGGTTACGGGTAAGGGTAAGGTTCAGGCTAAGGTTAAGATAATGTTAAGGGTAAGATTAGGTTAAGGTTAAGGTTAAAAGTAAAGGTTAAGGTTAAGGTTAAGGGTTAAGGGTAAGGTTAAGGTTAATCTTAACCTTAACCTTACGTTAACCTAACCTAACCGTAACGTTAACCTTAACCATAACCTTAACCTTAACCTAACCTTAACCATAACCTTAACCTTACCTTAACCTAACCTAACCTTAACCTTAACCTAACCCTAACCTTAACCAAACATTGACCTTGACCAAACCCTTAACATAACCTTAACCTTGACTTTACCCTTAACGTAACCTTAACCTTGACCTTAACCTTACCCTTAACATTAAGGTTAACATTTACATTAACCTTGACTTTACCCTTAACCTAACCTTAAACTTAACCTTAACCTTACCTTTACCTTAACATAACCTTAACCTTAGCCTTAACCTTACCCTTAACCTTAAACTTAACCTTGACCTTAACTATAACCTAACCCTAACCTTAACCTAACCTTAACCATTAGCAAACCCTTAACGTAACCTTAACCTTGAATTTACCTTTAACATAACATTAACCTTGACCTTAACCTTACCCTTAACCTTAACCTCAACCTTAACCTGACTAAACCCATAACCTTAACATTAATCTTAACCTTACCCTTAACCTTAAACTTAACCTTAACCTTAACCTAACCTTAACCTTAACTTTACCCTTAACCTAATCTTAACCTTAACCTAACCTTAACCTTAACCTAACCTTAACCTTAACATTAAGCTTATCTTAACCTTAACCTAACCTTAACCTTAACCATAACCAAACTATAACCTTACCCTTAACATTAACCTTAAGATTAAATATAACGTAGCCCTAACCTTAACCCTAGCCTTAACCCTAACCTTAACCTTAACCTTAACCTTCCTGTAAATTTAACCATAACCTTAAACCTAAGCTTAACCTTAACTTTACCCTTAACCTAACCTTAACCTTAACTGTAACCTTAACTTAACCTTAACCTTAACCTTATCCTTAACCTTCCCATAACCATAACCTTAATCTTAACCTTAACCTAAACCTTATCTTAACCTTAACCTAACCTTAACCTTAACTTAACCTAACTTAACCTTAACCTTGACCTTTATCATAACCTTAACTTTAACTTTACCCTAACCTTAAGGGTTTTGTTAGGTTAAGGCTAGTCAGGTTAAGGTTAAGGTTAGGTTAAGGTTAAAGTAAAGGTTAATGTAAAGTTAAGATTAAGGTTAGGTTAAGGTTAAGATAAGTTTAAAGTTAGGTTAAGGTTAAGGTTAGGTTAAGGGTAAGGTCAAGGTTAAGGTTAAGGTTATGGTTATGGGAAGGTTAAGGTTAAGGTTATGGTTAAGGTTAAGGTTAAGGTTAAGTGTTTGATCAAGGTTAGGGTTAGGGTATAGTTAATATTAAGGTTAAGGTTATGGTTATGTGAAGGTTGAGGTTAACCTTCAGGTTAGGTTAGGTTAAGGTTGAGGGTAATCTTAAGGTTTAGTTTAGGTTAAGGTTAAAGTTAGGGTTAAGGGTTATTTAGGTTAAGGTTAATGTTAGTTTTAAGGTTAGGTAAAGGTTAAGGTTAGGTTAAGGTAAGGTTATAGTTAGGTTAAGGTTAAGGTTAAGGTAAAGATAAGGTTAAGTTTAAGGTCAGGTTAAGGTTAAGGTTTAAAGTTACGGGTCTTAACCTTAACCTTCACTATAACCTACCGTTAACATTAACCTTTACCTAACCTTAACCTTAAACTTAAACATAACCTTAACATTAAACTTGAAGTTAACTATAACATTAACCTTTACCTTTACCTTAATTGTTACGGGTCTTAACCTTAACCTTACCCTTAACCTTACGTTAACCTTAACCTTAACCTGACTAACCTTAACTTGACTAAACCCTTAAGGTTAGGGTAAAGTTAAAGTTAAGGTTCAGGTCAAGGTCAAGGTTAAGGTTAAGTTAGGTTAAACTAAGGTTATAGTTAGGTTAAGGTTACTGTTAAGGTTAGGTTAAGATTAACATAAGTTTAAGGTTAAGGTTAGGTTAAGGGTAAAGTCAAGGTTAAGGTAAAGTTAAGGTTAAGGTTAGGTTAAGGTTAAGGTGAGGTTAAGGGTAAAGTAAACATTAAGGTTAGGTTAAGTTTTGGCTCGAGGGGTCTTGAACCAGGTTTGGATGTTCAAGGTTTTCCAACAAAACCTATACTACTGGCCCTTTCGATAGTGACCTACCTGCGCAAGCCAAAGTCTCACCTAAAGTAGTATGGGTGGGTGCTAGAACCAGGTTTCCACACCCTGGGAGAGGATAGGTAAGTCAAGAAGAGCTGTGTTCACCCTGATTGTGACCTGATCTGGTATCACCAAACCTAGATTCCCTTTGCATCCATGCGTGCAACAGAAATATTACTCATAGAAATCAGCAGATGGATAATTCATATAAAAATACACAACTATTTCATATATTCTCATATAAAGCAAGTAGAAAAAACCCAGATTGCAGCATAAATAAGTACACAAGTATGTTCGTAACTTAAACCAATAAAACAACAACATATACTAAGTAATCATGATGTCACAGATTCACATCACAACAATTCTGGTGGGTTCAAATAGGAAACAATACTTCCTCACTTATTAATCTTTCAGTTCTACGTACAAAACCCCAAAAACCAAACCTGCGTACACAGCAGTAGGGTCCACACACAGTACGACAGAGGCCCTCCATGTACACAAAAGCATGAGTCCTTACCCGAAAACCCTGATCAGATCTATCTTTTTGCACTTAGCAGCAATCCCTTATCATTCTTAGCTTGTCCTACAACTCAAAGAGGTTCAACTACTTATATTATTCTAGCCTATGCATCTAATGGTCCGAAAACCATGGTTTGCGGACTCTTGGTCTTCCCTTGACCCATTTACAATGCTTTAGGGGCTTTGAACCACCCCAAAACCCCTATGCTATACTAAATATAATCACAAATATACAAAATGGACCAGTTTCGCAGCTTTGTAGGAGACCCTGTTCCAACAGTCCCCCAACACAATATTGTGACTCTTCCTGAGTCATTGAGATGATGGAGTCTCCACCTGGGCGCGTAGTGTGTTGATGGTGGCGATCAGCAGGGGTAGTACTTCTTGGCTCTAAGCAGTAGCATGTTGCGCAATATCCACGAGCTTCTGGGATGTTGGCCCTTTGGTGGTTGTAGAGACATTTTTCAATGTCTGGTTGAGTTGTGTGACTACGCTATCGACAATTTGTGAGAGTTGGAGGGTTTTGGTAGCCGATGGCTTTAATCGCTCATCAAGGATGTACTTATAACACTGATGTTTCTCAATCATGTCTCGGAGAGTGCTGCTGGTCCACAACTATGCTAACCGTTGCGCAGGCACCAAGGTGGGCAAGGTAGCCTCGACCTGTGCGAAAGATTCTTCCTGCTGTCGTAAGCCATTACTGACCTTTTAGAGGACCAGGTTGAACTAGACCGTAGTCCAGAACTGCATGGTTGATTGAAGCGACCGAGTGCCCTAAGAAATTTGTTCTGAGATGGAGTTCATTGCTTCAGCCACCAGCGCAGCGCGCTGGGCTCGAACCTCTAGCAGCATGGCAGACTGCAAGGTAGCCTATAATTCAGATATTTTCTTCTCCAGTTGTGTCTTGATGGCCTATATTTTCATATGAGATGCTTTTATGGCTACAACCATACTTTCTACCTTGGCTCGAGGTGTAGCTACGACTGGGACTCCGTCCAGGACCTCTGTGGAGAGCTGGTGGATTTCCATTTCAAACTCCACTTGATGTGATATAGCAAGGGATTTTTCACATATGTTGGTTTGAGGGCCTGCTTGGCCATACCGAGTTGTTTATGTACCTCCAAGTCTCGCTGGTGGGTTTATTGGATTACGACAACGTGGAGGCCTTGCAATGCCTCAATGGGAAATTTAACCAGGTCTAAGTGGACTGCTATATCGACTTGGAGTTGGCTTATTATAAGGATAGTGCTAGGTAAGGAGCAGAGGTGGCTTCCTCTTGGTGCGAGAATGGTACTGCTGATTGCTAAGGGTGCCTGTTCTGAGTTACGCTGGTTTGCAGTGTATCTGCCTTCCACTAGAGGGTGCAGAGCTCACTCTGGAAGGTGCCAATTGCAGCCTTCTGTTGTTTTTCAATGGATGCCCAGCTTTCTTCTGTGGCCAGTTTAATTGCATTCATGATCTGTTCAAGATCACCGTCAGTCATTATGATCGTCACATCGTATTCCTGGCACTAGGCGTGCTACTTCTTTCGAGGCCCGATATCAGGCCCGCCTAACCGCTTTGTATTCTGGAGAGAGGTGGTAGCTGGGCTATTTTTTCCTGGCACAATTAGTGCCTACTGCGAATTGGACCCGGCATCTGCATTGGCAACCTGTAGCAGCTGGGTGTTCCTTTCTGTGGGTACGCCCGTGACCCTCGCACTTGGTTCTATGGTTTTCCTGGGGTTGATAGTAGGGGGTACTTTTGTGGCACATGTCCCTTTGGTACTCTTTTCGCCAGGAAAGAGGCCACTCCTCCATTCTAGGAGCCAGAGTGCAATTAGCCTATTGATTTCTTCGTCCCCTAACCCAATGATAACTTCCTCTTGTTCGGTTTCTATAGTTACTGAGGCTTCCACGGTCCTAGGGGCTGTTATCTTAGTGGGAGTAGGGATTCTTGATTCTGGGGGCCTATCGGAAATAAGAGTGGGTCGCTTTTCCATGAGTAGGACGCGCCAGGCCCAAAAAAGTGCACAACATAAAAAAACTACATATAGATTATGGGCATAATATGAAGTTGTTATTTGAGCTAGCTGTCCTACTTTATAATGCCTATGGTCATCCAATGGTAGGGTAAGTGTCATTTGGAACTTACCATCAAGTAACCGGTTAAAAATCTCAAGGAATCACTTCATTAATTGCCAACCGCCCACTCCTCTTAATGGTAACATCCCCATTTTTCTTGATTTTACTATTCCCCCTATCAATTTTCGCTCCTCATGTGTACTCTGTGTACCTGCTAAGCTTGGACTAAACATTCGGGCCTCTTGTGCACCCCCCCCCCAACACAAGCTTATTCCTAACGTACGCTACAACCAAAGGAATGTGTTTCCCATAGGTGTCCTCCCAACCAAACTGGATCCCTTATGGGAACGAATATTTCAGAGGCGTTATAAGTAGCACATATTCCCAAAAAAAAAAATTGTAATACCCCGCATGGACGAGGACTGACGGTAGCCATTTTCTTGTTGCGAGAGTCACTACATTTATGATAACTCTGCCTTCTGTATCTACATTCCTATTTAATGTAAGGTGTGTTTCATTTCAACCCCCGCGCAGCTCAGTAGCCATGTACACCCCTTCCAATTCCGAGTTAAACGAAGTTCGTAGATCATCCTTATTATTTTTTGGGCTTGGGCTACGGTTCTTATCCCTACTTGGTATCTGTGAGGAATAGGTGCGATTCACCCCACTCCCCAGTGTCAATGTCTCGCAGGGCTATGGCAAGTGCCATAGTCCAACTTACTAACCCAAATGTTCCTAGGAATTCTTCTTTCAATGTCCCACAGTGGTAGGTGCACCGATTGAGCTCCATATCTAAGTACCATGCAGATGAAATTGGTCCTAGTTCATGAATCAATAGGTGAACCCATTACTTAGTCGTCTTGTTGCACCACTATTTTTCCCATGCCGACATATATTCGTGTGGTTATTTCGACCAAGGAATGTATGACCTGTAGGCCCGTCGGGGCTTCAAATCATAGGATCATCATATTCTGACATTCCTCCCAAGCCTAGAATGTGTCCCCGTGCATTTCCCACCAGTGCGCAGGTATTCCATGCAAGGCTAGCTTAATGGCCCATAGCCTTTGTCCCTTGGGAACCTCTACTTCAAAGGCTTGCAAAAATTCCTTAATGCTGCCAGAACCATCAAAGTATGGTAGTTCTCTTACCTTGGAAGAAATGTAGCAGAAGTCCCTTGTGACTCGAAGACACTGCAGTGCTGAGACGTCATGCAACCAGTTTTTCCAATTTTCCATCTCCTCGTCAAAGTGAGAGAATGATTCATTGTCCTTTTCACAGTAGAGTACACCTTATGCCATGGGGTTCCTTTGTAGTCAACTTGTAAACGTGATCCACCTCCTCTTCATCATGCACCAGCTCTGTGTATCATTCACCTTTCATAGGATCTAATGGTACTATCACCCTTGTGCCGTTATTATCAAACACCATGCTTATTTTCTTTAGTTTGATGATAACGCCCATATCTATGGCCCAATCCAATCCCAAAAGAACAGGGTATATGTTTGCATCTTCTACAATTTCTATTACTTCAAAATTAGCGCGGGCCTTTACTCCTGCGATGTCCACTGTAAATTTAGGCAACCTTCCTAGCGGGATTATTTTCTGTTGGTTTTCCATGCGCAGATGAATAGTGGACCATTCCAATTTAGGTTCTCCCATTTTTTTCCAAGTCTGGTTAGGTAACATGTTCACATTAGACCCTAGGTCCAAAATAACTTGGCTCATTTTGTAGTCACCAATCTGTTTAGACAACCGCATTTCTCTTCCGGTGTGTCTCTTATACCTGTATAGTGTGTGCACATCCTTGACTTCAAGGTTAGTTTGGGTCATGCTGCGTAGCTATCTATTAATGCCTGATGTTTCTCCATAGCCTTTAGGTTGTGTAGAAGTTTCATACATGCCTAAAAAAAGGGCTCAACCTCCACATTTTCCTTGAGGTTCACAAGTGGTCGAGCAGTAGTTGCTTCTATCCCATTAAAGTCTTTGCGAGCTGTGATAAATGTTTCTTTTCCCCATTTTATGTCTAGGCCTTATTGTTTGACAGTGGCTTGATGGATCAGAGGTTCCATCACAACCTCCTCCTCAGGTCCCCTGGTGGCCATCCCATTCGGCCTCACCACATTTACACTCGGATCCTTGCTTCATAGCTAAGCCTTGACTCTCTACACATTCTGCGTAGGTGTCGACTACTTTTCATGAATTTTTTCTATCAAGATCGAGAAATATTCAATTGCATGGTCTAGTTGTCTGCAATATCGGTAGGATTGCCTAGTGGGGTTTGGGTAGTCCCTTGCAAAGTGTCCTACTTCTCCATAGTTATAGTAGATTAGTTGACCTTTTCCCCATCCGGCACTTCCACCGCCTCCTCCTCCCCCGCCCCTTGATGGGGAGTCACCTATACCTATGGGGTCCTTGGTGATGCAGGGTCTGATTGTACCCTGTATAAATTTCCTCGATCAATCATCAAATCATATGTTCAACAGTTATGTTCTTCATGTCCCACCAATCTGCAAAACCTACACCATTGTTGTTTTACCTCTAGAATGTATGCAACAAGGCATGGACAATGGTTAGTATCGTGTATCCCTGCTATGCCACAATCATCACACCAGAGCACTAGCCCACTAGGTCCCACAGCTTCCCTAAGGCACAATGGGATTGGTCCCTTGGCCTACACATAATATGCTAATAGAGGATAGTTATCCTTGGTGTGGCCATTCACCCGGCATTGTATGCACGATATTTTGGGGTTGGCTTCTGCTCCTCATTCCTTTCACGGGTTCTGGATCTCCACATGCATCGCTTCTAGCTTTCCCTAGATCTTTTGGACACCTAGCTGAGTCTAATCTCGAGGTGCAACTTCTAAATTCATGGCACCTTCCAAGGCCTTCTCTTGTGATTTGAAAGTTTGGTGCCCCATAGGTACATGCAGGTGAGGTAGAAAAATGGCAATAAACAATTCTATGTGCTGTCTTCCATCATATTGGAATCCCCATTCTTTGATCACCTTCGTTAGTCATTGATCAACCTCCCACACATATTTAGAAGGTTCTTGCTTGAAACCATTTAGATCAACCATGATTTGGGAGTAGGACTTAGGTTTCTTGAATTGTTGTTTCAAGGCGCTCTTAATTTCTTCAATGGTTGCATTTGCATTTGGAAAATGTACCCCATCAACCAGTCCAAAGCTCTTCCTTTGAAGGCAAGGGAAAGTTGTGCCCTTTTCACTGCATCACTAGCCACGTTCTACGCAGTCCATAGCGATCTTGTGATAAACCAGAGATTATCCATAGCTTCATCCCCCACACCCATAAAGGTCATAAATTTCATGTGCGCAACCATGTCATCTTCCAGAGGCGGAGGGGTTGGTGAAATCTTACCTCTAGGCTGATTCAAAAGTGGTGTGGCTGGAGCACTCTGTGAAGCTACTTCCCTTACTGGACTGTAGACCAATCGATCTCCTTCTAGGTTGGCCTTGTAGTAATTTCCACTCTATGTTGTGCTCCTGTCAAGATCAGAGGTCATTCACTCGGTATGGCTACAAAAAATACTCTTTTTGCATAATAATATCTTGATCAATAATGGTAAAGTCTTCAGGAACTTACCTCTAAACCATGTCAAGAATTTTTTCTCTGCTTCAGAGTAGGAGACAAACTGATTGATGGAAAATTCTATTAAAAATCCTCCTAACATGTTGTCTACGCAATGGTCCACTCTGCGAATGATGGTGTTATCAGTCTTTTCTAGTCGTTGGATTAGTTTGGGGGTCCAATCTATGATACTCTTGTGCTTCCAACACTTCTAAAACTCGACCAGTCTTGTGAGCCACTCGTGGAGCTTGATTACAGTAGTTAAAAGAAGATCTCGTAGATCTTTGTGAAAATGTACTTATCCTTCAACTCTTCGGTGGTCAACCTCTTACTACAGTTTTCTTTTATGGAAAATTCCTGAACTTGCTATTCAAACCATTCATCAATTTCCTTCCTCTCCGGCTTCCAGTACGGCCTTGGAATTAATCGATCCCTCCCTAAAAATTCTTCATGTCCCGACAACAAAACCATTTGTTGGCTCGAGGGGTCCTGACCTCGGTTCAAATGTTCAAGGTTTTCCAACAAACCCCTATACTACTCACCCTTTTGGCAGTGACCTGCTTGTGTAGGCCAAAGTCTCACCCGAAGTAGTATGGGAGGGTGCTGGAACCAGGTTTTCGCACCCTAGGAGAGGGTAGGTAAGTCAAGTAGAGCTGAGTTCACCCTGATCGTGACCCAATCCGGTATCACCGCGCCTAGATTCCCTTCGCATCTGCGTGCACAACAGCAATATCACTCACATAAATCAACAGATCAAGAATTCATATAAAAATACATAGCTATTTTAGATATTCTTGTATGAAGCAAGTAGAAAAAACCCAGATCATAGCATAAATAAATACAGAAGTATGTTCACAACTTAAACCAATAAAACAACAGCATATACTAAGTAATCACGACGTCACAGATTCATATCACAATAATTCCGATGGATTCAAATAGGCAACAATACTTCCACATTCATTATTCTTTCAGATCTATGTATAAAACCCCAAAAATCCAACCTGTGCACACAGCAGCAGGGGCTGCACATAGCAGGACAAAGGTCCTCCATGCACACAACAGCAGAAGTCTTACCTGAAAACCCTGACTAAATCTATCTATTTGCACTTAGCAACAATCTCTTATCATTCTTAGCTTGTCCTACAACTTAAAAAGGTTCAACTACTTATACTATTCTAGCCTACGCATCCAATGGTCCGCAAACCATGGTTTGTGGACTCTTGGTCTTCCCTTGACCCATTTACAATGCTTTACGGGCTTTTACCCACCCCAAAACCCATGCGCTATACTAAATATAATCAGAAATATACAAAATGGACCAGTTTCGCAACTTTGTAGGAGACGCTTTTCCAACATTAAGGTTAAGGTTAAGGTTAAGGGTTTGGTTAAGGTTAGGGTTAGGTTATAGTTAAGGTTAAGGTTAAGGGTTTGGTTAAGGTTAGGGTTAGGTTATAGTTAAGGTCAAGGTTAAGGTTAGCTTATGGTTAAGGTTAAGGTTAAGGTTAAGGTTAAGGTTAAGGTAAGGTTAATGTTAAGGGTTTGGTTAAGGTTAAGGTTAAGGTTAAGGGCGAAGTCAAGGTTAAGGTGAAGGTTAAGGTTAAGGGTAATGTCAAGGTTAAGGTTAGGTTAAGGTTAAGATTAGGGTAAGTTTAAGGTTAATGGTTTGGTCAAGGTTAGGGTTAGGTTATATTTAAGGTCAAGTTTAAGGTTAAGTGTAAGGTTAAGGTTAAGGTTAGGTTAGGTTCAGGCAAGGTTAAGGTTACGATTAAGGTTAAGGTTAACGTCAAGGTTAAGGTTAAGTAAAGTTTAAGGTTAAGGATAATGTTAAGGGTTTGGTCAAGGTTAGGGTTAGGTTATAGTTAAGGTCAAGGTTAAGGTTAAGGGTAAGGTTATAGTTAGGTTAAGGTTAAGGTTAAGGTCAAAGTTAGGTTAATTTTAGGTTAAGGTTATGAGTTTATTTAGGTTAAGGTTAAGGTTAAGGTTAATGTTAAGTTTATGGTTAAGGTTAGGGTACGGTTAAAAGTTAAGGTCATGTTAAGGTTAAGGTTAGGGTTAAGGTTAAATTTAAGGTTAAGGTTAAGGTTAGGTTATAGTGAAGTTTAAGGGTAAGGTCGAGGTTAAGGGTAAAGTTAAGGTTAAGGTTAAGGTTAAGGTTAGATTATGGTTAAGTTAAGGTTAAGGTTATGGGAAGGTTAAGGTTAAGGTTTGGTAAAGCTTAGGTTTAGGTTATAGTTAAGGTCAAGGTCAAGGTTACGGGTTTAGTCAGGTTAAGGTTAAGGTTAAGGTTAAGGGGTTAAGGTTAGGCTAAGTTAAAGTCAAGATTAAGGTTAAGGTTAGGGTTAGGTTAAGGTTAGGGTTAGGTTATAGTTAAGAACAAGGTTAAGGTTAGGTTAAGGTTAAGGTTAGGGTCAGGTTATAGTTAAGGTTAACGTTAAGGTTAAGGTTAAGGATAAGGTTAGGTTAAGATAAGGTTAAGGGTAAGGTTAATATAAGGTTAATGTTAAGGTTAGGTTAAGGTTAAGGTTAAGGTTAGGTTAAGGTGAAGGTTAAGGGTAAGGTTAAGGTTAAGTTCATGGTCAAGGTTAAGGTTAAGTTAGGTTAAGGTTAAGGATAAGATAAGGTTAAGGTTGAGGTTAAGGGTTTAGGGTTTAGGTTATAGTTAAGGTCAAGGTTAAGTTTAAGGTTAAGGGTAAGGTTAAGGTTAGGTTAGGTTAAGGTAAGGTTAAGGTTAGGGTTAAGGTTAAGGTTAAGCTCAAGCTTAAGGTTAAGTAAACGTTAAGGTTAAGGATAATGTTAAGGGTTTTTTTAAGGTTAGGGTTAGGTTATAGTTAAGATGAAAGTTAAGGTTAAGGGTAAGGTTGTAGTTAGGTTAAGGTTAAGGTTAAGGTAAGGTTAAGCTTACAAGTTTAGTCAGGTTAAGGTTAAGGTTAAGGTTAAGGTTATGGTTAAGGGGGTAAGGTTAAGGTTATGGTTAAAGTTAGGGTAAGGTTAAAGGTTAAGGTTAGGTTAAGGATAAGATTAGGGTTAAGGTTAAAGCTAAGGTTAAGGTTAAGGTTAGGTTATAGTGAAGGTTAAGGGTAAGGCCAAGGTTAAGGGTAAATTTAAGGTTAAGGTTAAGGTTACGGGTTTAGTAAGGTTAAAGTTAGGTTAAGGGTAAGGGTAAGGTTAATTTTAAGGTTAAGGTTACGTTAAGGTTAAGGTTAAGTTAAGGTTAAGGTTAACATTTGGCCAATGTTATGGTTATGTTATAGTTAAGGTTAAGTTTAAGGTTAGGGTTATGGTTAGAGTTAAGGTTAAGGTAAGGGTAAGGTTAACCTTAACCTTAAACTTACCCTTAACCTAACCTTAACCTTAAATTTAGCCTTAACATTAACCTTAACCATACCGATACTAAACCCGTAAGCTTAACCTTAACCTAAAATTTGCCCTTAACCTTGACCTTATGGTTAACCTTCACCTTAACCTTAACCTTAACCTTAACCTTATCTTAACCTTAACCTAACCTTAACCTTATCCTTAACCTTAACCTTAATTTTAGCCTAACTATAACCTTACCCTTAACCTACCTTAACCTTGAACTTGACCTTAACCTTAACTTTAACCTAACTAAAAATGTAACCCTTAACCTTAACCTTACCCTTGACCTTAACCTTAACCTTAACCTAACTAAACCCATAACCCTTAACCTTAACCTTACACTTAACCTTAACCTAACCTTAACCTTAACCTTAACCTTCCCCTAACTGTAACCATAATGTTAACCTTGACCTTAACCCTAAACTGAACTCTAACCTTAACCTTAACCTAAACCTTAACCCAAGCTTCCCATAACCATAACCTTAACCTTAACCTTGACCTTACCAAGGATAGGGTTAGGTTATAGTTGAGGTCAAGGTTAGATTAAGTTTAAGGTTAGGTAAAGGTTAAGGTTAGGTTAAGGTTAAGGTAAGGTGAAGGGTGAAGGTTAATTTTAAGGTAAAAGTTAAGGTTAAGGTTAGGTTAAGGTTAAGGTTAAGGTTAAGGTTAAGGTTAATGTTAAGGTTAATGGGGTAAGGTTAAGGTTAAGGGTAATTTCAAGGTTAAGGTTAAGGTTATGGTTATGGGAAGGTTAAGGTTAATGTTACGTTTAAGTTAAGGTTAAGGTTACGTAAAGGTTACTGGTTTAGTTAGGTTAAGGTTAAGGTTAAGGATAAGGTTAAGGTTAAGGAGAAGTTAACCTTAACCCTTAACCTTACCATAACCTTACCCTAACCTTAACCTTAACCTTAACCTTAACCTAACCTTAACCTTAACTTTACCCTTAAACTAACCTTAACCTTAACTATAACCTAACCCTTACCTTGACCAAACCCTGGACCTTAACATTAAATTTAACCTTAACCTTCCCCTAACCTTAACCCTAATGTTAACCCTAACCTTAAATGTTGATGAAATACTTCTGATACTAATTAACCTTAACCTAACTCTAACCTTGACCAAACCTTTAACATTAACCTTAACCTTAACTTTAACCTAACCGTAACCTTAACCTAACCTTAAGCTTAACTTTACCCTAACCTTGACATTATCCTTAACCTTAACCTAACCTTAACCTTGACTTTACCCTTAATGTAACCTTAACCATGATTTTACCCTTAACCTTGACCTTACCTTAACCTTAACCTTGAATTTACCCTTAATTTAACCTTAACCTTTAGTATAAACTAACCCTAACCTTGACCAAACCCTTAACCTTAACCTTAACATATCTAAACTCGTAACCTTAACCTTAACCTTAACCTTACCCTTAACCTTCACCTTAAGCTTAACTTTACCCTTAACCTTAACATTGACCTTGACCTTAAACTTAACCTTAACCTTACCCTGAACCTTAACCTTAACTTTACCCTTAACCTAACCTTACCCTTAACCTTAACGTTAACCTTATATTAACCTTAACTATAACCTAACCCTAACCTTGACCAACCCTTAACCTTAACCTTAAATTTACTGTTAACCTAATCTTAATGTTAACCTTAACCTTGGTTAGGGTTAGGTTAAGGTTAGGTTAAGGGTAAGATTATGGATAAAGTTAAGGTTAAGGTTAGGGTAAGGTTAGGGTAAGGTTAGGGTTAAGGCTAAGCTTAAGGTTAAGGTTAGGGGAAGGTTAAGGTTAAAGTTAGGTTAGGGTAAGGTTAAGGTTATGGGTTTAGTTAGGTTAAGGTTAAGGTTAGGGTAAGGTTAAGGCTAAGATAAGGTTAAGGTTAAGGTTAGGTTAAGGTTAGGTTAAGGATAAAGTTAAGGTTAGGGTTAGGTTAGGGTTAAGGTTAAGGTTATGGTTAGGCTAAGGTTAAGGTTAAAGTTAAGGTTAAGGTTAAGGTTACAGTTAGGTTAAGGTTAAGGTTTGGTCAAGGTTGGGGTTAGGTTATAGTTAAGGTCAAGGTTAAGGTTAGGTTAAGTGTAAAGTCAAGGTTAAGGTTAGATTAAGGTTAATATTAGGTTTAGGGTAAAGCTAAGGTTAAGGTTAAGTTAAGCTTAAGGTCAAGGTTAAGGGTAAAGGTGAAGGTTAGGGTTAGGTTATAGTTAAGGTTAAGGGTTTGGTCAAGGTTAGGGTTAAGTTAAGGTTAATGTTAAGGTTAGGTTAGGATAAGATCAAGGTTAAGGTTATAGGTTTAGTCAAGTTAAGGTTAAGGTTACTGTTAACACTGGAAAATCGTACAATAGAAGACGTCATAATTTAATGTTGAGCCCAATGGTTTACAGTACAGGAATACATTACGAAATCAATAAGTATTTAAAATCTAAGGTTTTGAGAAAATCAGATTTAAACTAGTCATAAATGCTCAAATACGCACTTTGTCCTTCGAGAAGAGTGCCTTCTTCATGCCTTTTTTCCTGATAATCACGCATTCCTAGAAATGGAAAAAAGTCACTTTTCGAGACCACAACAAGCAAAGGACAGTTACTTCTTAAGTGAAATTTTCCTAAGGACAATCACCAGTGCCTCCTTAGACATTATGTGAGAAAAAAATAATAATATTTGAGCACACAATGGAATCAAACCTCTCCCTTGGTCACCATCCATCATGTACCAAGGGAGGGAAGGAGGATTTAAAGCTCACCTACATAAACCCACCAAGAGATGAACAAAGGGTGATCACAAGGTTATGCTGACCAAAGTTTCCCAAGAAACACCAGCATTGTGTGTGACCCGGAGCTGGAGCTAAAGAGGACTCGATAGTTTGCCACCCAACATCTTAGTCCACCACAACAGAGAGAGAGAGAGAGTGAGACTACATCAGAGGCAGAGCTTGGAAGGCAACATCCTTGCATCGGGACCTAGAGCCATTGCCTAGGTGCCCTTTGGCGAGTGGGTAAAATTTCTTCTACATTTCAAACGTTTAATAAGAAGAGGCCATCGAGCCATCGTTTGCATTATTATCATTTGGAACTCTCTATATAGCTTCTATATATTTGTGTTTTTTAGTTTTATTTTAACCAGAGCATACTTCAACATATTATTTCCATTAAGTTTTATGCTTTTGAGCTCCCCCACTTTCTGCCTGTTACCAATAGTTTAGAGAGTAGACCACACTCTCTAAGCTTGTGTGATTTCGTAAACCCGTGCGACTAATCCACAAAAACAGGATTGGCGACTCCACTGACGTGTTTCAAGTTTATGTGGTTGTGCCATATTTTGCAGGAGACCCTTTGTCTATGCTAGAGTGGAGCTGACAATCCTCTGACCCATCTTGCAGTCCCTAGACTCACTGAGGCGACAGACTGAAGAAGGCAGCTCCTAATCTGTTTACTTGCAGGATTTTTGCACGCAGTTTTTCCTCACAGAGGCGTATTGCGCGCGTTCAGGAGTGACCTGCGCGCAAGAAGGCACACCTGTCAAGGGCTTTTGCATGCAAATTGCAAAGAGATTTTTTCTCCCTATCTTCTGCATTTTTTCTTCTTACAAGTGTGTTGGGCGGCCCCTAATGTATCTTCCAACACCTATGTTGATACCCCATAGCTTCTGAGAACTCATTTTTTGCTTCTTTCTGTAGGCATTTAGTTAGTTTTCATTTAAGTTGGTTTTTGCAAAAAAAGTATTCACATAGTTTAAGTAGGGGGCAAATTAACCATTTCTTTCCAAACAATTTATGTTTTTTGCACATTCTGGTATGCACACTTACTTAAACTAGTCCAAGTAAGGGGCGCATGACCACACATGCATAAGATAGCATAGAAATTGTTTAGGTTAAATTCAATTTTTGCATCTAGGAAATTGCGGGACTAGGAATGATTCGCCAATTAGAGTAAGTAATCCCTGTTGTCTTTGCACCATTTTGTGACCCTAGACAAGCATACGAATACTCTACATTTTTGATTCACCATCTCACTTTAGTCACTCACATAGACTAATTAGGAATATTTGGAAGCGACCCATTATTTGCAAATGCTTTCCATTTGAGCAAGGAACAACGTCACATAGTTTAACTATGGGACTTTTGTAAAGGATAACCGATATCCATATGTTCAAATTATGAGATTTTTCGCCATATGCTCACACACATTCACCCACTAAGGGAAAGAAAGCCACCTAAAAATAACTTAAACCAACTCACTAAATTTTCCCCACAAGGGCCACAAAATAATTTATAGATTAAGTTAGGATCAAGGGGGTAGGAATCCAATAAGCCACCTTGATCACACTTCACATTGAAACATATAATTTGTGTATTTAGGGAGCTTTAAAATCCACCTATCAGCCCATGGAAAAGAAAATCCGAGCTTGGCAGAGACTTGATTCAGAGGGGGTTAGGCTTAGGCATAGTGCATGCGATATCAGTTGGGGCTACCTGACCTTACTACTCAGTACTGTTAGCTGACTACCAAGAAGCCCAAGAGTCGAATGCTCACGTGGGATGGTGGTTCTTAGTGGCCAAAACTAGGGCATCATTTACCCTATAGGTGACGGTGCAGGCAAGCACCAGACCCTCTACCCTTACCTTGGTTGATTCTCTTCGGCTGACTAGGGGTGTCGCCATCTCTTACGGGATGTTGTGCCAGCACTTGCAAGAAATCCTCTCAAGGCCTAGTTACTTTTGAGTGTGTGAGGATGTGCTAGGTATTTTAGGATTTTCAGTATCACGTGCAAACAAACAAAACAATTTTTTTCTTGATTGATCACATAGATTAAGTTAAAGGAAAATTCATTTCATTTTTTCTTTGTTTTATGTATGTGGCCATAAATTTGTCATGATCACAGACTTGATCCCCTCAAAAATTTTCCAAAACCTAACCTGGTAAAAACTCAAATGATTCCAATGGAACCTTGTTGGTCCAGGAATCTTTTGGACCTCCCCCCATTACCAGGAGGAGTTCCAGGTCTTTCGTTTTTTAGGCATCAAGGACGGAACATTGCCATAGTGGTTGGTTCCTCCTTTCTTGGAGAAACTTTAGTTAGGAACCATAGTTAGTCTCCCAACACCACATCATACACCACTCCCCCCTCGTCCCCTAGGGGGCAGAGGAGCGCATCCCATATGGGAAGCCAGCTAAATTCACAACGGGGTATGTCACAGACTAACCCTCATTCTAACTAGAACTTCATGTTTTCACACGTTTCCATAGCGTCAACCTCCCAGTCACCCTTCTTAGCAGAGTTAAACCTAATAGATTTGACCAAGCTCACCAATGACCCCATCGCACATGAACCCAATTGGCCCCCCATGCCCACAAAGCTCTCTTCAAACATTCCAAAGATTGAAGGCAAGCAAGCAGAAGACCCAGGAAATCATATAATGACCTTTCACCTGTGGTGCTCATCGAATAGCATCATTGATGACACTATTCGGTTGAGGCTATTTCAATGCACTCTTACGGGAGTGGCCGCGAAATGGTACCTGGAGAAACCTCTTGCTTCACATGGAACCTTTAACACCCTCGCTACCATGTTCCTCGCATACTTTCAATTTCCCATTCACCACAATTCGAGAATGGAGTTACTAACTCATTTCAGACAATCACCCTCTACCCATATTTCAGAGCATATCCATGAGTGGAGGCGATGTCATAGTTTATGCAAAGAAAAAATTGATGACCGAGTCCATTTATATTTATTCTTGAAAACTCTGATGACGGATGTGGTGCAACGTAACCCCACATATGAAGAGGACACAATCAGTAAAGCCCAATAGCTTGAAATAATCTACACGCAATCAAGATACATACAATATCTTGTCCAATGCCCCGCACCTACAATATTATCAATAATTTCCATGCACGTATAACTCTTCAGATGAACTTATTGAGTCAGTGACCCAAGGGTACCTAGGCAACAACAGTCAAAATCGCGGTTACACATATGGGTCTACCCAGAACATGTCTCAACCAGGATTTCAAAGTCATCATATGCAGCAGCAAAATTTGACTAATAGGGCACCAACGTATCACCAAGGAGGACCTTATCCTCTGGCTGAGGGGACCCAGTACGCAGGAAGAAAAAATGATGGAAGAAATTCCCCCCAATGACAAGGTGCAAACATGGGACATCAATATGCTCAGTCCCAAACACATAACCCACCTACGAAAAAAAATGCACAAGCGAACTTTGTGCAGCTGTCCCAAAATCAACCACGCCAGTATGATCAGGAGAACTACCTCCTAACATGGTTAAGAAAAAGGAAAAAAGCAAGCCCAGAGGGAACCCTGGACAGGGGGGCAGCAACAAAAAATGGCCACCACGATTCCAGGTTGGAGGTAACTCCAACCAGAATCAGAACCAGGAGCCAAGCAATGCCCAAAGGCAAGGAAAAAGGCCACCTCTATGAACAAACCATTTTTTTTCAATATGTGGTGAGTACGGGCACTATACTCACCACTGGATCGAACTCCCTAAGCTTAAAAAGCTTCAGAGTAACCAAGGAGAAGGATGATCTTCCCAAACAATTGTAGTGATGCATGAACCGTCCCCCCATCAAGGAATGATCAACACTCAGTAGAAAAACCCCGATGATTTAGGGAAAAACAACCATGAAATTTACATGGCTGGGGAAGAAATGTTTTTCCAAACTCAAAAACACATCTACGATACCGCACCAGACACCAGTATGTCAGGGGCTAGTACGAGCACGCCGACTGCACCTTTAACCATTCCGAAGATTCCTTTGGAACCATTGCCAAAAATGGTAAAAGGGCCTAATAGGCGAGCTGGTAATTACTCCAAAGCAGCCCACAATTACAACATCGTAGATGATTTAGCTCAATCGCCTACTGTTATGTCAACATTTGAAGTACTGCAATCGTTCCCAAAAGAACGGAAAGCCCTTCTTTCTGCATTAGGCGCTGCCAACCCTGCCGACACGAGCATGATGGATTTTGATTTAGATAAAGCCACCCCTAGGCTTCCCTCCATGGTCGCCTTCCAGATACCATTATTGGTACAAAATATCACTATTCAATGATGTGTCATTGATGATGGTGCATCCACATGCATCATGTCAAAGAATGTATGGTAGAAGTTAGGAGCCCCCGAACTCAAAACTTCCGCCATCACACTCAAAGCATATGACAGTCGTCCCTTGACCCCCGTCAGTCTCTTCCAAAATGTATCGGTTTGCTTAGCTGGAAAGATGGTCCACATAGACATCAAAGTCTTGGATACTCACTTATATTACAATATACTCCTTGGGCGGAGTTACATTTTTTCCATGTCTACCATAACATCCTCCATCTTCCGCATCATGATGTTCCCCCACAAGGATCAAATTGTCACAGTAGAACAGCTAACACATAGTGAAAAGCGCCCCTTGACCAACACATATATGGTTCTACCCTATGTAGATACAACCACAAATGGTCTTTCACAGTATCAAGAATATGGCCCTGGCCAATTCAAACCGTGATCCATCCTAGGGTCGTTCCTAGGAGATCCCCCCATTATCCCTAAGGTATCACCCGATGCCACAGGGGCCATTGTATGCATGATGTGCGCATCAAGATCCGAGGTTAGTCAAGACACAGACTCAAAAAGTAATGACATTGAGGCATCATCTACGACTACCTCCCTAGTCTACGCTGCCTCCCAAACTCCTTTCCTCTACCCACCTCCTAGGTTCACCTCCTAGTAGGTATTGGCAACACTGGTATTACCCAATATATCATTGGCATTCTCAATGTGGTATCTCATTACCCCTCCAGGAATATTAGCTACCAACGTTACTACATTTGGGTTAAAGCCCCCTGTCCCAAGGAGCCCCAACCTACCCAAGCAGTGGTCGAAACTTCCCCTGCACGGGAAATTTCCATTGCCAAACAGGTGACCATGACCAAGAAAATCACCAAGAAAGGAAAGAAAGTGGTGATCCCCACCATGCAAAGGGAGTCATTACCCTACGCTATATGTAATGTCACAAGACACCCTATCCACATATGCTCGGAGTTGGACGAATTAAAACCACTCCTCGGATGCAAGGTAGGAACTTCGACACAACGTTCCCATAAAAAGAAACTTGCCACCAAAAGTACAGGAAAACCGATGCGTACCAATCACGCATGTGCTATTTGTGACACCTATGGGCATTATACCCACCATTTTCCATAAATACCACAATATAGGGACGCCTTAAATGCAGTTGAGCGATCCTATCAAGAGGATCCCTCCATCTAGTCTATCAATGACGAGCCGCGTACCATCCTATAATTACAAGAGGAGCATTGATTCATAGAGCACCCCCCAGTAATTCCCATTATACATTGCATGCTATGCGATGAATGTGGTCACTACCTTGAAAATTGTGCGGCATTGGAGCTCATTCAAAGATGGTATTCAATTGAAAGCGTTTACTACGTGGGGCTATGGGAAACACAATTCACATGCTTGTTATGCACTGACAATCACTTATTGGAGGATTGTCACTACATACCTTGCTTCTAGCTAGCCCTTGCCAGCCTCTACTCAGCGATAGTTCGTCTTTCCCAAGAAGATGATATGGATGCCAAGTCCACTAGTATCTCCATGGCCGAAGCAGAAGAGATGAGTGGGTCCATAATGTTCTTATCCACCGAATAACAGCCGAGAGGGGAACCCCTAGTTACCCCCAAAGGCACTTCACGAAACCCAACCGCATGCAAATTATGGAAGTAGATGGACCATATAGTCATCCACTTCCCTGACTTAGTAGCATTGCGATGTTGGTTCCCTGCCTGGCCTCAGACGATGCATGATGGGACCCCTATATCATGTATATTTTTCCTAATATGTCAGGGTAATAATTATGACCAACATTTTACTTATGTCTCGTGGATCCGTCCCACTATCGACATGATTAATGCGATAGAAAAGAGGATGAGTGATCTCCAAGAATGGCATAAAAGATATATCACCGGCTCAACATCCCCACCACCGCAATGGTGTGTCAAGCCTGATAAGACCACACACCAACCACATATACCCTAGGCCAAGCCTGGGATAATATGTGACCTTTGTGATCTAAACGATCACCAATTCAGCCAATGCAGAGAACTCAAACCCCTTGCAAACAGTCTCCACATAATCTTGCCTCTTCCTCAAAAACTTCTCTCTAATCAAGAGAAGATCACATGCACTTATTGCAAATTCTCTCACACTTTTATCATACGTTTAAGTGTACACATATCCCCAAGCTGAGAGCAGCTAGAGTGGAATTAAGTCAACCACCCAGCAAAAAGGGAGGCAAGTCTCAACCTACGATGCAAAAATGGAAGTAGAAGACGACCTCGTCCACAATCGACCCTTTCCAAGCATCCACATCAGGAACATTGAGCAGTGTATAATCTCACACTATCTACCTTGTCAGCACTATGATACCATGCACCATTTGCACCGGTCATGATCACGTGTCAGAGGTATGCTCGCTGCTAAAATCATTCAGGCACCTCTGTCATAAAAACAACTTCCAACTACCATAAATTGACTATCCTAGCGGGAAAGCCGACTTTAGGCTCATACAAGACTCCATTACCAAGATCCTTCCCCTACCTCATGCTAGCGACACAATCACCATATACGACTTGTATCATCGCATGCCCAAAACATGATTTAAACCAGCTCCTCATCACATGAATTCCACCTTATTCCTGTTGTTGAGTCTCAAATCTACATCTTTTCCATACACTTTTCTATACCTTTCTCATCTACCTGAACCTCCCAAGTTGTCAATATCATTGTATATTAATTGAAAAAGAGTATCTAACATGGTTTTTAACTATATTTTTGTGTCTGATGTTTGATTTAGATTTTGCTCATTTAGCTGCGGAATCTTGCCACTTTCCGCAGCTGCTGCAACTTTCCGCAGCCATTTTGTGAAACTATATGTTACATGTGTCTTCAGGAGAAACGAGCCACATGGGCAAGTCAGAAATGATGTGGACATGGACCGTGTCCTATTGGCTCGAGCAAATTCATCTAGGGAGGCTGTAGTCAAAGGTGGCCAAATGGAAGTCAACCGTAGAGTTCCACGGTGACAAGACTCTGTTTCGTGTCACGTGGAGATCTATATGGCCGTTTCTAAATTGCAGAAGACAAATCAACATCTGTACATGGCCCCATAGCCGAATTCAAACATCCACTCCTCATAGATTTACTTTCCGACGCGGCCATGATCCTAGATCTTTGGACGTAATGGTTTACGTGTTCTCCAACAACATAAACTTTAGGGAATTAGTTATATTTCCTTTGTTATAAATAACTCGTTTGCATACGCATATGAGATTAGTCTCTATTAGTTTTTATTAGTCTGCGTTGTAATGTAATTATGTTGCCACTGTGCCGTAATATCAACTTTCTGTTATGACTGCATTTTAATATAAGAAGACTCTGTTTCCAAACGTAATTCATACTTGAAGATTCTTGCCAAGGCTGGTGTAGAGGGCCCCTGCACTCGCCAAGGTTCTGTGCATTATTGTATAGTTCTTGTTTTATTTATTTAAAGCTCATTGTGCCATAATCCATTCACATGTTTATACATTGCATCTTTCATGGTATATATGCTTCATTTATGTTTATAATCTTTCATGCTTTCCATTTTACTTCTGTCTTTCATGTTTTATGTTATTTTTAACTGATCAGTGTTCTTGTTTCAGGTTATAAATAGGCAGCCCGGGCATTTGCATAACTTTTTGACTAATGACATGGAATTCATATTGTTCTGCTGCTAATTTTCTTTTCTTAGTTTCTGTTTAATTTCAGTACTGCTTTGTTTATTTCAGTTTTTCTCATTTGCTTCAGTAGTTAGATTTAGATATATTAAATTTCTCATAACATCTTCAGTTGCCTCCGAAAGCCACAGCTGGAATGATGGTGAGGGATTGAATTATGGATGTGTAGTTTGATATTAGTTTCCTTTCTGAAAATTAGATATATTAAATTGCTCATAACATCTTCAGTTGCCTCCGAAAGCCACAGCTGGACTGATGGTGAGGGATTGAATTATGGATGTGTAGTTTGACATTAGTTTCCTTTCTACAAGTTAGATATATTAAATTTCTCATAGCATCTTCAGTTGCCTCCAAAAGCCACGGCTGGACTGATGGTGAGGGATTGAATTACGAATGTGTAGTTTGATATTAGTTTACTTTCTGCAAGTTAGATATCAGGTTACTCAAGTTGTTTATGGTTACCTCTGAAAATCATAGCTGGACTAATGATGAGGGATCAAAAGATAAGTTGATGTAATTTGCTTTAGATTTACTTTTTTGCAACTTTTGGATTTATTTCAGCATAGTTTCTTTTGTGTTTAGACAGCAGCAAGAATAGTTTGGTTTTCATGCTCAATAGTTCACTGTTTTGATTTATTAGACTAGCAGCACATTTTCATTTCCTTTCAAGTTTTGTCATTGTATGTTTCAATTTTTTTTTATTTTTTTTAAGTTTCAAGTTGGTAAATCATTATAGAGGATATCATTTCCTTGAACAATCATAACCATACTTGTTTTTATTTCCATCTCACATTAGAAAACCAAAAACGACAAAAAGTTAAGAAATAGGTTATCTTGCAGATATAGTGTGCCGCACTTCATCAGCTTATGAATCCCGGATTGATAAATTAATGTAGCAATTTAGGACACACTAATTTGACCAAAAATTTTGGCGCCGTTGCGAGGGAAGTGTAAATAGGTAGCCAATTTCTTAAAAAAAAAAAAAACAAAACAAAATAATAAAAGAAGGGAAAACTTGATAACTTCTTGAAGTATGCTCTCCTCTTGCACCTAGTGTGATCTGGAGGATCAGAAAAGAGAGTTATTGGTTCAGTAATTTCTTAAGTATGCTCTCTTCTTGCACCTAGTGTGACCTGAAAGATCAGAAAGAGAATTATTAGCCCAACTTTTTTTTTTTAAAATAAAAAATAAAAATATAAAAAATGGCATGCATAGAGCAAGAGATTCTAGGGGAAGGTTTATAGCTAAAGCCAAGAGTTTGATTTTCACAACTCCATCTTCTTCAAGGCATAGACCAGATTCACCACCATCTACCCCTAGCCTTAAGATTTTTGGAATACAAGGAACAGCTGAATTAGAGGATTCTCCTATACCACCTACTAAATCCCATTTAGAAAACAAAGAGACTCTCTCTCATCCTCCCTTGATAGAAGAACTAGAGGAATTTAAGGACTCTAAAGAAACTATCATGGCAGAGGAAATAATAGATGGATTTGGAGGTAGAGGTAGAAGAGGAGGAAATAATGGAGACAACAATGGTGAAGGAAATAATGAAAGAAATAGGGAAGGAGACAACTTGTTTGGATTCCCTATAGTTGATGAGGAAACTCATACAACGATGAAAAATATCTCACCATCTGTTCTCCCTAACTTTTATGGATTGCGAAGTGAGGATCCTGAAACATTTCTGTTTGAGTTTGAAGTTGTGTGCCGAACTTATGACTATATGGAAGATTCTCAAAAACTCAAACTGTTTCCTTCAACATTGAAGGGATCTGCTTTGAAATGGTTCATGGGATTAGCTACTCAATCTATTAGGACTTGGAATGATATGAAACAAACATTTTTGGATAGATACTTGGACTATTGTATGCTCACCAATCACAAGGATGAGGTATTCAAAATGATGCAAAAAGAAGATGAAAATTTGGAAGACTTACTTGAAAGATTTCAATACAACTTGAAAAGAGAAAAAATGAGCAACTTAGATGATGAAACCTTGAAAGCCCTCATATTAAAAGCCATTAGAGATGAATGGATAGATATTTTAAACATGATGGGGAAAGGAGACATTTCTCAACTTCCACTTCGTGATATAACAGAACTATGTGTCCATCTCTCAAGAAGAAAATCTAAAATAGGAAAAGGGCCTAGGGATCCTTCTCTTATTAGGGATAAAAAATCTGCAACTGGATCAGTAAGTAGGGCAGAGATTGGTAATTTTCTTGATGAGTTCAAAACTGATATCTTAGGGAGCCTTAGTGAACAACTAGACACCCTTAAAATCCAAAACAAGCAGAAAGCAGAAACATATGCTCTAGCCATCTTTTGTCTGAAATGTAGGAAGAAACATGCTTTAAGGGAATGTCCCTTGGATGCAAAAGTTGTAGAAACATGTATAATTTTCTCAGAGAATCATGAGATCAAGGATTGTCCTTCAATTCCTGGACTCAAAGTTGTCTTTCAAGAAGACCCAAATTCAGTAGAATCTCTCTGTTTTGTTGCAAGAAGACCTTGGCAGGGACAAAAAAATCAAGGGTTTAACAACCCTATGAATCTTCAAACCCCACCAAATTGGAATCCTTGGCAACAACCTTGGCCCCAACATCAAATCCATATCAGCCATGGGTATAAGGGATGCAAAATTGTAAATTTTTGTAGATGTTCTATGCTTGGAGCAACTTTACTTTTCTTACAACAATCACACAAATAGTTAAGTAAAATGCAGATAGAACATATAAGTGGATCTTATAGAAGACAAACCAGAAACATAAAATTTTGGTGGTGCGTTACGGCGATCAACAGGATGCTTCAACCAGCAAAGTCTCCTTGGTCAGCCAACCCAGAATGTGTCACAACAATCCTCCAATCAGCAAACGAGTCAACCCAAGTCAACTCCAAAAAAATTCAACGCTCTCCTGAAAAAGTCAATGTAGGGTAGCAAGCTAAAAGTCAACACAGCAGCAGATTGGTAAACCCTTTGACCTCGATTTATGTGCCAAACAGTACGGCCTTCCAAAATCGAACTCCAACAATTTTCAGCCCTTTCGGACCATGCGTTGACCAAAGTCAACGCTAGTCAAACTTCCAGCAAAACCCTAGCTGCAGAAATTCGTCCTTCCTCTCAGCCGTACAGATTCGTCCTTCTTCTTCTTCACACGTGTGGGCTGAACTTGTCCTCCAATGAGCTCGTACTAAATCAGATGAGAGAAGAAGATGTGTGTTGAGTTGTGGTGAAATGCTCTCCAACTTTGCCTATATTTATATCCATCATTGGGGTGTGTGACACATCTGCTGGGGGTGTGAAACCTTAAGGCCGACCTGCACATATAATTTATTATAAATAATAAATTCAAAATAAATGTTCTGCTCATCGGATTAAGATATATTTTATATGGATTTTACACCTCTCCGAAAGAAGAATCCAACAAAAATATTAGCCACTTAATCTGAGCATCACAACATGGAGTTTGGACCTAGTTGTCCAAATTTAGCACTCCCTCTCAACTAGGGAGAACTCCATCCATCAGTGCAATCAAACATCGTGCGTCATCCCGTCGTAACTTGCTTTGCTGGCCTCTTTATTTCAGAACAGAAGTGGGTCAGTCATAAAGACATCATCCCCCGACTGACATAATCAGTCCAGAGGTTCGAAACCTCTATCAAACTCATAAAGAGTATCCAACCAACCCAAAGTTGGTTCATCTGACCCGAAGTCAGGCAGAGGTCCCAGACCTCACTAAACTTGATCCCAGATCAAGTGGTTGGGCCGTGCCATCCTAGATAGAGAGTACGGCAATCTCTGATGCGTCCATCAGTCTTTGCTAATAGTCTCTAGCTTTTCCCACCTCATTGGCCAAATGAGAGGTACTTCCCATGAGCCTTGAACTCAATGGGTAGGATGCATACGGGGCACAGATAAATGAGAGGCGAACCAGCTCAATAATCACAAAGGTGGGGCAGAAGCATTATGAGTGCTTATAGCTCTGAGAAGCTATCCCCAAAGCCCCCCAGAGCTCCCAGAGCTCATCGTCCAACATGACCCACATCATAGGGTCTTTCCACGACACCAAGACTCTCACGGAAGGTTAGGAACTTGACCTTCCCCAGGGGCTTAGTGAGAATATCCACAACCTGCTCATCAGTTCCTATATGATCGAGCCTTACGGCACCTCGCTGTACCATATCCCGGATAAAGTGGTACCTGATATCAATATGCTTGGATCGGTCGTGGAACACAGGATTCTCAGTCATACGAATCCCACTCTGATTATCACCGAGTATCACAGTGGTATCTAGCACATGTCCAAACAGCTCACTAAAGAGCTTCCGCAACCAAACTGCTTCACAACAGGCCATACTAGCAGCAATGTATTCGGCCTCCGCGATGCTCAAAGCCACCGACTTCTGCTTCCTGCTCATCCATGAGATCGAAGCAGAACCAAGATTGAAGCAGCATCCCGATGTGCTCTTACGATCCACCACACTGCCAGCCCAATCGGCATCGGTATATCCACGGAGTGTCACACTCCCGGCAGTGTATCTCAGCCCATGGTTTATCGTGCCCCGAAGATATCTCAGAAGATTCTTGGCACCAACCCAGTGAAAGTGATGAGGCTCAACCATCTGTTGACTCAAAGTGTTCACTGCAAAACATATATCCGATCGGGTGTTCACTAAGAACATCAAAGCTCCTATGAGTTGATGATACTCAGTAGGATTGGCCAAGATAGGCCCAGCAGCGCTGCCACTCAACTTCTTAAAGTTGAGTTCCATCGGTGTCGACACGGACTTACAGTCCACCATCCCAAATCTCTCCAAAAGCTTCACAATGTATTTTCCTTGAGAAAGGAAAATCTCTCCAGGTCTCTGCCAGACCTCCAAGCCTAGGAAGTAGTGCATCAATCCTAGGTCCTTCATCTCGAACTCGGCAGCGAGCTCCCTCTTACATTGATGAATGAGAGGGTCAGCACCTGTCAGGAAGAGGTCATCCACATATAGCACTAGAATGAGAGGCTTCCCCTGCACAACCTTGAAGTAAAGGTTCGGATCGGCATTACTTCGAGTGAAGCCCAGCTTCATCAAGTAACTATCCATCCTCTCGTACCAAGCTCTGGGTGCTTGCTTTAACCCATAGAGGGCTTTCTTCAACCTGCAGACATGAGTGTCTCGATCCTGAACTTCAAATCCCAAAGGTTGTTCCACATACACCTCTTCCTTTATTGCACCATGCAGAAAAGCGGTCTTGACATCCATCTGATGAAGACTCCATCCTTGCGTAGCAGCAAGGGCTATGATTGATCGAATGGTGGTATATTGTGCCACAGGTGCAAATATGTCATCATATTCAATTCCTTCCTTTTGAGAGAAGCCACGGGCAACAAACCTTGCCTTGAACTTTTCAGCACTCCCATCAGATCCATGTTTGATCTTGTAGAGCCATTTTGCGGTGACAACAGATTTGTCCTTCGGTCTCGGGACCACATCCCAGACATCATTCTTCATTATGGACTCATATTCTTCGTGCATAGCATCCTTCCAAACTTGATGCTTTATGACTTCCTCAAAATATCCAGGTTCAGATTGTACAATAGTACTCATGGCAGCTAGATACCCTTGGTATCTACGCGGCTTCTTGCTTTCTCGAAATGTCCCCCTTGGGGCAGCATGACCCTTAGCATCTTCGAGGGTGTCCCTGAGCCATGATGGTCTCTTTCCCAGTGAAGGAGATGGATCAGTAGGGTCCATTGGTCCTTCAATATCAGGCATAGTCTCATCCTGTGGTTCTTCCAGATTTCCAGACCTTTCTTCATGATTTTCTCCAGATCTAGGAAGATCTACTACTTTCTTCAGGGAAGCATCTTCGTCAAAAGTGACATCATGACTTATCTCTACTTCCCTTTGACCAGGTACATAGACTCTATATGCCTTAGAAGTCTCACTGTAGCCCACAAACATTCCTTTCTTCCCAGTAGCATCCAGCTTACTTCTCTTTTCTTTCGGCACATGAAAATAGACGGGACATCCAAAAATTCTAAAATGTGAGACATCAGGTTTCTTACCAGAGAAAACCTCTTCGGGAGTTTTGGAGTCCAAAGCGGAATGAGGGCATCGATTTTGAATGTACACAGCAGTATTTGCAGCTTCTCCCCACAGAAACTTCGGTAGACCCTGGTCACATAGCATGGCACGGGCAGCTTCCACAATAGTCCTATTCTTGTGTTTAGCAACACCATTCTGCTCAGGAGTATATGCAGTGGTAGTCTCCCTCTTAATGCCAGCTTCTCTGCAAAAGTCTTTGAACTCATTTGACTCATATTCGGTGCCATTGTCAGTCCTCAAAATCTTGATCTTCTTTCCGGTCATATTTTCCACCAAGGCTTTGAAGGTACGGAACCACATGAAAGCCTCATCCTTCTTCTTCAAGAAGTATATCCAGGGTTTGCGAGAGAAGTCATCAGTAAATGTCATGTAGTAAGAACATCCCCCCAGGGATGTCACGAGCAACATACCAGATAGATCAGAATGGACCAGTTGCAATATATCGGATGTCTTTGTGACACTTGAGGGGAAAGGTCCCCTTGTATGTTTTCCTTCAGCACAGCCCTTACATACACCTTCATGATTATTTCCAAAGTCAGGCATCCCTGTCACCACTTTCCTTGCTTCGGGAAGGGCCTTGTAATGAAGGTGTCCAAATCTTCGATGCCATAGTTCGGTTTGTCGGATAGTATCACAAGTCATAGCTCCCAACAGGCTCCCTCCAACCTGGTAGAGTGTACCAACTCTAAAACCAATTGAGATAGCTTCCTTGAAGCTCTCCTTCCACATGAGCACCTTTCCATCAGAGAAAGTTACATTGAATCCTTTGTCTTCCATGGCAGATACAGACACACGGTTCTTCTTCAGTTTAGGTACATAGAGTACATCTTGCAAACGTAGGACTTGTCCTTGAGAGAAGTGGAGGGTCACAGTCCCTGTCCCTTTCACAGGATAAGTGGCATTATCCCCAAGGATAATTTCTAGATTAGTATCCCTTTCAACCATGTCATAAATTGCTTCCTTGAATCCAGTGATGTGTCTTGAGGCACCACTATCGATTATCCAGACATCCATAGTGTCGGGCGGAGATGCAGCTGAGAGAGCAGATACAAGAATATACTCATTTCTTTTATCAACAACATTAGACTCCTCATACCTGGTATTTCTGGACCTTTTAGAAGGTTGATTGTTTCCACCAAAGTGAGCCTTCCTCTTTCCTTTGGATTTGTCATTTCTTCGATTCCCATTCCTTCGGTTGTTGTTGTTATCATCACTATCGAGAGAATCCTTCTTGAAGGATCATTCTCTAGCATAGTGACCAGGCCTATGGCAGGTGAAACATTTACCCTTCTTCTCTTGAGTCCTTGTTCTTCCTTTGTCTTTAGAACCACCAGAGTTCTTCTTTCGGGAATGAGCACCATAGGCAGCATTTCTGTCAGTATCGAATTCCTTCATCCTTGTTTCTTCTTGCATACATCTAGACAAAAGCTCATCAAAGTTAGGAATGGTATTATTGTTGAGAATGGTAGTTGTGAGTACTTGTCATTCATATGGGAGTCCTCCAAGTGCGGTGATAACCATCTCATGATCAGCTATTGTCTCCCCAATAGCTAGCAGATTGTTCCTTGTTTCGGTCAATTTCAGAAAGAAAGTTTGAATAGACTCATCCCGGCCCTTCTTCATATTCTTCAACTTGTTCTTGAGGAATAGCACTTGGTTCACATTGTTTACCTTGAACATGAGGATCAATTTGTCATACATTTCCTTGGATGTGCCTAGTTTAGATATATAGGCAACCAGACTCTTATGTATGGATTCCCTGATCAACAGCTTTGCTCTGATTTCTCCCTTCTTATACTTGTTTCTAACAGCAGCGGTGGCATTGGATGGAGGTTCTTGAATCTTACCCGTCACATGATCCAAGAGATCATGATCTTCCAATTTGAGATCTAATATCATCTTCCAGGCATGGAAGTCATCCCTTCCAGTCAGCTTGTCATTCTCCTTGAATTCAAGACTAGTGGAACCCATTTCTTCCGGTGGTGATTGCCAACGATAGATTTTGTCTTCACCTCAGCTCCGATACCATGTAAATTTTTGTAGATGTTCTATGCTTGGAGCAACTTTACTTTTCTTACAGAAATCACACAAATAGTTAAGTAAAATGCAGATAGAACATATAAGTGGATCTTATAAAAGACAAACCAGAAACATAAAATTTTGGTGGTGCGTTACGGCGATCAACAGGATGCTTCAACTAGCAAAGTCTCGTTGGTCAGCCAACCCAGAATGTGTCACAACAATCCTCCAATCAGCAAACGAGTCAACCCAAATCAACTCCAAAAAAAGTCAATGCTCTCCTGAAAAAGTCAACGTAGGGCAGCAAGCTAAAAGTCAACGCAGCAGCAAATTGGTAAACCCTTTGACCTCGATTTCTGTGCCAAACAGTATGGCCTTCCAAAATCAAACTTCTCACCAAATTTCAGCCCAATTGGACCATGTGTTGACCAAAGTCAACGCTGGTCAAACCTTCTGCAAAACCCTAGCTGCAGCAACTCGTCCTTCAGTTCAGCCGTACAGAAATTCGTCCTTCTTCTTCACACGTGTGGCGTGGAAATGTCTTCTAAGGAGCTCTTACTACATCAGATGAAAGAAGAAGATGTGTGTTGTGTTGTGATGAAATGCTCTCCAACTTTGCCTGTATTTATATCCATCATTGGGGTGTGTGACACATCTGTTGGGGGTGTGAAACCTTAAGGCCGACCTGCACATATAATTTATTATGAATAATAAATTCAAAATAAATGTTCTGCTCATCGGATTAAGACATATTATATATGGATTTTACACCTCTCCATAAGAGGAATCCAACAAAAATATTAGCCTCTTAATCTGAGCATCATAACATGGAGTTTGGACCTAGTTGTCCAAATTTAACAAAAATGCTTATGGCAGATTTGCTCAATTTTATCAATATCCTCCATCTTTTCAAAATCAACAAGCTCCACAACTTCCAAATGTAAATCCACAACTTTCATTTCCATTTCCACAACAACAACCTTCTCAAAAAAATCCAAATCCTCAACTCATGCTCCCATACCAACAAAAGACAAATCAAATTCCAGCTCAGCCATTTCCAAATCCTAACAATAAAAATCCTCAGAATACTTACATGGTAGAAGGACAACAATTTCCTACCTATATGATTGTTCCTCTCAATGATGTACAACTTAGATCTGGTAGAGTTTTAGAAAAACCTTCTATAGATATTCAAGATCAAGATACCTCTGAGGAGGATTCTCTTCAAGTCAATAAGGGTTCTGAGGAAGCATCTCTTCAAAATTCAAGCATTCAAAAAGAAAAAGAAAAGTTAACCCCCACAACTCCTATAGTTGAGAAACCTGCATCTTTATCTACACCTCCTTTTCCTGAAAGACTACAAATTGACAAGGGAATGGAAAAACAAATCTTGTTGCCTAACTATGATTTTCTAGATGAATTGAAGAATGTTTGTATCAAGATTCCCTTGCTACAAGCCATTTGAGAGATTCCTATTCTAGCAAAAACCATAAAGGAGTTGAGTTTCAAAAGACCAGGAAGGAAACTAAAATACACAAGAAGAATCCACCTGGTAGGAAAGATTGCAAATATTATGATGGGAAAAATTACCATGCAGAAGTATGTAGATCTAGGAAGTCCAATTGTCAAGACACATATAAACGGGATATAAATTCCAAACACATTGATTGACTTAGGGGCTACTATCAACATTATGAGTAGACAAACTATGGACCAGCTAAAACTTCCTAACCTTCTTTTTACACCTACTTTACTGCAACTTGTAGATCGATCAATTATTAAACCAGATGGTGTATTAGAAGATATTTCGGTCTCCTTAGATTCTTGGGAATATCCAGTAGATTTTATGATTTTGACTCCCAAGAGTAATCTAGGAGGGCATCCACTTATCTTAGGAAGACCTTGGCTAGCCACAGCTGATGCTTTCATTAGTTGTAGATCTGGGGATATGTACATTTCTAATGGTAATTCGACAAAGAAATTCAATTTGTATCCTCCAGAAAAAGCAATCACAGAAGTAGGAGACAATGAATGGGTTGATGATGAGGACACTATACAACTTGTCTTTACCATTTCTGAAATCAGTGAGGATAGTCAAATTCTGAACACATTAGAAAATTTTGAGATATCTTCAGAATATGACCCCACACAATTTCAGTTGGAATCTGACATAGAATATTTATCATCAAGACAAATGTCTCTTTATTCTATGGAAGATTTTGGTAGTTCTACTATTGATATTTTTCCAGGAAAAACATTGAATATCAACAAACATTTGGAAAAGTCACAACAAGAAGAACTAACAAAAATCTTGCAAAAACATTATATTGCATTTGCATGGGAGTATACTGACATGAAAGGTATTGATCCTAAGACTTGCATCCATCATATCTATATTGAGGAAAACAGTAGACCAATTAGACAACCTCAAAGAAGGATGAATCCAAATCTTAGGGAGATAGTGAAAGAAGAGGTCCAAAAACTACTCAATGTAAACTTCATTTATCCAATTTCAGATAGCCGATGGGTTTCTCCTCTGGTTATAGTACCTAAAAAGAATGGTAAATGGAGGGTATGCATTGATTACAGGGAATTGAAAAAAACAACTTTGAAGGATCACTTTCCTTTGCCTTTTATTGATCAGGTATTAGATACACTAGCAGGTAAAAAGTACTTTTCATTTTTTGATGGTTTTAGTGGCTATAATCAAATTCAGGTAGCGCCTGAAGATCAAGATAAGACCACATTTACTTGTCCATGGGGAACTTTTGCCTAACGAGTGCTTCCTTTTGGGTTATGTAATGCACCTGCAACATTCCAAAGAGCAGTACTAGGAATTTTTTCTGATCTAATCCATGATTGTGTAGAGGTTTATATGGATGATTTTACAATTTATGGTAATTCATTTGAAGAGGCATAAGAAAATTTGGAAAAATTTCTTATAACATGTAAAGAAACAAAACTTTCATTAAGCCATGAAAAATGCTTTATGATGTTTACTGAAGGGGTTGTTTTGGGACATCATATTTCAGGAGATGGGATTAAGGTTGATAGATCAAAAGTTGAAGTCATCTCCAAGTTACCTATTCCAAATTGTCAAAGAGATGTTAGAATTTTTCTAGGATTTACTGGTTACTATAGAAGATTTATAGAAAAATTCACTAAAATAGCATCTCCACTCTTCAAATTGCTTACAAAAGATTGTGAATTCAAATGGGATCCTGATTGTCAATCAGCCTTTGAAACTTTGAAAACAAGAATATCTAAAGCACCTATCTTGAGAGGACCAAATTGGAAACTCCCTTTCCATATTTCTACGGATGCTTCAGATACAGCTCTAGGAGCTGTGTGGGGTCAAAAAGATTTAGTTCCTTATGCCATTTATTATACCAGTAAAAATTTGACTCCCACAGAGTTGAACTATACTGTGACTGAAAAAGAGTTTTTAGTTGTTGTTCATGCAATTAATAAGTTTAGACATTACATAACATGCTATGAAACTTTTATTCATACTGACCATTCTGCAATTAGATATTTAATGAATAAACTTGTTACTAATGGCAGAGTGACAAGATGGCTCTTACTTTTGCAAGAATTCAATATTACTGTGTTGGATAGACCAGGAAAACAGAATACAGTAGCTGATTTCTTGTCTAGAATTCAGAATACTAAAGAAGATTCTCCTGTAGAGGATAAGTTTCTTGATGAATACTTGTTTGCAGTAACTATTAAGACTCCTTGGTATGCATATATTGCTAACTATTTGGTTACAGGGAAACTACCTTCACATTTATTTCCAAGTGAAAAACGAAAAATTATTCAGGAGAGTTCAAAATATTCATGGATTTCTAACAAATTGTTTAAAACAGGGCCAGATCTTGTGATCAGAAGATGTGTCAGGGAAGATGAAATGCCTGATATTCTTAAGGCATGTCATGATGAACCATGCGGTGGGCACTTTGTAGACAAAAGGACGGCCTATAAAATCCTCTCTTTAGGATATTATTGGCCTTCCCTCTTCAGAGATGCAAAAAAATATGTCAAAAGGTGTGACAGCTGCCAAAGAGTAGGGAAACCTACCCTTTCAAATGAAATGCCATTGCAAACACAGGTACTCATTGAAACCTTTGAAAAATGGGCTTTAGATTTCATGGACCTATTAATCCACCATCTAAGCAAAAGAAGTATATATTGGTTTGTACTGATTATGTTACTAAATGGGTAGAAGCCAAAGCATTAGTATCTGCTACTGAAAATTTAGTTGTTCATTTTCTTTATGAGGATATTTTTATTAGCTTTGGTGTTCCAAGAGAAATTGTGACAGATCAAGGAAGCCAATTCACATCCAACTTGGTGGAGAAATTGATGGAAGAATACAAAATCAAGCACAGAAGATCTACTCCTTACCATCCACAAGAAAATGGTCAAGTGGAGTCCACAAATAAAGTTCTTGAAAGTATCATCACCAAAACTGTTCATCTACATAGAAGAGATTGGGCAGAAAGGCTTCCTAAAGCCTTGTGGGCCTACAGAACTACATGGAGGAATACAACAGGACATTCTCCCTATGAACTTGTTTATGGGAAAGAAGTCTTGCTCCCCATTGAGTTCCAAGTCAAGACCTTCAAGATAGCAGTTCAGTTGGGGATGGACTTATCGGAAGCCCAAAAGCATAGAATGGAGCAGTTGAATGAGCTAGATGAGATCAGACAAGAAGCAATTTTAAGAACTGATCTAGTTCAATATCAAAGAGCTAAATGGCATGACAAGTACATAAAAGAGAAGAAGTTTCAAGAAGGAGATTGGGCATTGTTATTTTATTCCAAGTTTAAATATTTTCAAGGAAAATTTCAGACTCATTGGCTTGGGCCATATGAGATTGACAAGATCTTTAGCAATGGAGCGGTAAGAATCAAGACTATTGATGAGTTTCAAACCCCTCTTATTGTGAATGGCCACAGATTGAAAGTTTATCATAAGCAACTCTCAAAAGAGGATTTTGTCAAATTGTTTCAAGAGAATTCTGCAATTAGGCTGGTACAGAAGAATTCTTCTTCTCCACCAGCCTAGCTTTTGTTCTTTTCAATTTAAAAAAAAAATAAATAAAAAAATAAAAAATTCTATAAGCCTGAAAACCAATCACTGATTGGCAGTCTTATACAGAAAATATAGGGTGAAAATCAGGAACACCTGACACTCTATATTTTCCAAAAAAAAAATCTCTCTTTCATTTTACAAGTTTTGTGACCATCCACTCCATTCCATTTCACTTCATCCCACTTCATTTTCACTCCACTTCATTCCATTTCACTTCATTTTATTCCATTTCATGAATAAAATTCTTTTTCATGACCATTTCCATCTAGTCATTTGTCATCCGTTCATGTTCATTCATCCAAATAATAGCTGTGTCAGTTTCCGCAGCTGACATCTGTTTCCGCAGCTGACACCAGTTTCCGCAGCCAGAAGCAGATTCCGTAGCTACAACTCTGTTTTCAAAAAGAATGTATAGCCAGATGTTATTTCCATAATATTGAAATTAAATGCAGGTGAGAGGACAAAAAATAAAGGCATGGAGCATTCAAGATACCAATGGAGAGCAACTAATTGAAGACCAAGGAAAAAGGAAAAGATTCCAAGGTATGAGTAAAATTCATTTCAAATAGCATTGAAAACACATTTTTATATAGTTCTAAACCATAAGCTCCATCCATTATGTGCAATGATTATATTGACAAATTCCGTAACCCTTTCACGATCTCCATATGATCCTCTCGCATTCATTCTCAAACGGTTCCATAATTAAACCCCCGATCTTCACTCATACTCCGATATTCCACCGGTGATAATGAGACGTAGTTGATTTGAGCACGGACTCTTACAGCCGCATAAATCCATAGCCGTTGTTTAAACATGCTCACATTTATTGTGCAGCCACCAAATTTCAAAACACTGTCGGATGTGTTATACTCCACCTATTTGTTCTGTTAATATCACAGCCATGTCTCCGCCGTGCTCACGAAACCCCTCTCTGTTCTATCTCACTCCAATTCGTTCTCTATAACGCTAAAGCCTGTATATCCACTCTTTGATATCTACCTACAGTCATTGTGCTCATCTCCGTGCATTCAGCCGTTCTATTTCCATTGAACCCTCACGCAGGAAAATTTTTGAAGAGCAGAAAGAAGGATGGGTAAATTGCTAAGAGCAGAACCGGAAGGACCTAAGTTCATGGAGGGATATCCGCAAGTCAGGGATATATTGAAGAAAGAAAAGTGGCTGCGGTTTATCCAAAAATTTAGAGGTTATCATAAAGAAGTGACAAAAGCATTTGCAAGGTCATTCAATGGCCTGGAAGTAGAGATTGGAGACCTTAAGTTTACAGTGAATGAGGCGTCTATAGCAACTACCACGGAACTTCCTCAAGAGGGTGAGCGTTGGTTTAAAAAAAAAGCATTAGTGATGAAGCCTGGAGAACAATCTTACGAAACCAAGGTATGGACATAACTATTTTTAAAAGAGGAATTCCTGTTCATGCATTGAAAGAGGAATGGGCTACTTTGCTGCTAGTTGTTCAAAAATTCATTACCTGTGAAGGCCGTTTTGGGTCCATGTATATGTACCATACCAGGTTGCTGATGAATTTTCTAGATAATCAAACTCTCAATCTCCCATATTTTCTATTAAATAGTTTGAAGAAAATGTCGGTGACTGTTTAGAAGCATTTGGGAGATGTAGAACCACATCTATATCACCATGGTCTTATAAAAATTTTGATTGAAAAAGAGTTGAAGGAGAAGAAGGACACATGGGAACAATTTTTGATTAGAAATTTCTTTGAGGAACCTCAGGAAATTCCTGAAGGTAGCACAACAATAAGGATTAGGAGAAAAAGAATAAATGATGAAACTCAAATTACTCCTACTCAAGAAATTCATGAAGGTATCACATCAAGAAGGAGTAGGAGAAAAAGAACAAATGATGAAATTCAAAATACTCCTACTACTACAATTGAAAGATCTGATAGGGAAGAGAGACTGTCAAAAAGGAAGAAGAGGAGAGGTTTGAATGTACTAGATGAAGTGTCAAGGCATATGAACTGAGGAAGGATTATCAAAATTTTGGTTGCATGAGGACATGCAACACCTTCACAGTGGGGTTATGTTGAGTCTCAAATATGCATCTTTTCCATACACTTTTCTATACCTTTTTCATCCACCTGAACCTCCCAAGTTGTCAATATCATTGTATATTAATTGCAAAAGAGCATCTAACATGGTTTTTAACTATATTTTTGTGTCTGCTGTTTGATTTAGATTTTTCTCATTTAGCTGCGGAATCTTGCCACTTTCTGCAGCCATTTTGGTAAACTCTATGTTACAGGTGTCTTCGGGAGAAACGAGCCACATGGGCAAGTCTAAAATGATATGGACATGGATCGTGTCCTATTGGCTCGAGAAAATCCATCTAAAGAGGCTGCGGTCAAAGGTGTCCAAATGGAAGTCAACCGTAGAGTCCCACGGTGACAGGACTCTGTTTCGTGTCACGTGAAGGTTCATATGGCCATTTCTGAATTGCGGGAGACAAATCAACATCTGTACACGGCTCCATAGCCGAATTCAAACATCCACTCCTCATAGATTTACTCTTCAATACGGCCATGATCCTAGATCTGTGGATGTAATGGTCTACGTGTTCTCCATCAGCATAAACTTTAGGGAATCAGTTGTATTTCCTTTGTTATAAATAACGTGTTTGTATACGCATATTAGATTAGTCTCTGTTAGTTTTTATTAGTCTGCTCTGTAATGTAATTACGTTGCACTTGTGCCGTAATATCACCTTTCTGTTATGACTGCATTTTAATATAAGAAGACTCTGTTTTCAAACGTAATTCGTACTTGAAGATTGTTGCCAAGGCTGGTGTAGAGGGCCCCTGCACTCGCCAAGGTTCTGTGCATTATTGTATAGTTCTTGTTTTATTTCTTTAAAGCTCATTGTGCCATAATCCATTCACATGTTTATACATTGCATCTTTCATGGTATATATACTTCATTTTTGTTTATAATCTTTCATGCTTTCCATTTTACTTCTGTCTTTCATGTTTTATGTTATTGTTAACTGATCAGTGTTCTTGTTTCAGGTTATAAATAGGCAGCCCGGGCATTTTCATAACTTTTTGACTAATGACATGGAATTAATATTGTTCTGCTGCTAATTTTCTTTTCTTATTTTCTGTTTAATTTCATTACTGCTTTTTTTATTTCAGTTTTGCTCATTTGCTTCAGTAGTTAGATTTAGGTATATTAAATTGCTCATAACATCTTCAGTTGCCTCCGAAAGCCACAGTTGGACTGATGGTGGGGGATTGAATTATGGATGTGTTGTTTGATATTAGTTTCCTTTCTGCAAATTAGACATATTAAATTGCTCATAACATCTTCATTTGCCTCCGAAAGCCACAACTAGACTGATGGTGAGGGATTGAATTATGGATGTGTAGTTTGATATTAGTTTCCTTTCTGCAAGTTAGATATATTAAATTGGTCATAGCATCTTCAGTTTCCTCCGAAAGCCACAGATGGACTGATGGTGAGGGATTGAATTATGAATGTGTAGTTTGATATTAGTTTACTTTCTGGAAGTTAGATATGAGGTTACTCAAGTTGTTTATGGTTACCTCCGAAAATCATAGCTGGACTAATGATGAGGAATCAGAAGATAAGTTGATGTAATTTGATTTAGATTTATTTTTTTGCAACTTTAGGATTTCTTTCAGCATAGTTTCTTTTGTGTTTAGACATCAGCAAGAATATTTTGGTTTTCATGCTCAATAGTTCGCTGTTTTGATTTATTAGACTAGCAGCACATTTTCATTTCCTTTCAAGTTTTGTCATTGTATGTTTCAATTTTTTTTTTTTTTTTAAGTTTCAAGTTGGTAAATCATTATAGAGGATATCATTTCCTTGAAAAATCATAACCATACTTTTTTTTATTTCCATCTCACATTAGAAAACCAAAAACGACAAAAAGTTAAGAAATAGGTTATCTTGCACATATAGTGCGCCGCACTTCATCAGCTTATGAATCCTGGATTGATAAATTAATGTAGCAATTTAGGACACACTAAATTGACAAAACACCTATCGCAAAAGACCAAGGCACCTTACACTTTTGCATAGATTTCTGAAAGATCCCAAACTTGCATACCACCATCGAACTCCTTGATGACACCCAACCTCTAGAACAATGCCTAGTACAACTAGAGCTAGTTGACAAAATCAGGCGACAATCGCTGCAACACAATGAGGCCCATAAGAAAAGGGTAAAAGCATCATTTGACTACCATATCACCCCTCGCTCATTTACCAAGGGAGAGTTAGTCCTTCGCTATGATGTCGCAAAAGAGGCCTTAGGGCCAGGAAAGTTCAAAACCTTGTGGAAAGGGCCCTATATCATCAAAAATTGTCTTCGGCAGGGAGCATACATCTTGACAGAACCAGACAGAACCTACCTCACTAACCCTATCAACGAACTTTACCTTAAGAAGTTCTACCCATAAGGGCCCCAGTAGCCCTTATCCCCTAGAGTTAGAGTACACACAAATCCCAACACCTAAATATTTTTGACCCAAGGACCTAAATGCACTCAAAGTGCCACCATGAATCACCAACTTGAACCCTATTTCGAATTTGCTGATGGAGCATCGTGATGGTCTCAAAACTTAGCTAGAGCCACCTAGGTCATCTACCACCCTGATTGATCACCACTATGTTCAAACAGCATGTGAATTAGATCAGCAACCAACAATCAGGCAGAATATGAAGCCATTATCAGACTTATGTGTGAGGCCCGCCATCAGAGAATCCACCATATGCATGTATAACTTGATTCCTTGTTGGTGGCATCGCAGTTGAACCAAACATTTGAAACCACAGATGCAAACCTGTTTAGAAGATATTTGTGTGCCAAAAACTCAAGCAGGAAATTTGATTACATTACATTTTCACATGTATCAAGGAATCAAAACCATGTAGCTGATTGTATAGCCAACAATATCCTAGATTGGAATGCATCGCGAATAAACTACCATACATAAAAAACCAAAAACATCGATATCCATCAGCATAACACAAAATGCATAAATTGAAATAGATAGCGCACCATGTAGAGCCGTAAAAAGATCTCTCATATATATATCAAAAAATATGTGTATCTGAGTACAAAAATAGTATCATTAGCCCAGTGGCTAGCCCAAAAATACAACGATCGTCAAAAAATAAGGGAAGCATCCCCATAACAGGTGTTTTCCCTGTGTACAAAACTACTATAGGGGGGTGCCCCCTCAAGAGGAGCACCTCGGCCCACCACTACTCCTGGTGCCACCACCGGAGCTATTGTTGCCACTGCGATAGCTACCCATCGTAGAGTGGGTCGGTAATCCCTCTCGCGGGCCATCACTATCTCTAGACAAACCTCCTCGAGGTCATCCATAAAACCTCGGGCAGGCAACCCAGGGGTCAAATGGTCCACTTGACCCCGAAAGTCCTCTAGAGCGGCCACCTAAGTCATAAGTACTGTGATGTGCTCCTCAGTCGCATCTACATGATCTCTCTTGGCCACTACCTCAGCTACAACAGAGCTGCTACCCTCACCAAAAGGGATAGCACCATCCCCGCTAGGTCCACTGGCACCACCTGGTCCACCTGCGGCACCTGCTTCCTGACCACCCCGCGGTCGTGGCAGATGATCATGACCCACCAGTCGGGCCACTGGGCATCCCACCTCACCAACATCTGCACGAGTAACCAAAATAATGTCAGCATCAATAAAAAAACACACAAGTACGTAAAAACTCGAACAAATGCAGAAAAATAACACATACCTGTAAGACCCCAAACATAACCAAAAGGGAGACCGATATCTGGATCACCCTGAAAGTCCATCCCTACATACGAGAAGGGAAAAATCATCTATGGATTGGCCTCAAACTAGGACTCTGTCGTGTCATTCCAATAACGAGCCACCATGCCACCACCGTCGCGTGGCATCACCAGAGCCCACCTCCTCATGTGTGGCTCCCTCGGCCCACCAATAGGCATAGCTACAACTGGCCTTAGCAGCACGACCCTCTCGTACATAATGTTGCACAAGATGCTAGAGTACACAAATTATTTGGATCCACATTGGACCCTATTCAGTTGCGACACCATACTATCAAAATAGAAATGGGCAAAATCAAAAAAATGCTCGTTCCTCAAACAGTGTAAAACTCCCACTAATGGGATCGATGCCCGATGTGGAGAAAATGACCTCATGAGTTGCACAATAATGACTAGAGCACACTGCTCGACCACATCTTTCATTGCTACAATATTGATGCACCCCTCAGTAAGAGGTGCACCACCACAATGCCTCCTCCGGAACCTGTCCATGTTCACTCGCCCATCAAGGAGTGGATACCTCAGCGGCTCACCATGAGGTAGTAATCTAGTCACAAAGTATATATCCGTCTCTGGATGGATAATCAAGTTCACCCGCCTCAGGATGAACATATTGCACCTCCTGCACCAATGTTGTATGATATAACGTAACAATCAGTCCTACGACTAAAGGAACTCATTCTCAGCAAATTTTAGAAGGCCCCATGTGGCCTATGGATGGCACGCCCCAGCATCAGTAGCTAGAGAGGTCTTGCTCTTGGGCCAATATCAATATCTCCACACCAACCTATCAAGCAACAGGCACCCATCATTATAGAGAAGAAACATCAAAAGGGACAACAAAAACCCAAGTTTTCACAAAAAAACCTACCATTGCGTGCTTGTCTCTCAAACAGGCACACCCTTGCATGCATGTTTCGTTCATAGGCACGCACTTACATGAAAAAAGGAGGGAATAATGCGTCTTCATGTAGCTATCCCTCGAAAATAAGCGCAAGGGGGGCACCTCTTTCCCTAGATCACCCACACAATCTAGGAAAAAAATAGCCTTTGAGGTTGTACAAACCCAATTTGTACGGCCCCTAGCATCGCCAAACTAAAAATATTGAAATGCATGACATCATGGAAGTTACCTCGACATAATATTTCTAATCCTTGGTACACAGGTTGACCACAATGGCAAGAAAGGCTTTGCAATCACCACTGATCTCCCAAAACTCAGCAAGTACAAATGAATAGGATTAGGGCCATAATCCCATATTTATTGCCCTTTTCCAAAACGTCGGAGGTCCATAACAGGAGATCAGAATTTTCATTCTGCAAATTGTAATTTGCACCATCATCAGCATACCATGACGAACGAAAGAGATGCCTCACATTCGCCTTCCAGAAAAATATTTTTCAAGCACCCGAAGGTATGCACCCTCCCATATTCCTTTCCAAAATTCATGTTTTTCAATAATATTGGATGAAAAGAAGATTATTTCACTTGACGTAGTTGTTTTGTTCAGGAAGAACCCACAAACCATTCACAGCACCATCCACTGAAAGTTCTGGAGTAGGTATCATTCTACCCTCAGCATGATAGAGTCCGAGAGAGCTCTGCATATCCTGACATCATTTCTCCATTAGAAATAAACCATAGCATCCTCATATCCGACCAAATTTATCATCACCTCACCCTACATATGATAAATTCCCACGATGGTAGGTAGAGCCTCCCCTCCATGGTGATCGTCATCCAAAGTAGACCATACATCGACCCAAAAGTGATGCCATGGCCATACCATTTTAGTATGGGAAGCACCTCATGCCCATCCACATATCATGCATAAGGTCAAGTTCACCATTCAAACTCAACCCCCTTCCAAGACGATCAGGTTGTACAAGCAGATTGAAAGCGCACCGCATTTGGTCAGCCATACCTCCATCAGCATAATCCCATCTGTGACATCTTCCGCTTCATCAACCCTGCACATGAGACTAACCAATGGGACCCCTACTCCCAGCAAAACATCGTCCTCACACCTTCAGTGAGCAACCCTCTTTCATGTTTTGAGGTACCCATCTCTATGTTTTTTACAAACCAAACCCCATTATTTTATACTTTTTCTAAGTGTACAAAGACCACAAATGATTCCCTTCACCACTTCACCCTCATATTTCACCTTTTCTTCCATGGCAGCAGTCCCCCATCTCCCTTGGTCAAAGTATTTCACCCCCCATGCATGCACCATTACGAAAATCATAGCTGGTTCACACCCGCCCTGGAATTCCTACCGACTCCAGGGATTTTTCCTTCAGAAATACCTATGACCGCCACCAAGCTACTCAGGTATACTTTGACCTCGCACCACTGAATCCCCATCATCTATTTTCAGTCACTTCTCACCAACATGCCTATGTTAAACCCATCATATCTCGATCCCCGACCCCTTAGTTCGATGACTCATAGTTAAGTGAAGGCTTCCCTTTTTATCAACCTCAACTCCTCTTTTCCAAAAAGGAAGTAGTACCTTGGATAATCCCTCCCCATGCAAAGGGGTATCCTCGAGTGGCACTGTGGGAGACATCATTGTCCATAGATGTCATCGATTCTCCTGACATTTGACCACATCAAAAGCTTTCATGTCACACTGGTATTATACCTTACAACCATTGCACTTTGATCAGATCTATTGAAGACCCGTGCCTCTATAAGCATCTCTGAAAACAATACTTACATGGCGAGGTCCCATCTAGTACATATGCGTACATGTCACGGTGATATGCCATACAAAGATTACGCATATGGGTACCACATTCCACCTATTATCAAATAAAAAACACCCTTGAGGACGTCAACAGTCATCGTCAACAACCACCAGCATCACTACCATAGTAGTGGCACAGACAGCACATGTATTTGTCAACTTTGTTTAACTAGCCATAGCATCACGAGCATGGGACATGCCTGCCTCGTTGAAATTTTGTAAATATGTTGTATCTTTTTTCTACTTGTAGGGGATCCATTAGGCCATGTTTATCTTAGAAATGCTACAAGGTGTTGTCAATTCCAAAATACACGCAAAACTCTCTCTCTCTCTCTCTCTCTCTGCATACGATATAGAAAAGAAACTATAATGTATTTCAGCTATACAGTTCTTCCTAGACCTCACAATTAGGGGGAAAATGTTAACACTAGAAAATCATATAGCAGAAGACAAAATTAATTAATGTTGAGCCCAAGGGTTTACAGGACAAGAATACATTACAGAATCAAGAAGTATCTAAAATCTCTAAGGTTTTGAGAAAATCAAATTTGAACTAGTCATAAATGCTCAAATGCATATTTTATCCTTCAAGAAAAGTTCCTTTTTCTCGCATTTTTTCTCGATAAGTGTGCATTCCTGGAAAAGGAAAAAATTCACTTTCTAGAACCACAAGAAGCAAAGGACAGTTGCTCCTTATGTGAAAGTTGCCTAAGGACAACCACCAATGCCTCCTTAGACATTATGTGAGCACACAAAAGAATATTTTAGCAAACAATGGAATCACACATCTCCCTTGGGTCACCATCCATCATGTACCAAGGGAGGGAAGGAGGATTTGAAGCTCACCTACATAAACCCACCAAGAGATGACAAAGGGTGATCACAAGGTTATGCTAACCAAAGTTTCCCAAGCAACACCAGCATTGTGTGTGACATAGCGCTGGAGCTAAAGAGGACTCGATAGTTGGCCAGCCAACATCTTAGTCCACCACAATAGAGAGAGAGAGAGAGTGAGATTGCATCAGAGGTAGATCTTGGAAGGAAACATCCTTGCATCGAGACCTAGAGCCATTGGCTAGGGGCCCTTTTTCAAGTGGGTAAAATTTCTTCTTGATTTCAAACGTTTAATAAGACGAGGCCATCAAGCCATCGTTTCCATTATTATCATTTGTAACTCTCTATATAGCTTATGTATATTTGTGTTTTTTTAGTTTTATTTTAACCAGAGCATACTTCAGCATACTATTTCCATTAATTTTTATGCTTTTGAGCTCCCCCACTTTCTGCATGTTACCAATAGTTTAGAGAGTAGACCACACTCTTTAAGCTTGTGCGATTTCATACACCCATGCGACTAATCCACAACAACAGTTACGATTAAGGTTAAAGTCAAGGTTAATGGTTTGGTTAAGGTTAAGGTTAAGGTTAGGTTAATTTAAGGTTAAAGTTAAGGTTAAGGTTAGGTTAATGGTAAAGTTAAGGTTAAGGTTAGGGGAAGGTTAAGGTTAGGTTAAGGTTAAGGTTAATGTTAAGGTTAGGTTAAGGTGAGGGTTAGGTTATAGTTAAGGTTAAGGTTAGGTTAAGGGCTTGGTCAAGGTTATGGTTAAGGTTAAGGTCAAGGTTAAGGGTAAAGTTAAGGTTAATGTTAGGGTAAATTTATAGTTAAGGTTAAGGGTAAAGTCAAGGTTAAGGTTAACGTGAAGGTTAAGGGTTACGGGTTTAGTCAGGTTAAGTTTAAGGTTAAGTTTAAGGTTAAGGTGAAGGTTAAGGGTAAGGTTAAGGTTAATGGTTTGGTTATGGTTAGGTTAAGGTTAAGGTTTTGGTCAAGGTTAGGGTTAGGGGTAAGGTTAGGGTAAGGTTATGGTTAAGGTTACAAGAAGGTTAAGGTTAAACTTAGGTTAAGGCAAGGTTAAGGTTAAGGTTACGGGTTTAGTCAGGTTAACGTTAAGGTTAAGGGTTTGGTGAAGGTTAGGGTTAGGTTATAGTTAAATTTAAGGTTAGGTTAAGGTTAAAGTTAAGGTTAAGGTTTTTGTCAACATTAGGGTTAGGTAATAGGTAAGGTTAAGGTTAAAGTTAAGGTTTGGGTAAAGGTTAAGGTTAAGGTTAAGGTTAAGGGTCTGGTCAAGGTTAGGTTATGGTTAAAATTAAGGTTAAGGTTAAGGTTACCGTTAATGGGGTAAGGTTAAGGTTAAGCATTAAGGTTAAGGTTAAGGTTAAGGTCAAGGTTTTCGTCAAGGTTAGGGTTAGGTTATAGTTAAGTTTAAGGTTAAGGTTAAGGTTACAGGAATATTCATGTTAAGGTTAAGGTTAAGGGTTTGGTCAAGGATAGGGTTAGGTTAAGGTTAAACTTAAGGTTACGGGTTTAGCAAGGTTAAGGTTAAGGGTTTGGTAAAGGTTAGGGTTAAGTTATAGTGAAGGATAAGGTTAAGTTAAGGGTAAAGTCAAGGTTAGGGTTAAAGTTAAGGTTAAGGTTAAGGGTAAGGTCAAGTTTAAGGTTACAATTCTTAACATTAACCTTCACTATAACCTAACATGAACCATAACCTTAACCTTAACTTTAACTATAACCTATCCTAACCTTAGAATTTACTATAACCTAACCCTAACCTTGACCAAACCCTTAACCTTGATGAAACCCTTAACCTTAACCTTAACCTTAAACTTAAACTAACCTTAACCTTAACCTTAACTTTAACCTAACCTAATCCTTAACCTTAACTTAACCTTAACCTTAACTATAACCTAACCCTAACTCTACCCTAACCATAACATTATCTATAACCTAACTGTAACCGTAACCTTACCCTTGATCTAACCTTAACCTTAACCTTTAGATTGACCTTAACCTTAACCTTAACCTTAACTTAACCTTAACCTTGAACTTAACCTTAACTTTAACTATAACCTAACCTAACCTTGACCTTAACTATAACCTTACCCTAAGCATGACCAAACTCTTAACCTTAACCTTAGCCTTAACCTAACCTTAACCTTAACCTTAACCTTCCCATAACTATAACCTTAACCTTAACCTTAATTTTCACGGTAAACTTAACCTTGAATTTACCGTTAACCTAACCTTAACCCTTTAACCTTAACCGTAACCGTTAGATAACCATAATCTTAACCATGACTTTACCCATAAGCTAACCTTAACCTTAACCATATCCTAACCCTAACCTTGACCAAACCTTAAAATTAACCTTAACCTTAACCTTAACATTCCCCTAACCTTAACCCTAAACTTAACTTTAACCTTAACCTTCCCCTAACCATAACCTTAACCTTAACCTTCCCATAACCATAACCTTAACCTTGATGTTGACCTTACCGTTGACCTTAACCTTAATCTTAATCTTAGCCTTAACCTTCACCTAGACCTTAAACTTACCCTTAAACTTATCTTAACCTTAACCTAGCCATAACCTTACCTTAACCATAACCTTAACGATAACATATCCTTAACCTTAACCTTACCGTTAACCTTATCTTAACCATACCTTAACCATAACCATAACCTTAACATTATCCTAACCTTAACCTTGACTCTACCCTTAACTTAACCTTAACCATAACCTTATCTTTACCCTTAACCTTAACCTTAGTCTTAACCTTAACCTTAACCTTAACTTAACTATAACCTTAACCTTCACCTTAACCTTAAACTTAACCTTGACTTTACTCTTAACTTAAAGTTAACCTAACCTTAACATTAAGTTAACCTTAACCTTCACCTTAACCTTACCCCCTTAACCTTAACCTTAACCTTAACCTTGACTCTACTTGAACCTAACCTTAACCCCTTAACCTTAACCTTAACTTTACCCTTAACCTTAACCTTAACCTTGACTCTACCTTAACCTAACCTTAACCCCTTAACCGTAACCTTAACTTTACCCTTAACCTTAACCAAACCCTTAACATTAACCTTAAATTAAACTTAACCTTAACCTTGACCTTAACTATAACCTTCCGTTAACCTTAACCCTAAGCCTAACCTTAACCCTAACCTTAAATATAACCTAACCCTAACCTTTACCAAGCCGTACCCTTAAGGTCAAGGTTAACGTTAAGGTTAAGGTTAAGTTTGGGTAAGGGTTAGGTAAAGGTTAAGGTTAGGTTAAGGTTAATGTTAAGGTTAAGGTTATGGTTATGGGAAGGTTAAGGTTAAGGTTTAGGTTACGTTAAGGGTTTGGTCAAGGTTAGGGTTACGCTATAGTGAAGTTTAAGGGTAAGTTAAGGGTAAAGTCAAGGTGTAACCCTTAACCTTAACCTTACCCTTACCTTCACCTTAACCTTTACCTTGAATTTACCCTTAACCTAACCTTCACCTTAACGATAACCTCTCCCTAACCTTGACCTTAACTTTACCCTTAACCTTGACCTTAACCTTAACCTTAACCTTGACCTTGACCTTGACCTTAACCCAACCTTAACCTTATCTTACCCTTAACCTTGACCTTAACCTTCCCAAACCCTTAACCTTAACTTAACCTTAATATTAACCTTAACATAAAATTTAACTTGACTAAACCTATAACCTAAACCTTAACCTAACCTTAAACTTATCTTAATCTTAACCTTAACCTTAACCTTAACCTTAACTTTGTGTTAGGTGAATTCAAGGTTAAGGTTACATTAAGGGTAAAGTCAAGGTTAAGGTTAGGGTTAGGTTATTGTTAAGGTCAAGGTTAAGGTTAGGTTAAGGTTAAGTTTAAGGTTAAGGTTATGGGTTTAGTCAGCTTAAGGTTAAGGTTAAGGGTAAAGTCAAGGTTAAGGTTAGCTTAAGGTTAAGGTTAAAGTTAAGGTTCAAGTTAAGGTTAAGGTTAAGGGTTTAGTTAAGGTTAAGGGTAAGGTTAAGGTTAAGGTTAGGTTAAAGGTAAAGTTAAGGTTAAGGTTAAGGGTTTGGTTAAGGGTAGGGTTATGTCATAGTTAAGGTCAAGGTTAAGGTTATGGTTAAGGTAAGGTTAAGATAAGGTTAAGGGTAAGGTTAAGGTTAAGGTTATGGTTAAGGTTAGGTTAAGGTTAGGTAAATGTTAAGGTTAAGGTTAATGTTAAGGTTAAGAGTAAATTTAAGGTTAAGGTTAGGTAAGGTTAAGGTTAAGTTTAAGGTTAAGGTTATGGTTAAGGTTAGGTTAAGGGTAAATTTAAGTTTAAGGTTAGGTTAAGGCTAAGGTTAAGGGTATAGGTTTAGTCAGGTTAAGGTTACAGGTTTAGTCAGGTTAAGGTTAAGGTTAAGGTTAAGGGGGTAAGTGTTGTCCAGGTAAATCCCCTCTGCAAACAGAGGTGATCCCTCTAGCCCTAGGTTGGGTCTAGCAACTACGGGAACATACTAAAATCTACCTTCCTAGATTGTAAATTAAATTTAGAGCAAGGAAGATGACCAACCTAGTCCTGATGCTACGTTGTCATATTCCGTCAAAGCTTCTTGATCCGTCGCTCTTCTCAATCTTGATAGAAGATATTACCAACATTCAATTACCTTAACATATAGTCAAGACACCACGACAAGTGTAAAACCACGACAAACATAAAACAATTATAACCTATCTAACTGATCAATGAATGCTAGAAATGTCATTATAAATGTAAACGAGAGTGGAATATAAACATTAGATGCATTTTATTATGATAAAGACAAGGGGAGTTTAGAACTAAGCCTTGATGTTGAGGCTCTCCTTCGATAGGTCTGTATCCAAGCATGTTTTCCACACCCTCATGAACAAAGGTCCAATATCTCACTATGTTCTCAACATGCACAAACAATCACACTCTACACTATTCTCCTGAAGCTATGATTGCTTCTTCTCAATGATTGCTAACTTTTTCAACTACATGTTCAACTAGCACATCAATGGAAGATGGCTATATTTACAGAGGAGAGGAGGAGGTTGGGATCCCTACAATAATGGAAAGGAGGCCTTATCCCTTGGGATGTTTCCCCATAAGGTGGAAACAAGAGGCCAAAGGAGGAAGGTCATGGTTATTTAGTTGAACCACTCCCTATGACTCATCCACGAAGTTGTTGTGATTGAAAATTCACCACTATGTTACCTTAACCTTATCTTATCCTTAACCTTAAATTATCCTTAACCTTAACCTTAACCTTAACCTTTACCTACTATAACCTTAAGCTTGACCTAATCGTAACCTTAACCTTAACCTTAACATTATCTTACCCTTAACCTTAACCATAACCTTAACCTTGACTTAACCCTTAATATAACCTTAACCTTAACCTTAACCTAACCCTAACCTTAACCAAACCCTTAACCTTTACCTTAACTTGACTAAACCCATAACCTTAACCTTAACCTTATCCTTAACCTTCACCTTAACCTTGACTTTACACTTAACCTAACCTTAACCTAACCTTAAATATAACCTAACCTTAACCTTTACCAAACCCTTGACCTTAACCTTAACCTTAACCTTAACCTTAACCTAACCTTAACCTTAACCTAAACTAACCTTAAATTTACCCTTAACCTAACCTTAATTGTAGCCTTAACCTGAACCTTAACCTTATCTTAACTTAACCTAACCTTAACCTTAACCTTAACCTTAACTAAAACCTTCCCCTAACCTTAACCCTAGCCTTAACCTTAACTTTACCCTTAACTTAATCCTAACCTTAACTATAACCTTAACCTTAACAAAGCTCGAAAAATAAGGAGAAAAAGTATGCTTTGTGGTCAAATCATTCTTGAAATAAATCTGCATGACTAATCTGTTCATCAGTTCTATATCCTGTTCAGAACAACATCAAATGGATTAAAAGTACCTGTTTCATGATAAAAACATAATAAAACTATAGTCATAGCAATAAATTTAACTTGAAAATAATTAAATGACTATTAAAAGTAGTTTCACTATTCATTTTTACCATTCCGTAGTTACCATTTGCATTTTGGAGCTTTGAACCTGATTTTTTCCCCCAAACTTCAACTATTGATTGCGTCAAATTGGTAAGAATGTTTTGAATGCCCCCTGAAAGAGCACATGTCGAATGTTCCCTATAAGAGAAGATGGCCCCCAAGCTTCATTTCATTCACCTAAGTAGATTACTAGTTACTGATAGCTAGATGGAATGAAGGTTCATTTATGTGATTAGATGGAATGATCATCATAATTAGGAGAGGATTTGTTTCCTTTTTTAATGATCTTGACACAGGAAAAGAAATATTCTCATGGAACCTTGTATCACCTTTTAATGAGATTGACATAAGACAAGGAACTATGCTCATGGCCTGTTTCATTTTTTAACGAGGTCGACACAGTAAAAGAACTTTCCTTAAGGGCACTTGTTTCATTTTTTAACGAGGTTGATACAAGAAAAAAGAACTATCCTCATGGGAACCTGTTTCACTTATTGAATTTGACACAGGAAAAGAACTATCCTCAACGCCTGTTTAATTTTTTAATAAGGTTGGCACAGTAAAATAACCATGCTCATAAATCTGTTTCATTTTTTAACGAGGTTGACACAGAAAAAGAACCATCCTCATTGTGCAGTTAGACTAGTGAGTGTGTGTTGGAAAATACGTAGTCTAACAGAGTCATCATTTAAGGAGTTTAATGAACACCACAAATAATAAGTTATAACATGCACTGACGCGTCTTCTCCAAGGTTTCCATTGAATTTTGGAATTTCCGAGGGTAATTTTTCTGGTATCACCGGCCACCAAGGAGAATAACTGATGGGATCATTGGTTAACTAGTTTAAATCTGGTAATTCTAAGGTTGCAACAAAAGGAAACTATCTATTAAGGTTAGGTTGAGCATAGCCAGGGTAAGATGGAATTGCTTGAGAAATAGGCCTTTGAGCACCAGCATAAGGAATCTATGGCTGGTAACCCAGATAGGGGTTGTTTTGCATAGAAAACACTTGAGGATTCTACTGACCAAAACCTAGATATGATACTTTTTGAAAATAATTTTGAGGCATTTGTGCCTGAGGTTGCCAAGGGATCTGTCCACCAATGCTATAACCCAAATTAGGATAACTTGGATTCAGCTGATATGTATAACCAGGTTGCGATTGTGACATCCCATAAAATGGTAGAACAACTTGTGAATAAAATATTCCTGATACAGGTTGTTGTAAATTAACCAAAGCAGTTTGAGTCTATGGACCCAACATTTGATGATATTGAGTTGAAGGACCCACTTGATAAGGTTGATTGAAAATATTTTCATTCTATAATAGGGGTAGAGATGTATTAACAAGTGGTAATGAAGTGGATGTAGCAGGTTGAACTAGTTGATACGAATGTACAACCGTTTGTGGTTGGATAGGCAGAGTGGGTTGCCACTGACAAACATTCAATTTAGTATTAGTTTGACCAAAAAGTAACAGAGTAATGTCATATTGGGTGACCAAAGGTTGCCCCCAAGCATGAGGAGAATAATAAGATGGAAAATAATTTTCTCCATATGCTGGGAGACCAGTTGATATCGTACTTAAAGGAATTGACCCAAAAGGATCGACTTGATATTGCCTTGACAATGTATACAATGAATCAAGTCACTTAGTACCAAGGATAGGACTACCAGTTAAAATACCAGATGATGACATTGGTAAAGACCATGGTATTGAAGATGCGCCAGCGAAAGTGCCAGATAATGATTTTTAACTTGTTGGAACCAAAGGGCCACCATGAAAATATGACTCTGGTGAAGTTGTGAACATAAATAGAGTAGCGAGGGTGGGAGCTGATGTAATTGGAACAACAGACCCTACCGAAGATGTTGGTTCAAACATTTTTGTTTGACCAAATGTATACCCTTGAAAATCGATGGGATATTGAATGGGAACAGGATCAACAAAAGCAAATGCAAACAATTGAGGAAAAGACTCGTACAAGTAAAGGTTCCCCCCCCAAAGTGGGTTGGAGTTAAAGGTGTATCGTCTTGTGGGATTTCTTCAATCGCAATTAAACCAGGAGGAAGAACTTCACCATTAGGCCCAAAATATATTTCAAACGGTTGACTGTGTGATGTAGGAGTTTCAGTGGCTATAGAAATTTTAGGGATGAACAAGGTAGGAGCAACTTCCGATTGTTTGAATTCTAGATCCAGATGTTCTGGAAAAGAAGAGACAGGATCTGGATCAATTTTTTATTGAACATCGTCGGGTCCAGGAGGTATGGTCTCACTGATTGGATAGATTGTGACCACGGGTAGCTGTGAAGACTCTATTTTGACAACAGTAGATGAATTGGGATGTGTGGAAAAAATTTGAGCTAACTCTGGTTTAAAAGATGATGTTTCACTAGAGGTACATATTATACTTGATTCGGCAAATCGTGATCGCCTTCGCCTACCAGAAGTAACTTCCAGTGGTAAAGATGGTTTTAAAGCTAATCTAAACGAACGATGGGGGATAGGATTTTGTTATTCCACAATTACTAATTTATTTTAAACAAAAAAAAAATAAAAAAAAGAGGGTAATGCTAGGCAAAAGGGTTTACCAAGAAACTGTGAACTGCAGAATACCTCTTGGCGAACCAAGAAGTACGGCCAGGTAATCTCCTTGAATCCTGTGTTCGGTGTATCACAATTTCAACGCAGCCGACTCGGTTCACTATGGATGGATAACACCTAAAATTTGTCCCTCCAAATATACCCGAAGGTACGTGGAGGCCCAAGTCCGTATCATCGTTGTTTGATGCGAAATTTCACAGTGAGAGCACCCCTTTATACTTATCGTACTGTAACACCACCCGATATACCCGAAAGTACGTGGACGAGCTACGATATACTTATGTACATGGAGTGAGGTATCACACTTGGAATGGATCGCAGACAAGTTAACGGAAACTGCTATGTTTTACAACGCCGGAACACGTCTCTAGCCTAGACCTTCTAAATGTTATCGTTATGGTTCCAAAGCATTGTTAAGTAAATTGAGATTAATTTATGTTGATCTTGCTTAACAATTTTCCTTTCAAAAGTTCACTGCGATGATGTGAATGAAATTCCTAAAATGCAAGCTAAGAATGATAAAAAATCTTTCACTTTCCATTTCTTCAATGAAAAGCCTAGCTACTAAGGGAAGAGAGCAAATAATTTGTGAGAAAACAAATTAGTGAACAAAACAAATCAATGAGCACAAACTAAATGCAGATTTCCTAATGTTAATTTTGCAAAACACACATAATCCTACATGAAAATGCAAGTTTTTCTTTTCAGTTTCCTTAATGTTATAAATGCAAAAAAGAAACTAAGTGCACTAAATCAACAATTCCAATTCTTTTTAATTTCGAGAAACGAAGAATACAAAAAAACAAATTTCTCTTTTGAAGGAAAAATGAGGATTTCAACAACAATTTATCCTATCAAGGAAATGAAGATTTTACGACAATTTCTGATTTTGAAAGCAAATGATTCTTAATGTGACCATAAAAATTACTTTGAAATCAACTTGTCAATGATAAAGAAAAACTTTTTTAAGAAAACATTGAACAAATTTTCAGTCAAAGGAGGAAGAACTGTATAGAGTCACTGGTCAATTGAGGATCAAACTTTTTAAAACACAACAACAAACAAAACTGAAGAAAATTGCAAAGGCAAATTCAAGGGAATTTGGGTGTTTTCAAGAGTCAACACAGTCTCAAAGTGGAGACAGTGCTCTGCAACATATTCTAGGAAGGGAGACAGTGCTCTGCAAAGCACTGTGTCTAGTCTAAGGGTGCGTTGGGTGCTGTATACAAAGAAAATTACTATTTTTTAACTTACTATATTTGCAAATTAAGCTCTGAAAAGGTTTAATATTTGTGTGTAACAACTACTGGGTGGATAAACATATCAAATCAGAGGCTAAAACACCTAGAACTAAGAGAAACTCTCCCAAGCAGAGTCGCCAATTTGTTGAGACAGAATTGTGAATTATGGATAAATCGCGCTTCCCTAGATAGTTGCTAGTCTAGAACAATAGGTGAAAGACTATATGACTATTTTTCCTAACTCAGAACAGATACAAATAGAGGATTGGATGCTTACTTGATTAGTCTCTTCCAAATGGCTCCTTATGTCGCTTCCGTTGCAGCTTCAAATTCAAGTGGCTTGTGCAGAATGCTTCCTGCAAGAAAGAACACTGAAACAATAGAAGATGCAATAATATAGATATATATATTCAAGTTACTTTGCTAAATAAGTAAAGCACAAAACATACATAAAGTAAGATCTTGCAATATGGAAAATCAAAGCCAATACAGATGCATATAGGGAAAAACAAGCAGTATTCTTTATTGATGATAGAAGGAGAGGTTACAACCTAGTGACTGATTTGAAGTGACCCTTCTAGCATTGTCCCCAAGCCTCATCACAGTATAAATCTCTCCAGTAGAAGCTATAGAAATCTAGCTCTCAATTGAAAATTATCCAATATTTCTCTACTCAAATTATTCCTTCTCAAGAACTTACATCTATGCTCAATTTATAGATGAAGTGTAGGTTGTTTTGCAATCAATGACTTTCCAATAATAGGAAAGACATGTTCCCAGTCATGTAGATGTCAAATGGACACTTGGATTCGAAGCTTCCCACATGTGAACTCTTCTAGAAGGAACTGGAGATTTGGGAACAATGAGAATTTCGCTCCCAATGTGACCAACACACATGTGAATGTCAAGAAGTGCTTTGCAGAGCAGCCTTGCATGGGGCTACCTGCATATGAAATGCACTTAGGCCCCTTAGATCCCACGTTGGTGAGATCTCATATGCTATATAATAATCTTCAAACCTTGGAAACCTTTGCTTGATGAAAGTCTTGCTTGATTTGCCTTGTTTCTTGTCTTAGGGCATGTAGCAACTGAAATGATAGGGAATGATAGACCCTTAATCATTGGTCCTGGAGATGAGGTCCAGTTAACCAGGTCATTGGGAATGGTGCCCAAATTGACCTATAACACATACTACAACAAAATTGACCCCATTTATGGCACTTTATGGATCTCATCCACTGTCCATCACATCTTATTTAAGGGAAAATTCTAGGGTTCAAGCAGTGGAGGATCACATTGAGCATCAACAAGAAGTTCTCCAACTCTTAAAGGATAACCTAAATTTGGCACAAAATTGAATGAAACAATAGGAATATCAACATTGTAGTGAGAGAATTTTTGATGTGGGAGACTGTGTATTTTTACAACTACAACCATACAAACAAATTTCCCTCAAGCAATCTAATAAGGATAATAAATTATTGCCAAAGTACTATGGTCCTTACAAGGTGTTGCAAAAGATTGGTACTATGGAATACAAATTGGAGCTTCCTGCTTCTTCGTGAGTGCATCCATTTTTCCATGTTTCATGCTTAAAAAAGGTTATAGGGGACAAACTTCTCGTTCAAACAATATTACCAGAACTTGATGAGGAAGCAAAAAACATATTGGAACCTAAAACAGTCATGAAAACAAGAACTCAACAACTACGAAATAGATAAATTTCAGAGTATCTCATCAAATGGAAGAACTTACCCACTGAATATTCTACATGGGAGGATGACACTTTTATACAGAAACACTCGAAGCTACTCAAGCATTGAGGACAACAATTTTTTGAAGGAGAGGAGCATGTTAGGTCTTTATATTACTAGTATAGTCCCTTATTGTTGTTACTGTAACCCCCTTATTGTTATTGTTGTACCCCTGTAAGTCCCATATTGTTATTATTGTTCGCTTACATTATTATTGTTAGGTCGGCTAGGATTACATTGTGGCCCCATGGACTCCTATATATAGAGATGAGGTTTTGTCATTTGTATCATCCATGAAGTGTTCATTTATGTAATGTATTGGAGGTTTCCCCCTCAAAGTGGCTATTTCTAAGGCGTTGATCTCTCTTTTATTCTATTTTTGGAGCTGGTTTCATAACATTAAAACTCTCCCCCATTATTTTTCCTTAACATCTTAATCTTGTTCTCTGTATGATTTTCCACTAGAGGCTTAAATTCTTTAAACATGTAAAAGACTTCAGATTTCTTCATGAGGAAATATATCCATGTCTTCATCGATAATTAATCTATAAATGAGACATAGTACATAGAATGACTCAGTGATGGAACTGACACAGATCCAAACACATCATTGGGAAAAATATCTAATATCCCTTTCACCCTCTTAGCACCTAATGGGAAACTCACCCGATTCTACTTCCCAGATACACGATTTTCATAGAAATATAAATACAGAGAGAAATTATACATATCTTCTACCATACCATTACCATGCAGTATTTCAAGGCCCTTCTCTCCAATATGTCCAAGCCTTTGACACAATAGAATGGTATTTTCTCTGGAGACCACTCAATTTTCTGCTCCACTTTCAAGAACCACAAAACTATTACACCCATCAATAACAATGTTACCTAGAAGTTGGTATAAAGTTCCAATCTGAATTCCCCGCATCAATACCAGTGCTCCCTGAACCATCTTGTACGTATCTTATTTGAACATTGTTTTTACACTCGCATCATCCATATTTCTTACAGAGATCATATTTCTGGACAACGTAGTAATATAAAGAACACCAGACAGTGTTTGAATCCTTCAACCTTGAAAATTCATATTGAATTTTCCGCGTCCAATAATTTTTTCCTTCCTATCATCCCCAAAGAATACATCACTATCATCGTATTTCTCGTACTCGTAGAACCACTCCCTATGAAGAGTGAGGTGAAAGGATGCACCTCAGTCAATCAAGCATGCCTCATGATCTAATTGTGTACTTGAAGAAGAACCCAAGTACACATCCCCACCTTCATCTGCGATGGTTTTAGTCCTACAAAAGATGCATCATTAAATCCATTTCCTTCCTCACAAGATTTATAACTACATTCCTTTTTGTAGTTCCCTTCCTTTCCACATTTCGAGTACACCTTTGCAAATTTTCCTGGAGATTTAATCCCCCTCTAGATTTAGATCTGCCACTCAAGGAATTATTTTTGTTTATGTTCTTGGACCATCCTCTCACAGAAAAGGCATCTCCATTCTGGCTCTCCATATTTTTCATTCTCATATCCTTCGACAACTAGGATGAGACTAATTCATCAAACTTCAAGGTATTTTATTGCTACCTATTGCAACAACCAAACTATCCCATGAATCTCATAAAGAACACAACAAAATGTTGCAGTTATCTTCGTTTGAAATTTTTATATCAAAATATAAAAATTGGATTGCCACAGTATTAAAGGCATTCATATGATTTTTCACCATGTCTCCATCCTTCATCCTCAAGTTATATAACTTTTTCCACAAGAAAAATTTGTTCACCAGACAATTAGATTGGTACAAAGTCCCTAACTTGTCCTACATATCCTTCATCGTAGCTTCCCTTGGTACATTAAACAATACTAAATCTAAGAGACAAAATCATATTGTGATCTTCTCCTTTTGATATAACTTCTCCCAGTCTCCTACTGACATTCTTGTTGGCATCGTTCCTGGATCTACAACAATCTACTGATCTAGGTCCACCAACAAATCCTCCATATTGAGCTTCCACAACTCAAAACTTTGACCAATAAATTTCTCGAACTATATATTTCCACTGTTCACCATATTCTTTCACCGTAATAATCTATCTTTAATTTCTCCCACTGAACATGGTATAACAAAGGCCCAAGAAAAACCCCTCAATAGCAAAGGTTTCCCCTTGAAGCCGAAATAACTCTGACACCAAATGTAGGTTTTAACCATGTATATAGATTACCTGCAAACAATGATAAATATTTTGGGGTGAGGCCCGGAAGATCTAAAAAATTGAAATGGATCTAAAAAAGTTCTGAAAAATTAGAATGCGAGAAAAAGGAGACAACACACATTAAATAAAACCACAAAGAATTGTTTTATTAAAAAAGATAATAAATGTAGAAGCTACATTGTGGTGGAAAATATGTCATTTGACAAGACGCGACTTGTTACTTATAGCCTTTTTTAGTTACGATACCACATGTGAATTCTGTGGGTGGGTAAATACCATGGGAATATGTCACTTACAATACCATGGGTCAATAAATACCATGGGTGAAACATACCATGGGTGGATGCCATTTACAATACCATGGGTAAATTTCATGTGTGGATGAATATCATGGGTGGTTACATACCATCGATAGGTGTCATTTACAATACCATGTGCGGATAAATACTATGGGTGGATGAATACCATGGGTGTAAGCCACATTCCCTTTTGATCATTCCTCCCTCCATAAGAATAAATGGTCCCCATTGCATGAAGTTCCCTCCTGAGAAGCCTTTGTTGAATATGAAGAGCCACTGAAGTGAAGGGGTTTATGTGGTTAACCCATAACGGTGATGAATGAAGATTTGAGAATAGAGATACCACATAATTCTTGTGAAAAACTGTGATATTGATAGTGTGCATCCTATTAAATGGACTTCGATTAAATGTGGGTTTTTCAATGCCCCATAACCATGACAAACGAATATCCGAGGATAGAGATACCCTGTAATGCTTGTGACCAATTGTGATGCTAATAGTGTGCGGCCTAGAAAATGGACTTCGATGAAGTGTAGGTTTATGGATGACCCATAAAATTGAAAAATGGAGATCCAAGGATAGATATACCCTGTAATGCTTGTGACCAAATGTCATACCAACAATGTGTGGCCTAGCAAATGGACTTCGATGAGAAGGATTTTGTGCAGTTGACCCATAACCGCGATGCTGACTGTTGATGAAGTAGCAGGTGACTACATAGCCTGGGGTAGGAGAGCATGTCTCCAAAGAAACCAAGCTGAATACTTCTATGCTAAAAATGATGAATGTGAAACAGGTGCCTACCAAAGCAGGGTAGGAGAGCATGTCTCCAACGGGAACCTGCTCCGAATCTTGCTCTAGATTTGAAATGGGAACACCTCGGTCAATATAACTTAGAATATTTATTATGACCTCTTTTTGGAAACAAAATGATTATTATGCATCTTTCCATGTGTTTTAAATCGCTATTTGGAGACTGTGGGAACTCATATTCACGCTGTAATTGTCCAGCTGTCACAAAATTTTTGAAAACATCGCTTATTTTAAATCAGTGATAACTCCCTCGTCCAAACTCCGATTCGACCAATTTTTTTCTTGAAATCGGGTTATGTTTCAATGGGAGCTTGGGTATATAACCAATTTTCTAAATTTTCTCACTGAAAACTACAAAAAAAGACAAGAGAGCTGCCGTCCAAAAAAAATCTACAACATTACTGATTTTGAATTAGTGATACCTCCCTCATTCAGAGTCTGATTCGACTGATTTTTTTTTTGAAATTGACTATTTTTTCACAAGGAATATATATATATATATGCTATTTTTTTTATGAAATTTATGCACCAATAGTTTCATATATTCTCTACGAATGTGTCACCCAAAAAATTCCTGTAAAAAAAATGAAAAAAAAACAATAATTATTCCTATTTTGTTCAAGAAAGTGCTCCGTGGATGTTCTGAAACTTGCATGGATATTTCTCAATATGGCTACAAAATTTTGAAACTAAAATATGCTTCAAACCATTATTCCCATGGATTCGTAACCTGAATCTGATACCATTGATCCGGATCTTGGGCGGAGTCCCCCAAGATCTAAAAAAATGAAATGGATCTGGCAAGATCTGCGAAGTTAGAATGCGAGAAAAAGGAGAGAACGCACAGTAATAAAACCACAAATAATTTTTCTATTAAAATGGAAAATATCTGTAGAGATAAATTGTGGTTGATAATCTGTCCTTTTACAAGATGTGACTTGTTACTCATAGCATTTTTTAGTTACAATACCATAGGTGAATTATGTGGGTGGGTAAATACCATGGGTGAATGAATACTATGGGTGAATGAATACCATGGGCATATGTCACTTACAATACCAAGGGTGGAAAAATACCATGGGTGATGAATACGATGGGTGATGAATACGATGGGTGGATTCCATTTACAATACCATGGGTAGATTCCATGTGTGGATGAATACAATGGGTGGCTACATACCATGGGTGAATTAATACCATGGATAGATGTCACTTACAATACCATGGGCGGATAAATACTATGGGTGGATAAATACCACGGGTGTAGGCCACTTTCAATTCAGATCAAACAAATTATTAAAATAGAAAAATATATAATTGCAAGAAAATAAAACAAACATTCACCGATATTTCCCTTGGATCCCGAAACCCAGGCTATAAATTTGATTTTTCATTATATTTCTTTCAATGCTCCAATAAATATATATAAATTTGGAAACATTCATAAACCTCAATCCATAACCATGGATTAAAACATATTCGTAGTTCCATTGACCAAATTTATAAAATACCATGGGTAGAAAACCATCATGCCCAAAACCATGTGAAAAATCCATGTACACAGCCATGGGCAGGTCCTCCCACCATCTTTAGGTCGAGTCTCAATCCTTGGGTCCACCCAACTATTATTGGGTCCGCAAAAAAGAAAAACAAATATACCGTGGTACTGCCCTCAACCTTGTGGAAATAATATAACACACACCCAACAATAGTATAAAATAAGAAGAGTCAATGAACTTGAATAAAATACAAATGAGATTGTTAAGTTTTTTTGTATTAAAGAAAAGAAAGAATTTCCAATTATATAAATAATTTTGGTATGTAGAATTAGTATTTAGTGTTGAAAGGTGTTTTGCTCCACTAGAGAGATGTATAATTGTTTCCATATCCAATATGAAGTTGACACAATATTTAAAAAATATTAAGGAAAAAAATGTGTTAATATAATTTATAAACAAGATATTCTATGCTCATGTTATATAAAATATTTATATCGAATTTATAATATTTAGTTATTATCAATGTGTATTATATATTTTTTAAAAATTATAAAAAGAAAATAATTCATTATGTATCATACAAAAATATATTTCAATATCACATTTGATTATATATATGTACATCGTAATTATTTCAATATTCAACATAAAGTTAAGATATGAATTTAAAAAATGCACTTGGAAAATATAATTCCCACTTGTCTTAGTTGTGATGCATTCTAATTAAAGAAATACATTCCTACTACTAAAGAGTTTGTTGAGGCCTAGTTGGTTGAAATATTCTCTCCAACTAGTTAGATTCCTAGATTAATGTGTGGTTGAGATACTCACTTAACCAAACCATTGTATGTCCAAGATAGATTATCTATCTCGAGACCTAGCTCTTTGTATTAATATTCTATTGATGTGATTTAAATTTTTTTGTGCATTATGCAAATTTAACTTGGTATCAGAGCCAGTATGGGCCTAGATCAGGCCTTAAGTGTCGATAGAAATAAATAATATTTGTTTTTTGAGTGTGTGTATGTTTTTCCATCATTTGTGTGTTGGTTAGTGTTTACAAGGGCTACACATTTTTAAAACTATGAAAACCATCATAATGTTTAAGCTTGATATTTTGAAGCCTTGAGCATTGAGTTGTTGCACTGTGAAGTCTGTGTGAGGGGCCTACAAATCTATATTCAAAATATGTATTTGTAGGGTAAACTATGATTTCTTGATGCAGGAGCATTAGGCAAAGAGAAATAATTTGTATTTATTAAAACTTAGGGGTTTCTAAGTTTTTAAAAGAGCTAGATTTTTATGAATGATTTGAGTGGGTTTTATGTATTTTTAATTAAATATTGTAAATAATTCTCAAATGTTTGAGAATATGAGAGAATTTGGTCAGTTGAGGATGTAAAGGGATGAGAGATTTTTCTAAATATTAATTTAGAAATTAGTTTCATTAATTTTGGGTGATAGAGGATCCTTAGGGATTCAAGAGTGATTTTAGGATTTTGTTGAGAAATTGAAGGGATTGAACTCAAATTAGATCATTTTAAAATTGTATAAATTAATGAGCCTCAAAGGAAAAATAGAGAGCAGGAAAATTAGAGTAAATAGATAGTGAGGGTTGGATAGCAAGTTTGAAGCCTATGAGATTTTGTAAAAGGGCCATTGATTTGAAAATCTGGCCATGAACAAAGAAGAGTTTTTTCAAATTGATTTTATTTGGTTATCGATGAGAAATTTGTTTTGAGAATTCTATGTGATATATATATATATATATATATATATATATATATATTGTGATAGACAAGGCTCTGCATATAAAGAAAAATCGATGTTGTTTAATGTCAACTTTGTGATTTGAAGGTTTGCAGATGTTATGTTCAAGGAAGCACACGATTTGAGATGATATGCCATATAACTATTTCCAATAGTTTAATTGGAAATTCAAAGTCTATCGATCATTAATTTGAAGGTTTAATGTTTAATCTAAGAATAAGATCGATTCATATTTCACATTACTGAGAAGTGATATAAATCTAGTTTGAAAAGCGCAAGTTCTCTGTAGGAAGAGGGTTTTGCAATCGATGCTAAAATTGTGTGAAGGGTTTAAAGCTATAGAGCGATGGATGGAAATGCAGAATTGTGAACAAATCGAAATTTCAATCATAATACATCGCATACGAGCCAATGGTAGCATGGAGATATTGCATAGTAATTGAACTGAGTCAAAGGATGAAGCCGACCTTTGATGAAGAAATTGAATTGAAGGAATGGTCAGGCGCTGTAAATTGTGAAGGATGGCATAGAGCTTCATAACGGGCGTAGAGGATTTTTTAGTTTAATGTTGAATATTGTTCAGAAATTGATTTGAGTCCACATATTCTGTGTTAATTAATTGAATGAAACCGTGCAGGAGTTCACACAGCTTTATGGAGGCGGTGAAATGATTCTGATTTCAGTGCAAATGAAGTCGATTTCAATCCTTAGCACAGAGAGAGAGGGTGCTAAGAGAAGCGATGGAAAATTGATAATATGCAGAACTCGAAAGGAAGCTGTGATGAAAAATTCTACAGAATCCAGAAAACACATAGAGTGGAATCAGTGTGAAAAATCTATTTACCTTGAACAGTATTAACAGAAATCGAATAGTGAAGCCGATCTGGTCAAACACAGAGCAAGAGCATTGAAAGACGGAGCCATCAAATGAACTAAATATGTGTATGAAAACCTGTAGATGGTGTGTACTACTATGAGTAGTATACAATCGAATGCAATTCGATTGGGCAGAAGGCAAAAAAACCGTGGATCGAAGGCGTTAAAAGATTTGTACAACATTGAAGATTGAGTTCAAAAGTGCATTATAGTGAAGTTGACTGTGTATTGAAGGTTTATATCAAAGCTAAAATCAAGACCAAACAGAGCGATGTTGAAGCACTGGCGAAATCTAAACAAAAGTTGAGATGGAATTCCGAATGAAAAGCAAGTTTACAGAGATCAAATGGTTATAAGGTATGTGAATTTGAAGTTTTTCAGAATTTTAAAAGGATATGCGTTGGGTTCAATGCACTAATAATGTGGTTGGCATTTGTTTTTAATTGGAGTCTGGCGTTTTCGTGGTTTCCATAGCCGGAAGTTGGCGTGTGGGTATTAAACAAGTGGAGTGGTAAGTTGAAAAGCTTATTAAATATTGATAACTTCAAATTTGGGTGTGGATATTTGTTATGGTCAATATGTGAATGGAAAGACTTGAGGATTAATTATATGAATTTTGGGTTGGGTCGATATGGGTTCGGCAAGTTTCCACTTATACAATGGTTCTATAACCAAGTATTATATAATGAAGGAATTTTCTTGAAGGTTAATGTATGAGCTTCCACATGATAGAATTAATATAAATTTGGGTTTTAGAGAAGAGCCTTGTGTATATGTTGAATGGTTTTGAACTATATGTTTGAAGATCTTCCGCAAGCAAAAGTTGAGATTGCCCAAACATTGAAGTTTTATTTGGGTAGATGCATTTTTATATGCATAGCATTGGGAGAGATTCTGGGTTTGCAGGGTTATCGTGCATCATTTTGGTATCAGAGCTGGAGTAGATCTGTGTGAAGATTTAAGTTTTTAAAAATTGAGTTAATTGCATGTGATGAATAAATTTCATATTTTGAAACTAATTAAGATTGCAGCACAGAGAAGATGTAGTGCAGTTGAAGAAGTGAAGCGAGATCAACAGGATCTTGGAGGTGAGCTGACAGGTATTATTGAACTCTGGTTTGAAGGTTATGCTTGAATAATTTGGGTTGTAGGCATAGTGAAGAAAGTCTCAGCGGGAAGAAGCAGATCATAGCTGGAGAGCAGTGATGGAGGATTCCAACAAAGGATTCTAAGAGAGAGTGGCAGAACCTGAATATTCAACAGAGGTTGAATAAATTTACAGATGAGTGAAGCCCGAAGGAGTAGTGGAGAAATGCTCGAAAGGTTCCAGCAGAGGACCGGTGATTACCAGAAGACCAGATCCAGAGGAAGGGATTGGTGAGGTAAGTGGCAGAAGGAGAGCTTGCTGTTATAGAGGCTTGGTTCAACTCATGGGTGAGAAACTCATGGAGAATGAGATGAATATTGAAAGTCATAAAGGAGAGAGCAGAGGTTCAGAGAGAGGCCACAGTAAAAAGAAGGATAAAGATGCCAAGGCAAATGGAATATTGAAACGGTTGACTGATGAAGAGTATGAGAAAGAGAAAACTGAGATCACAGTTCATCTTGAGTTATTGATGAAATTGTTACAGGGAAATGTGAGAGACCAGAGACATGGTTGGCTCATGAGGAAGAAAGTGAAATGGAAGAGACTACAAGTAAAGAGGGATCAACAGATAAACATGCAGTTAACAGAAGAGATGAGGGAGCTCAAGCAGATGATGAGTATACAGTTGAGAATGAAGAACTCAGAGCAGCTGAGTTGAAAGTGGAGGTTTCCATTAATGAAACAGAAGAAGAGATCATTGATGATTTCTTGAGTTACTGGGCAGATCCGGATCAGCTGGATAATGTAAAATCTTGTATTTTTGTAGCTGACAATTGTGATGTGATTACAAGTTTTACTCAGGAGGATGCACAATCTTGTGGAGTGGTCACAAGTATCGAAAAGAATCTTTCAGGAGATAAATACTTTGAAGAAGAAATCAATGATGCATTTGTACTTAAAGTTGTTATAGCACAGGAAGTTCTTGTGAATGAAGAAGAGAATGAGCTTGAAGAGTTGGTATATGAACCAACAGTTGAGACTGTTGAACTTTATTATTTTCAAACTAAATATTTGTGTATGAATGCAGGGACTGTAAGTGATGGTGAAATGCTTCAACAATGCCACAGAGAAATTGCATTGTTGGAATACTTGTTGGTGAATTCAGAGTATGAAAGAGAGATTGCGGCAGAAGAAAGAGTTCAGTACAGTGAACAAGAGGAGAAAGAAATCATGGAGACATATAGTGTGAAAGGAAGACTAGTTGTTAGTCTTGAGAATTATTCAGAGGTTTTTTTGGGAAGAGAGAATCAGCAGACTGATGTGTTGATTGCGATGGAGAATCCAGAACAGCATACTGAAGTGCTGGCAGAGGAAAGTGAGGCACTGATGCCTTATGATTTTTATTTTAACAAGTGTTTTGTGAATGCAGGTGTTATTGCAGGTGCTGAAGAACATTTGACTCAGTTGAGCAGTCAAATGAAGGAAGAAGAAAATTCTGTGGAAATTTCTAATCCATGGGATGAAGTAGTTATGTTGCTGGAAAGGATGTTGAATAGTCAAAATTCAGTTCAGAAAGAATCTCAATTTTAGAATTGGGAATTGAATATGCAGAGAGATGAAGACAGTAGAAAGAAGTACACAATGTACCAGTCCAGTAAGTTGTTGATAGGAGGAGGCAGAGGAAAATTTTTCTGTTGTAGAAGACAAGAGGGCATGGATGATTGGGTGGCAGTAAGAACAGAAGGAAAAATAGCAATAAAAACCGAGCGAGTAAGAATGGAAACAATCATAGAAGTAAGAACTGAACAGTAAGAGCTCAAAAGGAAGTAAGAAATCAGCAATCTGAAGAATTATTGGTTAAGGAAATCGAATTAATCAGAAGAATCATGATGAAATTATCCTAGAGGAAGAAATTAGCAAGGAAGAGAAGCAACAATAGCAGGAAAATGAAAACAGAGACAGACTGTGAAAGTAAAGAGAGTGGAGCAAGACAACATAAGATATGGAGACCTAGAGAAAAGAAGCATACGACAACATAAATTGATGATAACTTGCAGAACAAAGTGTGGGATCCAGGCGGACAAAGACTTAAAATTATGGTCAGGAGATCATGATCATTTTCAACCTTGGGAGTTTGATGCAAGAGCATTAGGAAAAGATAAATACTTTGTATTTATTAAAAATTAGGGGTTTTTAAGTTTTTAAAAGAGCTAGATTTTTATGAATGATTTGAGTGGGTTTTATGTATTTTTTATTAAATATTGTAAATAATTCTCAAATGTTTGAGAATATGAGAGAATTTGGTCAATTGAGGATGTAAAGGGATGAGAGATTTTTCTAAATATTAATTTAGAAATTAGTTTCATTAATTTTGGGTGAGAGAGGATCCTTAGGGATTCAAGAGTGATTTTAGGATTTTGTTGAGAAATTGAAGGGATTGAACTCAAATTAGATCATTTTAAAATTGTATAAATTAATGATCCTCAAAGGCAAAATAGAGAGCAGGAAAATTAGATTAAATAGATAGTGAGGGCTGAACAGCAAGTTTGCAAGCCTACGGGCTTTTGTAAAAGGGCCATTGATTTGAAAATCTGGCCATGAAACAAGAAGAGTTTTTGCAAATTGATTTTATTTGGTTATCGATGAGAAATTTGTTTTGAGAATTATGTGTGATATATATATATATATATATATATATATATATATATATATATATATATATATATATATATATATATATATAGTGATAGAAAAAGCTCTGTATATAAAGAAAAATCGATGTTGTTTAATGTCAACTTTGTAATTTTAAGGTTTGCAGATGTTATGTTCGAGGAAGCGCACGATTTGAGATGATATGCCATATAAAAATTTCCAAGAGTTTAATTGGAAATTCAAAGGCTATCGATCATTAATTTGAAGGTTTAATGTTTAATCTAAGAATGAGATCGATTCATATTTCACATTACTGAGCAGTGATATAAATCTGGTTTGAAAAGCGCAATTTCTCTGTAGGAAGAGGGTTTTGCAATCGATGCTTGAATAGAGGTGGATTTTTACAAACACTGAAATTGTGTGAAGGGTTTAAAGCTACTGAGCAATGGATGGAAATGCAGAATTGTGAACAAATCAAAATTGCAATCATAATACATCACATACGAGCCAATGGTAGCATGGAGATATTGCATAGTAATTGAACCGATGCAAAGGATGAAGCCGAACTTCGATGAAGAAATCGAATTGAAGGAATGGTTAGTCGCTGTAAATTGTGAAGGATGGCGTAGAGCTTCATAAGGGGCGCAGAGGATTTTTTATTTTAATTTTGAAGATTGTTCAGAAATTGATTTGAGTCCACATATTCTGTGTTAATTAATTGAATGAAACCGTGCAGGAGTTCACACAGCTTTATGGAGGCGGTGAAATGATTCTGATTTCAGTGAAAATGAAGTCAATTTCAATCCTTAGCGCATAGAGAGAGTTTGCTAAGAGAAGCGATGGAAAATTGATAATATGCAGAACTCAAAAGGAAGCTGTGATGAAAAAGTCTGCAGAATCAGGAAAATACATAGAGTGGAATCAGCATGAAAACTCTATTTACCTTGAGCAGTATCAACAGAAATCGAATAGTGAAGCTGATCTGGTCAAACGCAGAGCAAGAGCGTTGAAAGATGGAGCCATCAAACGAACATAATATGTGTATGAAAACCTATAGATGGTGCGTACTACTATGAGTAGTATACAATTGAATGAAAGTCGATTGGGCAGGAGGCAAAAAAACCGTGGATCGAAGGCGTTAAAATATTTGTACAGCACTGAAGATTGAGTTCAAAAGTGCATTATAATGAAGCTGACTGTGTACTTAAGGTTTAGAGTAGAACTAAAATAAAGACCAGACTGAGCGATGTTGAAGCGCTGGCGAAATCTAAACGAAAGATGAGATGGAATTCCGAATGAAAAGCGAGTTTACAGAGATCAAATGGTTATAAGGTATGTGAATTTGAAGTTTTTCGGAATTGTAAATGGATATGCGTTGGGTTCAATGCATATATAATGTGGTTGGAATTTGTTTTTAATTGGAGTCTGGCGTTTTCGTGGTTGCCATAGCCAGAAGTTGGTGTGTGGGTATTAAAGAAGCGGAGTGGTAAGTTGAAAAGCTTATTAAATATTGATAACTTCAGATTTGGGTGTGGATATTTGTTATGTTCAATATGTGAATGGAAAGACTTGAGGATTAATTATATGAATTTTGGGTTTGGTCGATATGGGTTCGGCAAGTTTCTACTTATACAATGGTTCTATAACCAAGTATTATATAATGAAGGAATATTCTTGAAGGTTAATGTATGAGCTTCCGCATGATAGAATTAATCGAAATTTGGGTTTTAGAGAAGAGCCTTGTGTATATGTTGAATGGTTTTGAACTATATGTTTGAAGAGCTTCCACAAGCAAAAGTTGATATTGCCCAGAGATTGAAGTTTTATTTGGGTAGATGCATTTTTATATGCATAGCATTGGGAGAGATTTTGGGTTTGCAGAGTTATCCTGCATCATTTCTACGCAGGTGGGATAGGAAGATATGATTCAGCATATGAAGCGTTGAGTCACCATATGTGTTGAGTTGTTGGTGGAAGTGCACAATGGAAGCATGAATTTACTATTCTAAAATGCTGTGTTGTGGAGCCAATCATCTAGAGAGAGATCTTGGCAAGAGGAACTAGACATACCAATGGGAAAGGTTGCAACAATGTAATTATGTAAGTAATCATATAATTATGAAAATAATCATATTTTTATTACCAAATGTTCACATTAATTTTTCTCGGATTGTGATACAAACGACAGACCATGTAGAATTTTTTGAATTAATGCTTTGGTCTTGTAGAATGTTCTTACAAGACCTTGGCCTTGTTCCTTGTTTAGAATAAGGTAAAACTGCAAACCAAAATTTACAACACCAAAGAATCTTCTATTGAGATATTAATCTCACTATCTCCTAAGTGTCATAATCGGTTTTGATTCTCTTGAGTCTAGTTCATTTTAGTTGAGTTCTAGTTCAGTCTTACTACAGTCATTTATTGTTTATCTCTCCAGTGTAATTCTATTTAACTATTTTGAATTATTAGAAGAGTGGTTAGCTCCATTTTCAGTTTTTGAGTCCCTTCTTTGTGTGTTTTTTCCACCTCTTCATTTCTTGTTATGGTATATGATCCCTAGGTCACATAAGACAACAAAGAGAGAATTTTTTCATCATAGGTCCCAAACCCAAATGTCGTGAGGAGTTCGACATTGACAGGAACTAGCATTAAATGGAGGTAATTAAGAGAAAAAAAATAGTGGCCAGCGCATCCAAGTTAAAAAGTAAAGTGTGTTGATAAACACAAACTTTAGAAACTATGAAAATAGGTGACTCGGTGCATTGACTCTATTTCAAGAAGTCGACTGACACCTTGAGTCGAATTTGGAGAGTTTTCATTTTCAAAGCTCGAGGAGCACGAGCATGAGGTTACAATTCGTTCCAAAATTTAATATAGGGTCCATGAATTCTCTAAAGGTCTCACCATAAAGGCTCATGCCACAAAAAAGAGCTCACGATGAATAGAATGAAGGTCAAAATTTCAAAGTCCCTCACTTCAAAGCTTTTTTTATTAAAAAAATAGGGTTTTGTCTTCTTAAAAAAGTCACTCATTTATATCCACGTTTTATAAATTGTGATCCATTTTTTAATGAAATCCAAAGCTCTTTTAGAAGGGGTTATTTTAAAAAAAAAATTGAAAAATAAATGGTTTTAAAAAGAAACCAATGTTTACTTTTATAAAAGAGGAGCCATTATTGTATGCTACTAAGGAGAAGGAGTTTGTTATTGAGACAGAAAATGGATCTATTAAATTTTATTTAAAACAAGAGGGTGCTACGTATTTTTGAAGGAGAATGTTTTTAAGTCTTGAAAAAGAGATTTTTTTTTCTTTTAATTTTTGGAAATTTTTTTTTAAAAAGGTGCACATATTCAGATTAAAAGAAATGGCTTCTTCCATCATTTTTCCACAAACCCTGATTTTTCTTGGGAAAAATTACGTGTTTGGGTATTTAACAATGCCGAAATTTTTGAAACTCTGGGATTGTTAGGATACCCTGCAGAATGCTTATGTATATCCAACCCAAGAAAAATTAGCAGCCATAAACAATAATTATAGGAATTCCACTGCAGAACTCAGAAAGAAAGAACACAGAGCCAAATGTTGGATACAAAACTCAAGCGATACCCTTGACCTTATCTTTACATTTAACCTTAATCTTAACCTTAACTATAACCTAACCCTAACCTTGGCCAAACTCTTAACCTTAACGTTAACTTGACCTTACCTATAACCTAACCCTAACCTTAACCAAACCCTTACCCTTAACCTAACCTTAACCTTGACATTACCCTTAACATAACCTTAAACCTGACCTTAAACTAACCTTAACATTAACTTTACCCTTAACCTAATATTAACCTTAACCTAACCTTAACCTTAACCTTAACCTAACCTTAACCTAACTGTAACCTTAACCTTACCTTAACCTAAGTTAACCATAACTTTGACCTTGACATTAACCTTAACCTTAACCTAACCTTACCCTTAACCTTCACCTTAACCTTGACATTAACCTTAATCTTCCCCTAACCTTAACCATAACCTTAACCTTAAATTTACCCTTAATCTAACCTTAACCTTAACCTTACCCTTAACCTTCACCCTTAACCTTAACCTAACCCTAACCTTGACCAAACCCTTAACCTTAACCTAACTAAACCCTTAAGGTTAGGGTAAGGTTAAGGTTAAGGTTAAGGTCAAGGTCAAGATTAAGGTAAGGTTAAGGTTATTGTTAAGGTTAATGTTAAGGTTAAGTTAAGGGTAAATTCAAGGTTATGGTTAAGGGTTTGGTTAAGGTGAAGGTTAGGTTAAATTTAAGGTTAAGGGTTTGGTCAAGGTTAGGGTTAGGTTATAGTGAAGGTTAAGGTTAAGGTTACGGGTTGAATTTACCGTTAACTTAAACTTAACCTAACCCTAACCATGACCAAACACTTGACCTTAACCTTAACCTTAACCTTGACCTTAACCTTAACCTAACCTTAACCTTAACCTTACTCTTACCCTTATCCTTAAATTTACCCTTAATCTAACCTTTCCCTTAACCTTAACCTTAACCTTTACCCTAACCTTACCCTTAACCTTAACCTTCACTATAACCTAACCTTAACCTTGACCTTTACCTCAATAAACCCTTAAGGTTACATTAAGGTAAGGTTATAGTTAGGTTAAGGTTAAGGTTAAGGTTAGGTTAAGGTTAAGATAAGGTTAAGGTTAAGGTTAAGGTTAAGGTTAGGTTAAGGGTAAAGTCAAGGTTAAGGTTAGGTTAAGTTTAAGGTTAGGTCAAGGTTAAAGTCAAGGTTAGGGTTAGGTTAAGTTTAAGGTTAAGCTTAAGGGTTTGGTTAAGGTTAGGGTTAGGTTTTAGTTAAGGTTAAGGTTAGGTTAAGGTTAAGGTTAAGCAGGTAAGGTTAAGGTTAAGGGTAAGGGTAAGTGGAAAGGTTCAGGTTAAGGTTAAGGGTAAGGTTAACGTTACGGGTTTAGTCAGGTTAAGGATAAGGTAAATGTTAAGGTTAAGGTGAAGGTTAAGGGTAAGGTTAAGGTTAAGGTTAAGGTAAAGTTCAAGCTTAAGGTTAAGTTACGTTAAGGGTGTTGTACATTGTTCCCCTCCATTCAGATTTAGCCCTCGATCCCTTTCAATCCTGTTCCATTATATTCTATGGCTAAAAACCCCCTTTCCGCTCTAAAAAAATACGTTGTTTAAATGTTCAAATTACATGCTTTATATGTCGGGCCGAAGCCCCTTAGGATTTAGCCCCCCGCCTTGATTTTCATAAGACCCGAGTCCAGGACCACAGGCCAGAAGAAAAGGGGGGCTTATCATTTGAGTCCCGGGCGCCGTTGTAACCGTCCGATTTAATTAAATCAACGGCGCGGCATTGAACTTATATGGAGGACCCCGCATACATCCCCCGCACGCAAGAAACCAGTGGTATCTTCCCCGCACCACTTTCATCGACAAGGCAGTATTGCCCACGAGAGCAGCGATCCCATCCAGGAGATGCCACGTGTTTTGGGTACGGGCGGAAAACCGCTTTTTCCCCGCGCGCTAAAGGACGTCCCATCGCCGGGCAGCGGAACCCTTGGGAGCCGCTAGATCTGCCAAGCCAAATCTGACGGTGGGCTTTCCATGGAGTAGCTCGCATGTTATTCTACCTTCGCCGTATTATGTGGTCCGCCACCGTGTCGCTTCCACCAACCTCCGCCCGCAGAGTCCTCCGCCACGTCATCCCTTCACTGGTCCCCTGTTAACCTACGTGTCTTCCCCCCATATATCCCTCCGTACCTATATATCCATATGCGTATATTTATGTGTTTTATTCACCTTTGTGGCTAGTTTTTCTTTCTGCCCCCACTGCGCGACACTGCTTTCTGTTGGCGAAAACCTTCATTGTTCGCTCCCGACACCCCGTATGTCACCATTTTCGGTCTGTGTCCCCATCATCTCCTCCATTCACACCTCCGTCACCTCCGCCCTCGTCTGAGTCAGTTCTTTTAACATTTTCAGGGTTTTTGCAGGTTTTCAAATCAAGCATAAGGGGGCATATCAATCTGTCGCCTCCATTTCAGAGAATTAAGAGCATATCAGAAGATGATCTCCTGTGAAGCGAAATTAAATAAAAGAGATGAAGCCGGTACATGAAATGAATGTTATTAAAGAAAACACAGGCAGAGAGCTACAGAACCCTCCAGAGAATTTCGCCACGCATTTAAGGTTCAGACTTCAAATTCAGAATTCAAAGGCCAAGAGTACAGTACCAGAGTTGCAGGCCAGCTCAGGCCCCTCACGGCATCAGATTTTTCTTCAGCTAAAAGCATCCCGATGTACATATTTTATTATTTTCTGTCTTGTACATAAAGAGATTTTTTATCTCCCGGCATTAATTTCTGTATACAGGTTGTTAGGTATATTCATTTATAGCTAGTCATTCATGAAGAAGGCGTAGGGTTTCCCCGCCTTTCTTTTCCGATTTAGAATAATAAGTGTAGACACCTACCTCTCCCTCCAGAAGTTTCTCTCCTCTCTATAAATATCAAAAAAGAAGACATTGTTAGGGTTCCAGATTTCTGTAAGCAAGCTGTGCAGCTAGAAGACTATTGTATCCATCTTGTGACATTTCTGTATGAAGTTTCAGAGCCCGTTGGGTCTCAGTGAGGAGGGGTTATGATTGTATTGAGGATTCTGGACTTTGGTATATTACAGTATGTAATTTCTCTCATGTGTTAATATATCATCCTTTTTCATGAAAATTTTCTTCCTGTATCATGTTCTAGAATGCGAGTGGCTCACTAGTTTGCAGTAAGGATTCATCTTAAGTGGTGCCCTTTCTGGAATTAGTCAAGCGCTTTAAATAGGCCTAGAAGTGGTATACTGTTCCATGTTCACTCATTTCATAATTTCTGCTATATTAATGGCTTAAGGATTCGTAAATTGATGCGCCCTTTTGTCAATAATATATTCTCATGTTTCCTTCCTGCCCGCATTTCTTGATATCTGATTTCTGTAATATATTACTTGAATCGGCCCTCTTTACAGTAAAGCAGTCTCTTAGCTGTCTGATACTTTCATGTTGAAGTTTTACCTGATGTCTTTACTTTGTTCCTATCTGTGTATCAGCCACTGAAAGAGAATTGGGACCAATTCAATCTATTTCAATTTCCTTGTTTTCAACAAGAGATAGTAAGCGAGTCCCTTGGACTAACAACCCAAACTATAAAGGACTCCTTGCTATATTAAGATGTCCTAGGCACTGGTCTATGGCAACTCTAGATTGTCTCTAGGAGGGTGACAAAATCATCCACAACATCTTTCTGGCGCCGTTGCCGGGGAACGAATTCAAGAACATCAGTTTCCCTGGGTTTTCGACATTTTATTTCACTCTCTAATCGGGTGAGCACAGAGAGGTGAAGAGTTGCAGATTTCTCACCTTGGCGACTCCACTGGTCCTTATTTGATAAATCTCATTAGTAGTCCTGGCTCCTCGTAGGCCGCATTTGAGGTCAGATACAGCCCAACCGAAAACACCCTACGTGTCTGACCCAGAGAAAATTATTCATAAAAAGGTCTGGAAGGAGAGGAAGTCAGCCCGTGCTGAAAATCCTGAGTGTTCTGTTGAAGATTATCCGCCCTCTTCTTCTCAAGAAGTTAGAACAGAAAATCCCGAAGTTTATCTAGAAACCCCACGTAGGGGAGATACTTTATTTGGGGAAGAACCTTGCCCTGTTTCCGAGGCTGAGGAAATTAAAGAAGTCACTGAGGTAGCTCCCGTCAACCGAGAACTATTCCCATCCACGCCCCAGACCTCAGTTCAATATATTCCCATTGTCATTCATACTCCGCTTCCCCCTACCCCTCTCCCTTCTTTTGTTTCTCAGATCGTTGTGCACCCCCCACCGCCTCCAATGGCCAATGTTCCTTCTTTTCTCCTGAACAAATATGCTCCTCTGGCCTTACCCCAAGTATAGAATGATATGCCACAGGATTATCTGAAGATTCTGCCAAGGTTCAATGGTGAAAATGATGTGGATGCTCAGAAACATCTCGAGACTTTCTGCTCTTTTGTAGAAAATTTGAATGTTGAACATCTGGATGTGGTTCTGAGATTATTTGTGCAATCTTTAGAAGGTGAAGCTAGAAAATGGTTTAAAACACTGGGAAATCGTTCTGTGACAACTTGGGACCAGATGGAAAACGTTTTCCTCAGGAAGTGGGGAGAAAAGAAGGATTTTGGAATGTGCCTTACAGAGTTTAATACTATCAAGAAGAAACAGAATGAAGGGGTATCAGAATTCATCAAAAGATTCAACAAGCTGTATCTAAGCTTGCCTCCGGAAATGAAGCCAAATGAAGCTGCTGCCAAGATAATCTTCATAGCAGCCTTTGATTTTGATTTTGGATTCTCCCTAAGAGAAAGAAAGCCTGCCAATTTAGATGATGCACAAGCAGATGCTCTGGAACTAGAAGCGAACTTTGCCTCCACAGAAAAGTTAAAAGGGAAAATTGAACCAGACACCAGAAGAAAAGGCAAAGAGGAGGTTTCTACCTCTAATCAAGAAAAGGATTCAGATAAAATGGATGAAATAAGTAAGATGATAAAGAAGATGGTCAAGATGGAACTGGAAGCCAAAAATGCAGCTCCTAAAAACTATTACAATGCCCCAAACAGAGGATATAATCCTCAGTATAGAAAACCTCCATTGCAAATACTACCAAGAGAGACAAGGGAGCAGCAAGATCAGGTACCTCACCCCTTGTACCTGGAAGGACCTGCAGATGACTCCATCGGAAATGCAGCCTATGGGTTAGAAGATTCGAATCTGGCCTTTTCAAATAATGATGATATGGAGTGCCCAGTACAAGCAGAGGATGAAGAAGCCGAGATTGACCATTACTGCAAGCAATTTGCTGATTTCATGGAAGCCCAGTTCAACGTCAGATATGATCTCCGATCCTCAAGGAAGAGGACCAGAACTCAGGAGCAAGAGGAAGAAATACCTCAGAAAGAAGCATCTGCTCAGAAGGAGTCAGCAACCAAAAAGAATGTTGAAAAAGGTAAGAATTTTCTAAATACCCCCTTGCAGTCAAATGATCAAATTCCTTCTTCTTCCAAAACAGTCAACCCTCCTAATGCTGAGCCAGTGTCCCAAGAAGTCAAGTCCTCAGTTGAGAATAAGGAGTCAAAAGAAGTAATGATAGAAAAGTCCACATCTGCTTTTAATTTGCAAAAAGAGCTCGAAAAGATTAAGATTCCTGTTCCTCTGACTGAGCTGTTGAAGCAGCCTGTATATCAGTCTCAGGTCACCTCTTTCATGCCTATTCCTGAACCACAAATTGTACCTGATAGTCTAAATCTTCAGGAGGAAAGACCCATGGTAGTCTTTGGCCCACACGTTGAGGAGGTAGACCCTTCAACTCCTCCCTTTTATGTGTCCCTAGTTATTCATGACCTGCTGCTTCACAATTGTATGTTGGATTCTGGGGCTTCCCATAATCTTATGCCTTTGTCTGTCATGGAGCAACTAGGGCTGCATATTACAAGGCCTTATAAAGATTTATATTCATTTGATTCTAAGAGGGTTAAATGCTTGGGAATGATTAAAGATTTAGTGGTAAATCTAGCTCAAATCCCAGCAAAAAGCGTGGTCATGGACATTGTGGTCGCAGATATCCCAGCTCGCTTTGGCATGCTGCTGTCAAGGTCCTGGGGTACTAAGATTGGGGGATCGATTAAACTAGACCTGACATATGCCACTGTTCCAGTCTTTGGTGGTCAGGAGAGGAGGCTGTATAGGGAGACCAGATTTGTTAAAATGGTGACCACTGCTGATTGCTCGGACAACTCTCCAGTTTATAATAAAGAGGGAGACTTCTCATGTTTTGTGTTAGAAGAAAGTCAAGACTATGCACATGAGTCCCCCTCTGGTCAATTTCAAGCTGAGCAATACAAGGAAGGCCAGGAATCACAGGTATGGACTTTGCATTTTGATGGAGCAAATTCCAGGGAAGGTAACGGAGCTGGGGTGTTGCTAATTTCCCCCACAGGAAAATGGGTGCCGCTGTCTTTCAAATTAGAGTATGAAGCTACAAACAATGTAGCTGAGTATGAAGCTTTGTTATTGGGTCTACAGACAGCTAGAAACATGGGCATCCAATGTCTAAAGGTGTTTGGAGACTCTGAGCTAGTAGTGAGACAGATTAAGAATGAATGCCAAACTAAGCATCCTCGGCTCAGAGCATATAGAAATGAAGTATGGGACATGATAGAAAATTTCTTCTTAGCATTTAATATACAGTTCATGCCCCGGGAGCATAACAGAATAGCAGACTCTCTTGCTGTGGCTGCTAGTACGTTCCGACCTCCTCAGAGCCCATTGTTAAGATATGAAGTAGAGGTACGTTATAGACCATCTATCCCAGACAATATAAAGCACTGGCAGGTCTTTGAAGATGACGAACAAATGAAGAGATTCATGGAGACAGTGGGAGAATTCACAGGTATGGAAATTGATGATGATAAGGAGGAAGAAGCTGAAAACATTGCTGAAGGTAAATGGGAAGAAAATATAGCAGGAAACAGAGTATTACAATTAAAAGGAAATGTCATCCCTAGAGGACTAGTACCTCTAGAAAGACTATTCAATAAGAATGATGTTCCCATGCAGCCAAACAAAACAGTAGAAGAAGACCAAGTGAGAGATTTAAATCTGGGTACTGCTACTGATCCCAAGATTGTTAAATTATCTAAAAATATCTCAGCAGAATATAAAGAAAAGTATTTGAAGTTATTTCAATCTTATAAAGATGTTTTTGCCTGGTCCTATGAGGACCTAAAAACTTTTGATGTAAATATTATAAAACACAAAATTCCACTCAGGGAAGATGCAAAGCCATACAAGCAGAAGCTCAGGCAGATTAATCCCCTGCTTCTTCCCTCAATTGAGAAAGAAATCAAAAAATTGTTGAAGGCTAAAATAATTGTGCCCTTGAGGTACTCAGAATGGGTAGCGAACCTTGTTCCTGTCAGAAAGAAGAACGGAGAAATCAGGCTATGTGTAGACTTCAGAAATTTGAACAGAGCATCTCTCAAAGATAACTATCCACTACCTAAAATGGATCATATCTTGCAGAAGGTGGTGGGAGCATCCAGAATGTCAATGATGGATGGATTCTCAGGCTATAATCAGGTAGCTGTTTTTCCAGAAGATCAGAAGAAGACCGCATTCACCACTCCATGGGGAACCTTTATGTATGCGAGGATGCCATTTGGATTGATCAATGCAGGTGATACTTTTCAAAGGGCAATGGACATAGCCTTTGTTGGAGAACAGGACAAGTTTTTGGTAGTGTACCTCGATGACATCACGGTGTTTTCAAAGAATGATGATGAGCATATCGTGCATTTAAGAAGAACTTTTGAAAAATGCAGAAGGTACGGCCTTTCTCTTAACCCTCAAAAATCTCTGTTTGCTTTAGACGAAGGGAAACTCTTAGGACATATTGTGACTAAGGATGGTGTTAAAATTGATCCTAAGAGAGTTGAAGTAATAAATAGCATTTCTCTGCCAAGAAATAAGAAAGAAGTACAAGTGTTTTTGGGGCGAATAAACTTTTTAAGGAGATTCATTCCTAACTATGCAGAAATAGTTAGGCATATAACCAATATGTTGAAGAAGGACAGCGAAGTTAAGTGGTCCCAGGAGTCTAGAGATGCATTTACAAGAATTAAACAAGCATTTTCCGAAGCTCCTGTGCTAGCAGGACCAGATTATAGTAAGCCATTTATGGTATTTTCTTTCGCTTCACCACACACAATTGCTGGAGTGTTATTGCAGAAAAATGAAGAAGGATATGAACAGCCCATAGCATTCTTCAGTCAGGTGTTGTATGATGCTGAACTAAAGTATAATATACTGGAGAAGCAGGCGTATGCCCTGGTAAAGTCCCTGAAAGCCTTCAGAGTTTATATTTTGCAATCTCATATTATTGCCTATGTTCCCGCAGCAGCTGTAAAAGACATTCTGGTTCAAGGAGACAGTGAAGGCAGAAGAGGAAGATGGATTGCAAAAATCCAGGAGTATGATCTAGACATAAAGCCTACTAAATTGATCAAAGGACAAGGACTTGCCAAGATGTTATCTGAATCTAATCATCAAGCTCTGGGCATTAATTTATCCATGATGGCAAATGAAGAATCAGAAAAGGGAGAGGAGCAACATGGACTAGAAATGGCCACACAAAAGGTACATGTGAAGTATCTGACTAGCCCATGGTATAAGCAAATAGTTGAATACCTGCTGACACTTAGCTGTCCTCCAGGATGTGATAAGGCAGCATACAGAGCCGTGAGGATGAGATCTCAGAAGTATGTCATTGCCAATGGACAGCTGTATTGGAGAGACCCTTTGGGTATCTTACTGCTATGCCTCACAGAAAATGAAGTGCAGAACATAATGACAGAATTTCATGAAGGAATATGTGGAGGACACTACAGCTGGAGAGCTACTACCAACAAAATCTTTAAGGCTGGTTTCTACTGGCCAAAATTATATTCAGATACCTTCACTTGGGTCAGAACATGTGACAAATGTCAAAGGTTTGCAGAAAGACAGAAGTTAGCATCCTTGCCCTTGATTCCTGTTCATGTAAATGAACCCTTCCAGAAATGGGGATTAGACTTTATAGGAGAAATACACCCCCCATCAAGTGGCCAACATAAATGGATACTGACAGCTACAGATTATTTTACTAAATGGGTAGAAGCCATACCTACAAGAAGGGCTACAGATGCTGTAATCATGAATTTTTTAGAAGACAATATCATATCTAGGTTTGGCTGTCCTGCAAGGATTGTAACAGATAATGCTCAAGCTTTTAAGTCTGCCAGATTTGTAAATTTCTGCCAAAGATATAATATTGTATTAACTCATTCCACAGCATATTACCCCCAGGGGAACGGTTTAGCAGAATCATCTAATAAAACCCTGGTGAGGGCCCTGAAGAAAACGATAGCTGAAAATCAGAAAAATTGGGATTCTCAGTTAAAGTTTGCTCTGTGGGAAAATAGGATAACAAGCAAAAGAGCAACAGGCAAGTCTCCATATGAGCTGGTGTATGGGCGGGCTGCAGTATTCCCTGTGCAATTAGCACTGCCAGTGGCGCGTTTTATGCAGGAAAATCAAGAAGAACCCGACGAGATGATCAGGAGAATTAATCAGCTGGTAGAATTGGAGGAAACCAGAAATCAGGTAGACCAGAGATTAATGGAATACCAGGAGAAGATGAAGAAAGTATTTGATCAGCATGCAAAGGGCAGAAATTTTCAAATTGGAGACCTGGTTCTTAGGTGGGATGTTCGCAGAGCAGAAAAGGGCAAGCACGCTAAATTCGATCCATTATGGTTTGGTCCATTCAGAATTGTAAGTCAAGGAGGGAATAATACTTTTATGTTGGAGAATCTACAGGGTGATTTGTTAGATGCGCCCGTGAATGGCCAATTCCTCAAGCCATATTTTCAATTCTGACCCAGGTGAAGAATGACAGACTGTATATAATGTATATAAATTGCTTTTATTTTAGTTTTTGCAGAGAAAAAAGAATGTTGAGAGTTACCGGAAGGTGCAGCACAGAAGAAATTGAGCTGCAGAATTGAAGTTTTGAATGGTCTGCGTGTTCTCGACATGCCCGAGGTCGAGCATGCCGTCCCCAGATGGAGCCGATGTTGTACATTGTTCCCCTCCATTCAGATTTAGCCCTCGATCCCTTTCAATCCTGTTCCATTATATTCTATGGCTAAAAACCCCCTTTCCGCTCTAAAAAAATACGTTGTTTAAATGTTCAAATTACATGCTTTATATGTCGGGCCGAAGCCCCTTAGGAGTTAGCCCCCCGCCTTGATTTTCATAAGACCCAAGTCCAGGACCACAGGCCAGAAGAAAAGGGGGGCTTATCATTTGAGTCCCGGGCGCCGTTGTAACCGTCCGTTTTAATTAAATCAACGGCGCGGCATTGAACTTATATGGAGGACCCCGCATACATCCCCCGCACGCAAGAAACCAGTGGTATCTTCCCCGCACCACTTTCATCGACAAGGCAGTATTGCCCACGAGAGCAGCGATCCCATCCAGGAGATGCCACGTGTTTTGGGTACGGGCGGAAAACCGCTTTTTCCCCGCGCGCTAAAGGACGTCCCATCGCCGGGCAGCGGAACCCTTGGGAGCCGCTAGATCTGCCAAGCCCAATCTGACGGCGGGCTTTCCATGGAGTAGCTCGCATGTTATTCTACCTTCGCCGTATTATGTGGCCCGCCACCGTGTCGCTTCCACCAACCTTCGCCCGTAGAGTCCTCCGCCATGTCATCCCTTCACTGGTCCCCTGTTAACCTACGTGTCTTTCCCCCATATATCCCTCCGTACCTATATATACATATGTGTATATTTATGTGTTTTATTCACCTTTGTTGCTAGTTTTTCTTTCTGCCCCCACTGCGCGACACTGCGTTCTGTTGGCGAAAACCTTCATTGTTCGCTCCCGACACCCCATATGTCACCGTTTTCGGTCTGTGTCCCCATCACCTCCTCCATTCACACCTCCGTCACCTCCGCCCTTGTCTGAGTCAGTTCTTTTTAACATTTTCAGGGTTTTTGCAGGTTTTCAAATCAAGCATAAGGGGGCATATCAATCTGTCGCCTCCATTTCAGAGAATTAAGAGCATATCAGAAGATGATCTCCTGTGAGCGAAATTAAATAAAAGAGATGAAGCTGGTACATGGAATGACTGTTATTAAAGAAAGCACAGGCAGAGAGCTACAGAACCCTCCAGAGAATTTCGCCACGCATTTAAGGTTCAGACTTCAAATTCAGAATTCAAAGGCCAAGAGTACAGTACCAGAGTTGCAGGCCAGCTCAGGCCCCTCACGGCATCAGATTTTTCTTCAGCTAAAGGCATCCCGATGTACATATTTTATTATTTTTTGTCTTGTACATAAAGAGATTTTTATCTCCCGTCATTAATTTCTGTATACAGGTTGTTAGGTATATTCATTTATAGCTAGTCATTCATGAAGAAGGCGTAGGGTTTCCCCGCCTTTCTTTTCCGATTTAGAATAATAAGTGTAGACACCTACCTCTCCCTCCAGAAGTTGCTCTCCTCTCTATAAATATCAAAAAAGAAGACATTGTTAGGGTTCCAGATTTATGTAAGCAGGCTGTGCAGCGAGAAGACTATTGTATCCATATTGTGACATTTATGTATGAAGTTTCAGAGCCCGTTGGGTCTTAGTGAGGAGGGGTTATGACTGTATTGAGGATTCTGGTCTTTGGTATATTGCAGTATGTAATTTCTCTCATGTGTTAATATATCATCCTTTTTCATGCAAATTTTCTTCTTGTATCATGTTCTAGAATGCGAGTGGCTCACTAGTTTGCAGTAAGGATTCATCTTAAGTGGTGCCCTTTCTGGAATTAGTCAAGCGCTTTAAATAGGCCTAGAAGTGATATACTGTTCCATGTTCACTCATTTCATAATCTCTGCTATATTAATGGCTTAAGGATTCGTAAATTGATGCGCCCTTTTGTCAGTAATGTCTTCTCATGTTTCTTTCTTGCCCGCACTCCTTGATATCTGATTTCTGTAATATATTATTTGAATCGGCCCTCTTTACAGTAAAACGGTCTCTTAGCTGTCTGATGCTATCATACTGAAGTTTTACCTGATGTCTGTACTTTATTCCTATCTGTGTATCAGCCACTGAAGGAGAATTGGGACCTATTCAAGCTATTTTCAATTTCCTTGTTTAAAACAAGAGATAGTAAGTGAGCCCCTTGGACTGACAACCCAAACTATAATGGACTCCTTGCTATATTAAGATGTCCTAGGCACTGGTCTATGGCAACTCTAGACTGTCTCTAGGAGGGTGACAAAATCATCCACAACAAAGGGTAAGTTTATAGTTAGGTTAAGGTTAAGGTTAGGTTAAGATTAAGGTTAAGGTTATGTGTTTAGTCAGGTTAAGGTTAACGTTAAGGTTATGAATTTGTTCAATGCTAAGGGTTCTGGTTAAGGTTAATGTTAAGGTTAAAGTTAGGTTAAGGTAAGGTTAAGGTTACGAGTTTAGTCAGGTTAAGGTTAATGTTAAGGTAAGTTTAAGGTTAAGGTTAGGTTATAGTGAAGGTTTGATCCAGATTTATGCAGGAATGCAACAGAATACAGAAATAACCATAAACATAGAAATACAAGGGAAATAACTCTTCATTTGATTAATATCAAATCACAGAAATATGCTTACAAAAATTATGGCAATAAAATAGCTAGGGTTCCGGTAGCGAATCTCTAAGAAGAGATATGGCAGCTACAGACCTCTGAACTGTGTTACAATGAGGCTCAAGGGCCTATTTATTATCGAGAAACAATGGATAACTCTAAACGTCAAAAAAACTAACCCTAGGAGATGAAGCACCGAAAATATTGGCCTCGTTTGGGTAAATTGGTGTTTCAACTTCTCAGAGACGTAACTTCGGCATATTATCTCCGTTCAGGGCCTCAAAATGGCTCTCGATGTTTAGGACTCAAAAAATTGCTAAAAATAATAAGTTGTGAAAAAACTGAGAGAGACAATGGTGGGGCCCCAAGTGGAATAGGCGGGTGGCCACTAATATCCACCTGGATCATTCCTCCCCCCTTAGGAAGCAATGGTCCCCATTGCATTGATTTCCTCCATGAGATGTGGAAACTTCGACTGAACTTGGTACCTAGTGAACCACTTTCCTTGTTGCAGGAGTTGGCCAGCTTTGAAAACATGATATAGATGGATCTTCTATTAGCGGGTGTTCTTGATTTGCATGTCCATGATAGAGTCTATGGTGGCATGTTCCATGCAGTATAGGTTTAAATCTTTTGGTGTGAGTTCTTCTACAATGTCAGAGGTGTCCAATAGAGGTGGGAAGTAGGGACGAAGGCGGTCTACATTGAATACTTGGTGCAGACCAAGGAATGGTGGAATAATGAGCTCGAGGGCATTGTTCTCTATAGCCTTGGTGATGGTGTACGACCCATATCGGAGCGGGTGAATCTTGTGGTGGGGTCCAATGAGACTCTCCTTCTGCAAATGTAGCCACACTTTTTCGCCCACCTAGAAGTTGTGGCACCCGATGTTGATCATGTTGTTGCTTGTACTTAGCATTGGCTCTATCCAATATGTCATGAACCTGTTAGTGGATGTGCTAAATGTGATTAATGAAGTTGTTTTCTTAGTCAGATTCAGATTGGACATGAGCTGAATCGGCCTGAGTAGTTGCAACTGGCATGGCTATGTCAATGGGACATAATGGCTAGAATCCCAAGCCCACCTAAAAGGGAATGTGGCTGGTTGAGCTATGGAGAGCCTGGTTACAACTATGTTGTACATAGGGAAGGCTCTCATCCCATGTGCATGGTTGCGTTGAATTTTACGTGCTCAGAATGTGTACAATCATCCTATTGACGACCTCTGTATGGCTGTTACACAACATTTTGTCACCTTCCCTACCATCCCTCGTCCCATACATTGGAGGACTATTCCCTTGACCTGTGAACAGTAAAATGTCCTAAAAATACTTTCATGGCATCCTTCTGCATAAGGGAAAGAATTCTCTCGAAGAATATTTCCTCAGAAACTTACTAAAAACATATGTTTGGGCATTTGCGCGAGCAGCCAGTTCATCACTCGCGCTGACTTGGAAAATATACACTAGGCCCATGCCACCTGGCACTCTATCCTTGTGTATTTTCTACACCAAACCTATTTGGGAATGTTTTCTAAAAATAAAAGGTGGAATTTTGATTCTAACAACTTCAGAACAAATCATCAAAAAGAGGTTGGGTTGTTTGGCTCCAGATCTCCTTGTTTAGGATGTGGTTTTCCACCTCTCATGGAACCTTCCTAAGAGATAGGACTCTCCCCCATGATTATAGGAATCCTAACCTCTGATTATCCATCTATAAAAGCATGCCCTCTCTATTTTCAACCTAGCTGAACTTTTGGGAAGGATGGTATAGCTGAGTTACAATCAAGTGCAGAGCTAAGGAGAACCCTGTGAGAGAGAGAGTTTTGTCAAATCCCTGACGAGCTTTGTGAAACACATCCCACTGTAATCCTGTCGAAGGAATATCATGACATCAGAGCACTGGTTATAATCATTCTCTCATATCTCAATATACATGACTCTACTATTGGTTCCATGATTGTGTTTGTCCATTATATAAAGAAATTTAATTCATTCCTCTCTGACTGATCGATAGTTATAAAGTGTGAAATATTACGTTGCATGTTGTCTCTCTTATTTTCATGTGTACAGGTATCTAGATGCAGCCAGCTTACGGATTGTGACCTGTCCAGCTAAGAATGGAAGCACCACTTCTTCTTCGAAAAAAACAATGAAGGAATCACAGTAAGCAATCTATCGCGATTCTATCTTTTGTAACTAGGAATCAATAGCTTTGCGTGTTTCGATTGTTGCTAGACCCACTCTAGGGCTAGTGGGATATCCTCTATCCACAAAGGGGATTTACCTCCAAAACAATTTGGCAACCATACAGGGGATCAGTGGAAGTTGTTCCTTCCTCCATTAGGTTGTTTTTGGTTTTTTGTTTGATTAGTCTGCTTTTCTGGTTCACCTTCCTTGGTGTTAAAACCTTGTTCGGCCCCCAGGAGACTAGATATAGCCTTTTTTCGTTCATTTTCATAATTTTCTAGGGTAAAACTACGATTATCCCTCTGAAAGTCACACCAAAGGGTGCTTGTTACTAGTTAGGCACCAACGGCATCCCCTGTTTGGCACATATTATAGCCAGATAGGCGCGCCAACCCTGGTAGGTTTTTGGGTTTGCCGATTTTTGGCCTATCTAAGCTTGAGTTTTGGTCCTGGTTTTTTTTTCTGATTATTTGAGTGTTTGAAGTCATTTTTTACTGTGTTTAGCCCTTGTCGTCTGGTTGTTTTCCCTTTTCCATCAGTTTTTCATTTTAGCCTTAGGGCTTCTAGGTGCTTCAATGTGCTGAGCCTCCCGTGGGATTTTTGGGTCTTTGCTTTCCCAGACCTGAATGTCCTATGCTTGTATTCAGTGATAGTGTTGTTGTACATCATGTGTTGGGGGCATTCAGTCTAGACTTCCAAGATGTTTTCCCTCCATCGAATGGGCAACCCTTGGAAGCTGTGACTTCTTATTCATTATGATGAGGTATATCGGAGCACGGTTCATCTGCTTCTGTCAAGCTCCTTAAAAAATGAAACAAGATGGTCGAAGCATAGTTTGTTTTCTTGTGTCAAGCTCCTTGAAAAATGAAACAAGTTCCTCAAAGCAGAGTTCATTTTCTTGTGTCAAGCTCGTTAAAAAATGAAACAAGGTGTTCCAAGGATAGTTTTTCTTCTATATCAACCTCATTAAAAAATGAAACAAGGTCATCTGAGGATAGTTTTTTTAATGTATCAACCTTGTTAAAACAATGAAACACTTTCCTGTTCAATTCAATTCTTTGATAATATCATGTAAAATCCCAGTTGAGTCTTTCTCTTGATCTCGTAATTTGAACCTTCACTCCATCTACCTTTCATATGGATTGAAGCTTGGGGGGCATGTACCTCAAATTGAGTCACCATGCCGGGGGAAAGCTTACTTTTTCAAGCATATTTTGTTTCCGTTTCAAGCTTGTGTAAAAATGAAACCGGTTTCAACCATAGTTTATCTTTATTTCAAGCTTGTGTAAAAATGAAACCAACTTCAAGCAGAGTTCCTGATTTTAGGCTTCTGTAAAAATGAAACCGTTCGCATTTTACCTCTTCTAATTGCCATTTTATCAGCCTTTTTTTCCCATATGAACCTTGGTTTTCTCATTCCACTGTCACTATCTGCTTGGAAAATCATATGACTTCACTTGGTTGTTTTACCCTTTCCCGAGGAACCATTGCAATGAGTGGTCTTGTTACCCATTCTCTTGACCTTTACCTGTTCTGGGCATTTCCAACATTACCAAAACCAATAGCTACCCTTAATACCACTCGTTCTTCCAAGAGGAGTCATCTTTCAGCTCTTTTATGACTCTCGAAAATTGAAAATATTTCCAAGACTCTTTTTGTTTTGATCTCATTAAATTGGTTGTGAAACTAAATCTACGCAGTATATGTTTACACCTTTTTCGGGCTGGGATAGATTATTTACGAAAAAAGAATACCCTAGCCTATCGTGACTAGGAGGTTTTCTCAGACACAATTTTCTACCTTTTCATATCTGAGGAACTATCTATGAAAATGGACTGTTGGAGTTTTCTTTTCTTCCTTCTTTTTGAACTCTCTAAATATGAAAAGATGTCGAGTTCTTCCTTTGTCAGACTCATTAAAAATTTATGACATCGAACTCTGTCGTAATGACGTTACTCGAGTCCCTCCTTCCTAGGGCTCGTAAAATGTACTAGGTTGGATTTGTCCAAAGGAAAAACTTAAATCGCAAGCATATGCTATCCCCATAAAGCTTGTTTTCAAAAATAATTGGGGTACTCGCCAGAAATGGTGGGGGAAAATGGAACCAATATTATGGTCATGTCAGCAGTATGTCGCTCTTGAAAATGGTACTTGTATGCATTCGTGTTGGGTTGGGGACATTTCATCTCATTACCTGCTTCCCTTATGGGTTTGGGTAATCTCTTTTGACTGCTCATCTTCTCTTTGCCATGTCACCATGACCTTATATCCCTTGATGTCAAATACTACCAAATCCAATGTTGTGCTACCAATATGTTCAAGAGAAGTTGGCCTCTACAGTTTTCAACCTCCCTCTGATTCTCTGTCGGTCTTGATTCACAAACATCATGTTCCTTTGTCTCATTTCGATGATGTGTGAAACATTATGGCCCACCTTCGATCAAGGTCACTTCCTATCGACTTCATCTCATTATCCAGGAAATTGATTTAGAGACTCCCTTCAGGTACCTCGGAGCTTGCATGTCTCAATGGCAGGTTCTTTGCATTTGACGCAAGGTTTTCATTATTGGCCTTCGATTGGATGATTCTGCGGGTGTTGAACACTAGATCACTGTTCACATTCAATGGATTGTACCTCTTGTACCTTGAGAGCCATTTTCATTATTGGTGGTTTCTCTCGCGTCTGTTAATGGCATTTATTATTGGCTGGTAATCGACGATGTTCTTGCATGTTTGACTTCGGTTCACATATTCGCATGCTCAAACTTGTACTCTTTTCAAGTTGAGATGGAGCACAAGACCCTGGATTTTGTCTGATAATATCTAGGCTGTAGATTTTTTGTGGATTATTATGACTTATTACATGACTCTTTTGATTGGATGGCTACGACCATACCTGATTCTACTAGTTGATCCTTATTTTACTGGATGGCTGCGTCCATACCTTCGATCTCGTTTTGTACACTTTATTATGGATGGTTGTTCCCATACCACATATCATGTATCAGAGAAATCAATTGTATTTGTACTCGTAGTTTTTTCGAAAGTAGTGTTTTCAGTTGAAAACATTCTCATAAATCATTTCACTTCTCCCTCTCTCTCGGGCCTCATGCTTTAGGGGGCATCTGTTACACAAAATTTTGTCACCGTCCCTGCAATCCCTCGTCCTATACATTGGAGGACTATTCCCATGACCTGTGAATATTAAAATGTCCTAAAAACACTTTGATGACATCCTTCTGCATAAGGCAAAGAATTCTCCTGAAGAACATTTCCTTAAAAAATTACTAAAAAAATATGTTTGGGCATTGGCGTGAGTAGCCAGTTCATCACTCTCGATCACTTGAAAAATTTACACTAGGCTCACACCACCTGACGCTCTGTCCGTATGTATTCCCTGGGCCAAGCCTATTTGGGATTTTAAAAAAAAAATAAAAGGCGGAAGTTTGATTCTAATAACTTCATAATGAATCATCAAAAAGAGGTTGGGATGTTTGGCTCCGGATCTCCCTATTTAGGAAGTGGTTTTCCACCTCTCATGGAACCTGTTGAGCCTCAAATTTGTGCTTTCCTTCACCTCATTTTACCTCATTCTCCCTTGTCCATTTCTATTTTAAACCCAATTGATCAATAAAAATAGTTAAAATTACTTCTAGAATGGTTTACATGACTGACTTGTTGAATTTTGTGATTGTTGCCATTGTTAAGCATTTTGACCGGAACTAGCTGCAGAATGCAAGCATTCCGTAGCTAACCGGCGATTCTGCAGCTACCTTTATGTTTGAGTATGTTCCAGGTGGCCTCTTGAGGAAAAATGCATATGGGCATGATCCACGTCGTGCCTACATGGTTTTTTGCTCATCATGGGAGAGGAAATGAATTCTGGGTACGGTTATGCACGTGGGAACACATTTGTGAAGTAAGACTCCTACTAGGACTGTCTCAGTCCAGGTGTCTTTTCTTCTTCACGTAGCCACCTCAAAGACTCCTAATATGATTCGGATATGGAAAGACATCATTCCTAAATTGTTGTAATTATTGTTACTTGCATTTACTTTATAAACTCTTGAGTAGACCGAGAGCTTAGTTAGAGATTTTGTGTTAGATTTGCTGCTAGATTTTGTAAAAAACTCTGTGTTACGTCCTTGAAGACACAGAGTGTCATGTTTGAACTATTGCATTGTTAATGGAGCAGACAAAGTTATTCTGAAGGCGTGATTTGATTTGAAGTTGAATGCCGTCAAGTGGTAGAGGGCCCCTGCCTCTTGCACGGATTTCTTTTGCGTAAACTAGATAAGTTTTTCCTAGCTTCCTTTACGTTTTGCATTTGAATTGGTAGTTGTTTTGTTTTATCTACTGTAGTCGTATTCGTTCCAGTTCTTCCACAAGAAGACACTCTTCCAACAGACCAAAATGATGAATGTTTAATGACTATGGTATTGTAGGATAGGAGTTAAATTTGTATTTGTTTTAACTAGCTACTGTAGTCATAATTCGTTCCAGTTCTTCCACAAGAAGACACTCTTCCAACAGACCAAAATGATGAATGATTAATGACTATGGTATTGTAGGATAGGAGTTGAATTTGTATTTTTTTTTAACTAGATACTGTAGTTATATTCATTCCAGTTCTTTCACAAGAAGACATTCTTCCAACAGATCATAACAATGAATGATGAATAAATATAGTACTGTAGGAATTAGTTGTAGTTTTTGTTATTCACTATCACAGTTGCACTTGTTCTAATCACTCTTCCACAAGAAGAAATTCTTCCAATACATCCTTAAGAAGTTCAAGATATGACCGTGATGTGATAACTTAGTTTTTCATTTGCTTTCAGTTCATTTGCTTTCAATTGCATACAAGTCCACAGTCAGAATTGTTCTACCTCTTCCACAAGAAGGAACTCTTCCAAAATATCACTAATGATGAACAAATAGATTGTGTAACTTCATAGAATAATGCATGTTAATTAGAATGCTCCGGAGTTTCATTTTGCATTTAATTCATGTCCAGCTACTTCGTTTCAAGTTTGATGATGGCTTATAGTTTAACATTGTTCTAGTTTAGAAGCATCTTAAGCTCATGTTTAAATTAATTCATTGCACTTGCATCTCATAGTCACACTGTCACCCTTTGCACAGTAGATCACTTTAGTTGTTAGGATTCACAAGACAGCCTTCATTATTTACAAATATCTTTTTGTTCTGAAAACCACCAGTGATCCATAACCATAGGAACAGAAGATAACATCATTACAAGGTCTGAAATATCTCTGCAAATTCCTCATCATAAACAGAGCTCTTCCTCAAAAGAACTACTTTGGAAAAGAAACCAACAACTCTTTGAGTATAAGTTCTGTGACATTCAATTAAATTGCAGAATAGAATTAGCGATTAATCATGGAATAGATGAGCTAAGACAGAATATTGCATCATTAGTGTTTAACTGTTCAGTTAGAGAACTTGCATATTTAGTGATCATTTTTCAAGTTTAGTTTGTGTCATTTGCCTGAGAAGTCATTATCAAGCTTTTGTTTCTATTTAGTCATAGTTCAAATGTTACTTTAGTATTTCTAATTGCATTTGCCATTCCTTACATTAGGTTCAACTGTGTTTTTGACCACCAATTTCTTTCCATTAGTTTTCTAGGCATTTTCATTGTAAACATAAAATTCCAAAAGACCAAAAACATCATAAATCAACATAAAAGACCAAAAACATCACAAAACACTACACACAACGCATTAGGAAACAAGCACCTAGGTACATATGGTACACTTCACTTCAGCAGTTTACAAATCCTGGTTGACAATTAAATGAGCTCAGTTTAGGAGACTAGATTGAGACCAAACATTTTGGCGCCGTTGCCGGGGAAGTGAAAACTAGGTAACCTTTGTTTCTTAGCATCCAAAAAAACAATTTTATGCGTAGGGAGAGAGATTCAAGGGGAAGATTTATAAGCAGCAGAGGCAGAAGTTTGATTTCTAGAACACCACTTGTTTCATCTAGATCCAGAGCTAGTACATCTTCAACTCAAACCCATCTTCCATCCTTTACTAATCCTGGACTTCTAAAAGATCTAAGGTCACCTATTCCATTGTAGAAACCTTCCACTTCATCCACTAAACCTGCCATAGAAGAAGATCTAAAAACTCCTGTCAGGGACACAAACCTTTCTACTTCCACAGGAGAGTCAACCATGGTAGAAGAAGGAGGAGGAGGAGTTGTTAATGGAGAACACACATTGTTTGGAGGAGGTAGAGGTAGAGGTAGGGGAGAAGGAGGAAGAGGAGAAGGAGGTAGAGGTGCAGAAGGAGGAAGAGGTAGAATAGGAAGCTCTTTTGGGTTCCCTATACTAGATGAAGAAACCAATACAACCATGAAAAACATTTCACCTTCTGTCATTCCGAACTTCTATGGACTTAAAACTGAGGATCCTGAAACTTTCTTATTCGAATTTGAAGTGCTATGTAGGACTTATGACTACCTTCAAGATGCTCAAAAATTGAAATTATTTCCTTCAACTCTGAAAGGAGCAGCATTGAAGTGGTTTATGAGCTTAAACAGTAGTTCCATTAGGACATGGGAAGACATGAAACAAGAATTTCTAGAGAGATACTTGGATTATTGTATGCCGGTTAATCATAAGGAAGAAGTGTTCAAGATGTTACAAAAAGAAGATGAAAACTTAGAATATTTGTTGGAAAGATTTAAATACAACATAAAAAGGGCACAAATGGAAAACCTAGATCAAGACACTTTAAAATCTCTTTTGTTGAAAACCATTAGGGATGAATGGATGGATATCCTTAACATGATGGGAAAAGGGGATATATCACAACTCACATTACCTGAAATATCTGAGTTATGTATCAACCTTTCCAGAGGGAAATCTAAAACTACCAAAGGTCCAAGAGATCCTGCTCTTGCAAGGGCAAGTAAATCTGCTTCTGGGACAATAAGTAGATCAGAAATAGGACATATGCTTGATGATTTTAAATCTGACATCTTAGGGAGTCTTAGTGAACAAATAGACACCCTCAAGATACAAAACAAGCAAAAGGCTGAATCTGATGCCTTGGCAATCTTTTGTCCCAAATGTAGGAAGAAACATGCCTTGAGGGAGTGTCCTCTAGATGTAAAAGTTGTAGAAACCTGTGTTATTTGTTCTGAGAAACATGAGACCAAGAATTGTCCTTCTCTTCCTGGTCTCAAGGCTGTTTTTCAAGAAGAAACTCCTACAGACTCCACAGAATCTCTTAAATTTGTATCTAGAAGACCTTGGCAGGGACCTCAGACACAAGGATTCCATGATCAAATGTATAATCAACCTCCACCTTGGAATTCTTGGCAGCAACCTTGGCCCCAATTTCAAAATCAATCTCAAGCTTGAGCACAAGGATCACAAGGTCCCTATGGAAGATACTCTCCATATTATCAGTATCCACCATCCTATCCACCATATCCACATTTTTATCCTCAAAATCCTCAACTAAATTTTCCTCAAAATCTTCAACAAAATTTTCAACAAAATTCTCAACAACATCATCTGAACCAACCTCATCAAAATCAACCACTTCCATTACCATTCCCTCAAAAATGCAATCAATTACCAGCTCAGCCCATACCAAACCCCAATAATAAGAATCCTCAGAATACATATATGATAGAAGGACAACAATTTCCAACTTATTTAATTACTCCTCTAGACCTTAGTGATGTTCAACTTAGGTCTGGAAGGATACTTGAAAAGAGGAAACCTTCTGTGATCATACAAGAACAAGATAATTCTGAGGAAGACTCCCTACGGGTTAATAAAATTCTTGAGGAAGGTACATCCTTTCAAGGCCAAAACATTGAAAAACTGAAACAAAAAGATCCAATAAATCCAACTCCAATATTAGAGCAACCATCCACATCTACTTCTATACCTACCTTTCCGGAAAGACTACAAATTGATAAAGGTGTAGAAAAACAAATAATGGTGCCTAATTATGATTTCTTGGATGAATTGAGAAATGTTTGCATTAAAATTTTATTATTGCAAGCCATCAAGGAAATCCCAATTTTAGCCAAAACAATAAAGGAGTTGAGTATGAAGACAACAAGAAAAATAATAAGAGAAACCAAGAAAATTCAACTGGTAGGACAAATAGCAGACATTATGATGGGTAAGATTACTATTCCAAAGTACCTTGACCCAGGAAATCCAGTTGTCAAAATCCACATCAATGGAATTGAAATTCAAAACACACTCATTGACTTAGGAGAAGCAATAAATATCATGAGTAGACAAATCATGTACAAACTGAAACTTCCTAATCTTCTCTTTACACCCACACTATTACAATTAGCAGATAGATCTGTGATCAGACCAGATGGGGTAATAGAAGACATTCCAGTGTCCCTAGACTCTTGGGAGTACCCTATGGATTTCATGATCCTAACACCCAAGAATAATCTAGGAGGCCATCCTGTTATACTAGGAAGACCTTGGTTGGCTACAGCTGATGCTTTTATTAGTTGTAGGTCCGGTGATATGTATATTTCTGATGGAAGTTCAACAAAAAAATTCACTTTATATCCTCCAGCTAGGACAATTACAGAACTAGATGACACTCAATGGATAGAGGATGAAGAATATTTACAACCACTCTTCACAATTTCAGAAATTAGTGAAGATAATCAAATTCTGAATACTCTAGAAAACTTTGAATCTTCTTCAGAACACAAACAAGAATCATTTCAAGAGAGATCCAATATTGAGTTCTTTTCATCTAGACAGATGTCTCTTCATTCTATGGACAAATTTGGCAGCTCTACAAGTGAAATCTTTCCAGGCAAAACCTTGAACATAAACAAAAACCTAGAAAGATCTCAACAAGAAGAGTTAGTCAAAGTATTACAGAGACATTCTTCTGCATATGCATGGGAATACACTGACATGAAAGGGATAAGTCCCAAGACTTGTACTCATCACATCTATATAGAGGCAAATTGCAAACCAATCAGACAACCTTAAAGATGGATGAATCCAAATCTTAGGGAAATTGTCAAGGAAGAATTACAAAAATTGTTAAATGTTAACTTCATCTATCCTATTTCAGATAGTCAGTGGGTTTCCCCTTTAGTAATTGTACCTAAGAAAAATGGAAAATGGAGGGTGTGTTTTGACTACTGAGAACTGAATAAAGCTACTCTTAAAGACCATTTTCCCTTACCTTTCATAGATCAAGTATTAGATACATTAGCAGGTAAAAATTACTTTTCATTCCTGGATGGATTTAGTGGTTACAATCAAATCCAAGTAGCACTTGAATACCAAGATAAAACCACATTTACTTGTCCTTGGGGTACTTATGCCTACCGAGTATTGCCATTTGGATTGTGCAATGCACCTGCAACATTCCAAAGGGCAGTATTAGGAATTTTTTCTGATCTGATACATGACTGTGTAGAGGTGTACATGGATGATTTTACGGTTTATGGGGATACATTTGAAGAGGCTTTAGAAAACTTGGAAAAGGTCTTAAAAAGATGTCAAGAAGCAAACCTTTCTCTTAGTCATGAAAAATGTTTTATGATGTTCACTGAAGGTATTGTTTTAGGGCACCACATTTCAGGGGATGGGATTAGAGTAGATGAGGCGAAATTTGAAGTTATTTCTAACCTATCCATTCCAAATTGTCAAAAAGATGTTAGAAGTTTTCTAGGATTTACAGGGTATTATCGGAGATTTATAGAAAACTTCACCAAAATAACATCTCCTCTCTTCAAATTACTCACCAAAGATTGTGAATTTAAGTGGACTTCTGATTGCCAGTTAGCTTTTGAAACCCTGAAAACCAAAATTTCTGAAGCACCTATATTAAGGGGACCTAACTGGAAGTTACCTTTTCATATCTCGACAGATGCTTCCGATGCAGCTCTAGGAGCAGTATTGGGACAGAAAGATTTAATTCCCTATGCCATCTATTATATCAGTAAAAATTTGACTCCTGCAGAGTTAAACTATACTGTAACTGAAAAAGAGTTTTTAGCTGTTGTTCATGCCATTATCAAATTTAGACACTATATAACAGGCTATGAAACTTTTATTCACACTGATCATTCTGCCATTAGATATTTAATGAATAAATCAATCACTAATGGTAGAGTTATAAGATGGTTGTTATTATTGCAAGAATTCAACATTACTATTCTAGATAGGCCTGGAAAACAAAACACTGTGGCTGACTTCCTGTCTAGAATTAAAAATATCAAAGATGACACTCCGGTTGAAGATCAATTTCCTGATGAATATCTTTTTGCAGTCTCTACTCAAACTCCATGGTTTGTTGATATTGCTAATTATTTAGTTTCAGGAAAATTTCCTTCAATTATGAATGCAAGGGATAAAAGAAAAATCATTAATGATAGTGCAAGATATTCATGGGTCGCTAATGAGTTGTACAAGACAGGTTCAGATTTGATCATTAGAAGGTGTGTTCGTGAAGATGAGATGCCTGAAATTCTCAAGGCATGTCATGATGAACCTTGTGGCGGACACTTTGCAAATAAGAGGACAGCCTATAAGATCCTTAACTTAGGATATTATTGGCCATTCTTGTTCAAAGATGCAAAGGAATATGTAAAAAGGTGTGACAGTTGCCAAAGGGTAGGGAAACCTTCTCCTTCAGGTGAGATGCCATTACAACCTCAGGTACACATTGAACCTTTTGAAAAATGGGCTTTGGATTTTGTAGGACCTATTAGTCCTCCATTAAGACAAAAGAAATACATATTAGTTTGCACTGATTATGTTACTAAGTGGGTAGAAGCTAAACCATTACTTGCTGCTAATGAATCATCTGTAGTTACTTTTCTTTTTGAGGATATTTTTACTCGTTTTGGTGTCCCAAGGGAAATTGTTACAGATCAAGGAGCTCAGTTTACATCAAGGCTAGTGGAGCAAATGATGGAGAAGTACAAAATCAGACATAGAAAAACTACTCCTTATCATCCACAAGCAAATGGTCAAGTGGAATCTACTAATAAGGTCATTGAAGGAATCCTAACAAAGACTGTTCATTTACATAGAAGAGATTGGGTAGATAGGCTTCCCGAAGCCTTGTGGGCCTATAGAACTACATGGAGAAACACAACAGGCCATACTCCTTATGAGCTTGTTTATGGAAAGCAAGTTTTGTTTCCCATAGAGTTCCAAATTCAAACATTCAAGATGGCAGTTCAGATAGGACTTGATCTGACGGAGGCACAAAAGCATAGACTGGAGCAAATTAATGAATTGGATGAGATCAGACAAGATGCAGTTCAGAAAACAAGTCTAGTCCAACAGCAAAGGGCTAGGTGGCATGACAAGTACATCAAGGAGAAGAAATTTAAAGAGGGTGACTGGGCTCTCTTGTTTGATTCAAAATTCAAGGATTTTCAAGGGAAATTTCAGACACATTGGCTTGGGCCATATGAAATTGTTCGAATTTTTGATAATGGAGCAGTAAAAATCAGAACTATAGATGAAGAATAGGTCACTTTTCTTGTGAATGGTCATAGACTGAAGCTATACCACAAGCCACTCTCAAGAGAAGAGTTTGTCAAGAAGTTCCAAGAAGACAATGATGTGAAGTTAATGAAGAAGAGTCTCTCTTCTTCATCAACTTGATTAAATTTTCTAAAGCATTTCTCTTTTGAAAAAAAAAAAAAAATAAATAAATAAATAAATAAATAAAGGTATAAACATGAAAACCAATCACTGATTGGCATGTTTATACAGAAAAGATAGGGTGAAAATCAGAGTCTCTCTGACACTCTAACTTTTCCCATTTTTGTTTATAAGCAGCTGTTATAAAAATCATAAGTTCAGTTCCATAGTGCTTATGATTCATTTCATCTCACTTATCCATTCATAATCCATTCCATCCATCATTCATTTCATCTGACTCCATTCCACATTTCATTCATTTCATTCCATCTTCCATCCATTTCATTTTCATGTCAAAACACAAAATTTGATATCATGTTGTAGGTGAATAAAATATGTCATGAATTGCAGTACAGCCTTATGTTCCTTCATTCCATGAACTGAATCCATTCTATTCCATTATCCACTTCATACATATCATAATCCATCATCCATTTTCATCCATTTTCATAACATTTCACCCATACTCCAAAAACATTTCATTTTCATGATTAAAGTGTTCTACAGGAACATTCTGCAGCTCAGTGGACATTCTGCAGCTGATCAGCCTTTCTGCAGCCCGACAGTCTTTTCGCAGCTATAAACCCCGAAGGCATCAACCAGCAGACATCAGAATTACAACAAAGTGATCCGGTGAATTCATGAATCAAAAACATCAAGAAAATTGTGAAATATTCCTCCAAATATGAGCATAGAAGACAAAGGCTACAAAAACATCAAAATAAAGGGCAGAGGTAACAAATTTAAATTACGATGGCATTTCATAAAAGTTTAGCATAGTTTAGTTGTGGATTATTCGAAAGGTTGTTTTAATTTTTTTATTGATCAAACACCAACAAACCCTCTACAGACTTTGTATTAAAATCTTCCATTTCAAATTTTATATCCGATAGCATTTAAGCGGTGAAATGATCAAAGCGTTTGAATTTCCCACGACTCTTAACCAAGTTATTTAATGATGATGATTTTCCCTGCCGTCGTAAATCCTCCGCCGTCTCCTCAATCATTAATACAATCCCTCCACCTCACTCCACTACTCTATGCCGTGACCATTTTCCATAACTTCATTCCGTAGCCAGTATTCCATTCCGAAGACAGAGGCATTATTATCATCAGGAGCAGATCAGAAGAGGTAAATTTGGAAGTATAACGGTGTGAGAACTCAAAACCACTTGATCCCGTGAATAGATAGCATATCACTGTGAACGAAGTTTGGAGCATTTCCACTGTCAACACAGAATTGTGGCTGAGTAGAGTTTAAAGTCTGTTGTTACCAAAAGACAGAGGTGTTAAAATTGAAGTCTTTTGCTACCAAAGACAGAGGTGTGGTAGTGATTGAGTTTGAAGTCTGCTGTTATCAGAGACAGAGGTTGAGTTTGAAGTCTGTTGTTATCAGAGACAGAGGTTGAGTTTGAAGTCTGTTGTTACTAGAAACAGAGGTGTTTTTCAGTGATTGAGTTTGAAGTCTTTATGTTACCAAAGACAGAGGTATTGCAGTATTAAAACTGAAACCGTTTGCAACTAAGAGTCAGAGGTATTGCACAAAAAGAAACTTGAAGCCATCTACCACTGTCTATCAGAGACATATTAGCTCGAAATTTGAAATTGCTTTCATATCACTCCAAAGTTCAACAGAAGCACATCAGTCCGAGGTTTGAAAGGAATTTTTCATTATCAAACAGAGGCATACCAGCCAGAGGTTTTGAAGCTGTTGCTATTATAAATCAGAGGTATGTCATTCCAAAATTGAAGCCATTTTCATTTAGAGCTTGAAGCCATTTTAATCCGAAAGTAAAAGTCATTGTTTTGTGGGTAGAGAAGAGTGTTAATTTGATATTGAAAAAAATCATGGGTTTCATCGTAAGGACTGAGCTTGTGGGATCAAAATATTTAGAAGGTTACCCACAATGCAAGGAGATGTTACAACAAATAGGATGGCTTCAATTCTTGGAAAAATTTAATGGCTTCCATAAGGAAGTCACCAAAACATTTGCCAGATCATTCCAAGGTACCGAAGTTGAAATAGGGGATGTCAAGTTAACTGTTACTGAAGTTTTTATAGCAGAGGCTACAGGATTATCCAGAACTGGGGAGAGATGGTTTAAAAATAGGGAATTCCACAATGACTCCTGGAAAAAAAATTTAAAATCACCAAATATGGATGTTAGTGTATTCAAGAAAGGAATTCCCAGCACTGCATTGAAAAGCAAATGGAGAAATATACTACTTCTTTTACAAAAATTTGTTACATGTGAGGGTAGATATGGGACATTTTATGTCTACCACATTAGACTAATGTTGCATTTTCTGGGAGAAGATTTGAATTTACCATATTTCTTGTATCAAAGTCTGAAGAAAATGGCTTCCTGTGTTCAGAGAAGAGTTCAGTTTTTAGAGACAACCCTGTATCATCATGGGTTGGTCAAAATTTTGATTAAGCATCATCTATCTAAAAAAAATGATACATGGGATGATTTCTTAATAAGAAATCATTTTGAAGAAGCAAAAGAACTATCACCTGAACCACAGCCCACAAAGAGAAGTAGGAAATGGAGGACTTCAAAAGTTGAAATCGACAAACCAGTCCAAGAGAGCAGTGAAGAAATCATTTTGGAGAAGTTGACTCGAATCAAGAGGCAACTTAAGGAAGAAAAGATAATCAAGGAATCTACCACAGAGAAAGGAGAGGGATCCTCTCAGCTTAGGAGAAGCCACAGATTAAAGGGAAAATTGAAGAAAACATCAATCAAACAAACAGGGGTAATCAATATTGAGGATGAAGAAACATCCATTGAAGAGGATGATGAAGAATATTTTTATGAAGGCACCCCTGAGATTGATCCTGCTCAACAGGAAATCTATGATTATGTGGAAACATTAGAGAGGACAGCTTCAGAAAGCAGAGAAAGAACCCCCAGTCCTCCACTGTCTGAAATTGATATATTAAGGAGGGATAGGTATGAGTTGGAAGTGTTGAATAGACACATCAAAAATGAGAATGAAATTCTCAAAGATCAAATCAAGCTCAAGACCGACATGAACTCAACCTTATCCCTGCATATAGACAAAGTGGAGAGGACCAATGAGAAGATGAAGACAAGGAACAAAAAGTTAATCAGGGCACTCACAAACCTCAGGTTCAAACTTGTGATCAGGAAACCCAGAAGGCCTCTAGCTTTCAGACAAAGGAGAAGAAGGGGATCAGATGTCCTTGCAGAAGCCTCTGAATTCATAGGATAATTTGCATGAGGACATGCAAAGAGACAGCAGTGGGGGTATGTTGAGCCTCAAATTTGTGCTTTCCTTCACCTCATTTTACCTCATTCTCCCTTGTCCATTTCTATTTTAAACCCAATTGATCAATAAAAATAGTTCAAATTACTTCTAGAATGGTTTACATGACTGACTTGTTGAATTTTGTGATTGTTGCCATTGTTAAGCATTTTGACCGGAACTAGCTGCAGAATGCAGGCATTCCGTAGCTAACCGGCGATTCTGCAGCTACCTTTATGTTTGAGTATGTTCTAGGTGGCCTCTTGAGGAAAAAAGCATATGGGCATGATCCACGTCGTGCCTACATGGTTTGTTGCTCATCATTGGAGAGGAAATGAATTCTGGGTACGGTTATGCACGTGGGAACACATTTTGTGAAGTAAGACTCCTACTAGGACTGTCTCAGTCCAGGTGTCTTTTCTTCTTCACGTAGCCACCTCAAAGACTCCTAAGATGATTCAGATATGGAAAGACATCATTCCTAAATTGTTGTAATTATTGTTACTTGCATTTACTTTATAAACTCTTGAGTAGACCGAGAGCTTAGTTAGAGATTTTGTGTTAGATTTGCTGCTAGATTTTGTAAAAAACTCTGTGTTACGTCCTTGAAGACACAGAGTGTCATGTTCGAAATATTGCATTGTTAATGGAGCAGACAAAGTTATTCTAAAGGCGTGATTTGATTTGAATTTGAATGCCGTCAAGTGGTAGAGGGCCCCTGCCTCTTGCACAGATTTCTTTTGCGTAAACTAGATAAGTTTTTCCTAGCTGCCTTTACGTTTTGCATTTGAATTGGTAGTTGTTTTGTTTTATCTACTGTAGTCGTATTCGTTCCAGTTCTTCCACAAGAAGACACTCTTCTAACAGACCAAAATGATGAATGATTAATGACTATGGTATTGTAGGATAGGAGTTAAATTTGTATTTGTTTTAACTAGCTACTGTAGTCATAATTCGTTCCAGCTCTTCCACAAGAAGACACTCTTCCAACAGACCAAAATGATGAATGATTAATGACTATGGTATTGTAGGATAGGAGTTGAATTTGTATTTGTTTTTAACTAGATACTGTAGTTATATTCATTCCAGTTCTTTCACAAGAAGACATTCTTCCAACAGATCATAACAATGAATGATGAATAACTATAGTACTGTAGGAATTAGTTGTAGTTTTTGTTATTCACTATCACAGTTGCACTTGTTCTAATCACTCTTCCACAAGAATAAATTCTTCCAAGACATCCTTAAGAAGTTCAAGATATGACCATGATGTGATAACTTAGTTTTTCATTTGCTTTCAGTTCATTTGCTTTCAATTGCATACAAGTCCACAGTCAGAATTGTTCTACCTCTTCCACAAGAAGGAACTCTTCCAAAATATCACTAATGATGAACAAACAGATTGTGTAACTTCATAGAATAATGCATGTTAATTAGAACGCTCCGGAGTTTCATTTTTCATTTAATTCATGTTCAGCTACTTTGTTTCAAGTTTGATGATGACTCATAGTTCAACATTGTGCTAGTTTAGTAACATCTTAGGTTCATTTTTAGATCAATTTATTGCACTTGCATCTCATAGTCACACTGTCATCCTTTGCACAATAGATTACTTTAGTTGTTAGGATTCACAAGACAGCCTTCATTATTTACAAATATCTTTTTGTTTTGAAAACCATTAGTGAACCATAACTATAGGAACAGAAGATAACATCATTACAAGGTCTAAAATATTTCTGCAAATTCCTCATCATAAACAGAGCTCTTCCTCAAAAGAACTACTTTGGAAAAGAAACCAACAACTCTTTGAGTATAAGTTCTGTGACATTCAATTAATAGAATTAGGGATTAATCATGGAATAGATGAGCTAAGACAGAATATTGCATCATTAGTGTTTAATTGTTCAGTTAGAGAACTTGCATATTTAGTGATCATTTTTCAAGTTTAGTTTGTGTCATTTGCCTCAGAAGTCATTATCAAGCTTTTGTTTCTATTTAGTCATAGTTCAGATGTTACTTCAGTATTTCTAATTGCATTTTCCATTCCTTACATTAGGTTCAACTGTGTTTTTGACCACCAATTTCTTTCCATTAGTTTTCTAGGCATTTTCATTGTAAACATAAAATTCCAAAAAGACCAAAAACATAAGACCAAAAACATCATAAATCAACATAAAAGACCAAAAACATCACAAAACACTACACACAACGCATTAGGAAACAAGCACCTAGGTACATATGGTACACTTCACTTCAGCAGTTTACAAATCCTGGTTGACAATTAAATGAGCTCAGTTTAGGAGACTAGATTGAGACCCAACAGAACCTTTCTAAGAGATATGACTCTCCCCCATGATTATAGGTATCCTAACCTCTCCTTATCCCTCTATAAAAGCCTTCCCTCTCTATTTGTAACCTAGTTGAACTTTTGGGAAGGAAATTGTAGCTGAGTGACAATCAAGAGTAGAGCTAAGGAGAACCCTATGAGAGAGAGAGTTTTTTCAAATCCCTGACAAGCTTTGTGAGACACATCCCACTGGCATCCTTTCAAAGGAATATCATGACATTAGAGAACTGGTTGTAATCGTTCCCTCGTATCTCAATATACATGACTCTGCTATTGGTTCCATGATTGTGTTTGTCCATTATATAATGAAATTTCATTCATTCCTCTCTGAATGATCGATAGTTATAAAGTGTGAAATATTATGTTGCATGTTGTCTCTCTTCTTTTCATGTGTGCAGGTATTTGGATGCAGCAAGCTCACAGATTATGACCTGTCCAGTTAGGAATGGAAGCGCCAATTCATCTTCGACAACAGCAGCGAAGGAATCATGGTAAGTGATATATCGTGATTCTATCTTTTATAACAATGAGTCAATAGCTTTGCGTGTTTTGATTGTTTCTAGACCCACTCTAGGGCTAGTGGGATCGCCTCTATCTACAGAGGTGATTTACCTCCACAAAAATGGTCATCAGATTGGGGATGTAAAGTTGTGGACTTGGTGAGCTTAGTGTCCAGCATTGACCAGAGGTTGGACCAAAATGTGTTGAGGAACCTTCTGTCACAATATGATATAACAGACTGTGGGATCCCAAATTTCACCCAAACTCATTCAAAGAAGAGTTTAGCAGTCGCTTCTATTGTGATATTATTCTTGTAGGCTACCATAATGGCCATCTTTGAGAATCTTTCGATGACCATGAAAACAAATTCATTTCCATGCTTAGTAGAAGTAAGGTCTAACATGTAATCCATGGAGATGGATTCCTAAGGATGACTAGGGGTAGATAGTAGAGTATAGAGCCCTTGCTTCTTGATGGTCAGTTTGGCAATCACGCAAGTAGTGTAGGATCTGATGTACTTCCTGACATCTTGTCGAAGGTTCAGCCAATAGAAATACTTCTGCAGTACTTCCTTTTGTGGAGGTAAATCCCCTCTGTGGAAAAAGGTGATCCCACTAGCGCTAGAATGGGTCTAGCAACAATCGAAATACACAAAGGTATTTATTCCTAGTTACAAAAGATAGAATTGCGATAAATCACTTACCGTGATTCCTTCATTGTTGTTGTCAAAGAAGAAGTGGTAGTTATATTCCTAGCTGGGCAGGTCACGATCCGTGAGCTCGCTACATCTAGATACCTATACTTATGAAAAGAAGAGAGACAACATGCAACATAATATTTCACACTTTATAACTATCGATCAATCAGAGAGGAACGAATGAAATTTCATTATATAATGGAAAAACACAGTCATGGAACCAATAGAAGAGTCATGTATATTAAGATATGAGAGAAAAATCACAACCGATGCTCTGAATACGTGATATTCCTTCGATAAGATTCCAGCGGGACGTGTCTCACAAAGCTTGTCAAGGGTTTGAAAAAATATCTCTCTCACAAGGTTCTTCTTAGCTCTGCTCTTGATTGTCACTCAGCTATTATTTCCTTCCCCAAAAGTTCAACCAACTAGAAAATGGAGAGGGCAGGCTTTTATAGAGGGAGAAGGAGAGGTTAAGCCCCCATAATCAGGGGGGAGAGTCCTATCTCTTAGGAAGGTTCCATGAGAGGTGGAAAACCGCTTCCTAAACAAGGAGATCCGGAGCCAAAAAGCCCAACCTCTTTTTGATGATTCATTCTGAATTTGTTAGAATTGAACTTCCGCCTCCAATTTGTTAAAAAACACTCCAAAAAATGTTGGTGTGGGTACATCACAGGAACAGAGCGCCAGCTGGTGCGCTCGCTAGTGTACATTTTCCCCATTGGTGCGAGGGATGAACTGGCTACTCGCACCAATGCCAAAACGTGGGTTTTTGGGGATTTTTTGAGGTAATGTTTTGAAGGAGAATTATTGCCCTTATGCAGAAGGATGCCATCAAGGTGTTTTTAGGACATTTTACTATTCACGGGTCATGGGAATAGTCCTACAATGTACAGGATGAGGGATTGTAGGAATGGTGACAAAATGTTTTGTAACAGATGCCCCCTAAAGCATGAGGTCCGAGAGAGAGGGAGGGGTGAAATGATTTATGAGAACACGTTCAACTGAAAACACTGTCGTCGGAAGACCTGCGAGTACAAATACAACTGATACTTTGATAAATTATATGTGGTATGGACACAGCCGTCCATAATAAAGTGTAAAAAAACAGAGATCCAAGGTATGGATGCAACCATCCAGCAAAATAAGGATCAACAAGTAGACTCAGGTATCGTCGTAGCCATCTAATCAAAAGAGTCACGTAATAAGGCATAATAATCCAAAAAGAACCAATAGTCTGGATTTCATCAGAAAAAATCCAGGGTCTTGTGCTCCATCTCGACCCGAAAAAAGTACGATTTTGAGCATGCAAATATGTGAGCTGAAGTCGAATATGCAAGAACATTGTCTGATTACCAGCCAATAATGAAAATTGTTAACAGACGCGAGGGAAACCACCAGTAATGATAATGGCTCTCAAGGTACAAGAGGTATAATCTATGGAATGTGAATAGTGATCTGGCATCGAACACCCGTAGAACCATCCGATCAAAGGCCAATAATGAAAACCTTACGTCGAATGCGAAGAACCTACAATTGAGGCATACAGGCTCTAAGGTACTTGAAGGGAGTCTCTAGATCAAATTCCTGGATAATGAGTTGAAGTCGATAGGAATTGACCTTGATTGAAGGTGGGCCATAATGTTTCCGACATCATCGACACAAGATAGAGGAACATGATGTTTGTGAATCAAGACTAATAGAGAATCAGAGGGAGGTTGAAAATTGGAGAGGCAAACTTCTCTTGAACATATCGGCGGAAAGACACTAGATTTGGAAGTATTTGACATCAAAGGATCTGAGGTCATGGTGATTTGGCAAAGAGAAGATGAACGGTCAAAAGAGATTAAAAAACCATGAAAGCAAGCAGATAATGAGATGATATGTCCCCAACCCGACACGAATGCAGACAAGTGCCATGTCCAAGAGTAACATACTGCCAACACGACTACAATCTTAGTTCCATTTTTCCCCACCATTTTTGGCAAGTACCCCAATTTTTTTTTTTTAAACAAGCTTGAAGGGGATAGCATATGCTTGCGATGTAATTTTTTCCTTTGGACAAATCCAACCTAGTACATTTAACGAGTCCTAGGAAGAAGTAACTCATGTAACGTCATGACGACGAAGTCTGATGTCGTCATTTTTTAACAATTCGAACAAAGGAAGAACTCAACGTCTTTTCATGTTTAGAGAGTTTGAAAAGAGAGCAGAAAAGAAAACTCTAGCAAGTCCCTTTTCATGAATAGTCTCTCAGATCCGAAAATTTAGAAAACTATGTCTGAGAGAACCTCCTAGTCACGATAGGCTAGGGTATTCCTTTTTCATAAATAATCTATCCCAACCTGAAAAAGGGCTAAATGTATACTAGGTAGATGTCATTTTGCAGCCAATTTAATGAGCTCAAAATCATAAGCGACTCGGAAATATTTTCAGTTTTAGGGAGTCATAAAAGAGCTGAAAGGTGACTCTAGAAGTGACCTTTTCGTGTTCTTATCGAGTGTAGAAAAGTATAAAATACAACTTTTCTCTTCATCAAAATCACGTGAAAAAAACTATTGCTACACAAAAAGACGCATGTAAAACATATTTGACGAAAATAATGTAAAAATATATCTATAAACATGTTAAAAACCCATTTTAGGACTTTGAAAAGCTATAAAATACCAACAGTGGTAAAAAATATTTACTTTTCACTTTTACCTCTTTGCAGAGCAACAATGACCCATTTCTGCTTAGATCTTCAAGCGCCGAGTGCGATCAATCCAGTGGACCAACTTGAATTCCATTTGGTTCAGGTAGGAGCCGACCTCTTTGTCCATCTTTTAAGTTACATTTTACTCTATTTTATCATTGTTTGAGGTGCTTTAGGGAAGGATTTTCAAATTTTAGGGCTCCGTGGTTGGTGTGTGTTCCAGGCATGGACCTGTGCCAATCCGCTCTATCTTACACAGAGGTCGCACCAATGGCGCAACATAAAATACGGCTAAAATTTCTCAAAGATCAACCAATGAAATGTAATTTTGGATACCCAAGGAGGTTTATAACATTCCTATGATTGATTGATGCAAGTATCCAACAAAAATATGGTTATTGAATGGAAAGAGAGAGAACATAGTGAAGAAGATGAACTGGCAATGGGAAACAAGCATTATATGAATTCTCTTCGAAATTGCGGGCTAAAAAAGTTATTTCTTATGCCATGTCTCCAAGATCAGCGCGAATTGTTGTAGTATCTTATCAGTATTTTGGATGAGGATGAGGAGAAATTAAAATTTCAAGACCAAGAACTTGAGATTGAAGTATCAGATGTATACTTCATCACTGGACTATCACGCAGGGGTCCAATCCCTATTTTGACCAGTACCAGGCTTTCAGGAGAAAACATGGAAATGGTCATGAACAGGGTGTGCCTAGGGGCACAAAAAGGAACATGGATCGGGAAAGTAGACATTCAGACTGTCCCCGATCTCGCACTGAGAGTAGGGATACACACCATTACATGGGTTGCGGGGTTACAGGCACCACACGAGGCTGCAAAGATGCAACTACTTCTTGCATCGAAGTGTATGAACCCAACTATCTTTTATTGGGCCATGTCCATAACCATGAAAATTAAACGACAACTCAAAAAATGCAAGAAGACAAAACTGAAATAGTTTGGGTATGGGTCAATTCTGGTGTCATTCTTCCTAGAATGATTACCTATTTTCCAGCGCCAGGAGGCCATAGTCCTAGATCCACCACTGAGAGAGCCACAAATTGCTTGATGGGCAACATTGATGCCCAGGGTAGGGGGCGGCCAAAAAATGTCCTGGTAGCCTGAGTTCTTTTACTGGCTCTGATGATAGTTGATCTTCATGGAGTATGGGCCCTATGCTGGCACCGATTTTTTCGAAGATCCGGACCTCCCACTCCCGGAGGGAGAGGACTAGGACGAAGAACTTGGTAAGACTCTTTTTAATTTTATGAGTTTTATGTTTTTTTGGTATACATTCATGTTCTAACATGTAATCCTATATGTATGCAGATGTTGGCCCAGAGAGGCCCGCCAGAATGTCACCAGTAGCGAGGAGGAACCCTCTCGCTTATGACCCTCAAGGTGAGGGGGAAGAGGGTGACGTGCTCATACAGAACCTAGAGGGGATCACTTGCGGAGTTCCAGATTATGCTCATTTAGTTGATGTTCCCCTAGCTTATCAGAGGCACACCATAGGGGTGTCGAGTCATCTCCACGGCTTACTGAGACGGTTGGTGCGGGCAGTGATGTGCTACCATGAGCATCATGCTGATTAGTCACCTAGGCTTTCTATTTGCATATTTTTGAGAGACATGTCGTCTCCGAATGTAACTGAAACAAACATATATATTTTTGGTTTTATATGATGCACACGTTGCAAACACTTGACATATATATATACATCTATTTTCTACATGGATCTTGCTTACATATGATAATGTTTTTACAAATTGCGTAAATTTCTATCTAATTCCATGTTAGCTACTGCATCTGTTAGTGTATTCATTCATCTTGGTATATGTTGATATGTGATGTAATCAAAATTTCTTTCAAGTAAACAAATACGTAGATACAGTCTTAAAATGAATGGGTTTCTAACTGAATAATGACCATTGAGCTGTAAAACCACAAGCTGTGAGTCCAGATGTACAAGTAACACACAAATGCTGAGGTTAATAGCCTCGTTTAATAATTCCAAATGAAACTATATTCCACGACATTGTTTGTAGCAGGTCATAGACAAACACCTTGTAAATTAACCAACTCACCAGCAGGATTGTAAATTACCCAGGCTGCTCAAGACAGGTTCCTGGTACTGTGGGAGGCACCATCTGCAAAACCGACATAAGGTTTAACAGACATCTGCATAATCAGGAAGACCCAATAAGCATAAAAATTCTTACAAACCACACCACACCACACATGCACAAAAATGGAAAAATCACCTATGTACATATACTACACAAGAATGATTCAAGTATAATATTTCTTTAGGTACAACCCATTTCCAGGTTGCACCAAAGGAAGACCTTCATAATCGATCAGCCCATCAGCCCCATTTTTCAGTACACATTTAATGATATAGGGCCCATGCCACATAGGTTGGAATTTTCCTGCCCAAAGCTTGTCATGAGCTTGATCATACAAGAGGACGAGGTCCCCTTTGATAAAAGAGCGTTGAGAAATAATTTGATCGAAATGATCTTTAACCTTTTTTTTTTGTGCCTCGATAACCAAAGCAGCCAAGCAGTAAGTTTTGTCAAATCTCTCAAGATATAGGAGACATTCTTCCTCCGGTGATGTATCAGACAATAATTCCATAGCCAATTTTAGTGAAGGGATCTCACATTCAACTGGAAGAGTAGCTTCCAGACCATACACAAACTAAAATGGTGTGAATCTGGTTGCACTATTCACTGACATTTAGTAGGCCCAAAGAGTTCAAAAAAATTGGAGATGCTAACTCGATTTGTGTATACCAATTGTTCGTTGAAGCATCATGACAAGCACCTTCTTCACAACTTCAACCTGGCCATTTTCCTGAGGGTAATATGGCGTTGATCTGTCGTGATGCAAGCCCAACTTAGATGTCAGCTCTTCCATCATATAGTCCCGAAAATGAGAGCCATGATCAATGATGATGGCTTGAGGAACGCTGAAACGAGTGATCACATGGTTGAAAATGAACTGTGCAGCTGTCTTACCATCTGCAGCCAGTGTAGGCATTGCTTCAGCCCACTTGGTGAAATAATCTACGACAACGATGATATAAGCATGCCCCCTAGTCAAGTGAGGGTTACACATCATAAAATCAATGCCCCATTTGGCAAAAGGGCCCACGATAATTGCAAGATGTAATGGGAGAGGCAGCGCACACATATTTTGTTGGAAGATTAGGCATGCATGACACTTTCGTACTGCAACAATATAGTCTTTAAATATAGATTTCCATAAATAGCCCGCATGAAGGATATTTTATGTGGTAGCATAACTGGACAAGTGACCACCACAGGCACCACTGTGACAATCATTCATAACTTTCTCAACCTCTTCTAAGGTCAAACACCTGCGGAGTACGGAATCGAATTCAACACGATATAAGGTATCTCCAACAATGCGATATGGTTGCGACTGATGTCGAAAGCAACTTTGAGCATCCTTTGTTAACTCGGAGTGGAAGGTAGATGTCTGGAGGTACACGATGATATCACCATACCATGGATTGAGAGTGCTGATTAAGAAGAGATTTTCGTCCGGGATATGATCCTCAAATTGAGACAGAACATAGTTGGTAGGGAGAGAAAAAATGAGATCAACTAAAACCAGTGATTTCTTTGATTTGGAAGTAGTGAACTCCAAATCAAACCCTTTGAGGATCACAATCCACTTTGAGTACTTTCCCCCTAGCAATTGTCGAGACAAAATGTAAGTCATGGGGTTGCAGTCGGAAATCATGGTTACCATGCATAACAAGATGTAATGGTGAAACCTATGAATGGCCTAGACCATGGCCACCACCAACTTATCGACATGTGCATAACGCATTTTAGTGTCAAGGAGGTTTTGATATAGGCAATAAATCACACATTCATTACCGTCATCGTCATCCTGCACCAGAACCATGGAAATTGTACTAAATGCGATAGCTAAATAGAGGGTAAAGTCATGATGATAATTCAAACGACGTATTAATGGAGCTTTGATAAGAAATGTCTTAAGGTTATCAAAATATTTCTAAGCAATCTCGTCCCAATAGAAAGCGACGTCCTTTCTTAGAAGTTGCGTGAACCCCTTGGCTACCTTCGCATAGTTCGGGATAAAACGATGTAAGAAATTCACTTTCCCTTGAATAATATGAAGCTGATGTAACGAGGATGGGGAGGGGAGATTAAAAATAGCCTCAACCTTAAGAGGGTAAAGGTGAATTTCATCCTTAGAGACAGTGAACCCTAAAAGTCGACCAGAGTCGACACAAAAGATGCACTTATGAGGATTAAGCCTGATGTTGTCACGTCTACAATGAAGAAAAATCTGGCGGAGATGTTTGGGATGGTCTTTGTGCAGAGTTGAATGAGTTGTAAGGTCACCTAGGTACAAATGAACAACATTACATATGGCACGATGGAAGGTAGACCCAATGTTTTTCAAGCCGAAAGGGAGTTTCTTATAGTCGAATGTTCCCCACAGACAGATAAAAGTGGTCTTATGTTGATCGATGGCAGCATATTGATTTTATTATAACCTAAAATCCATCCATAAGGGAAAATATCTCACTCCCTGCATAATCTTCAATGATCTGATTGATAAAAGGGCTGGGATAGTTGTCCTTAGGTCAAGCCTGATTGATATCTCGATAGTCAACACAGACTCAAATTGTGCCTTGCTTCTTATCCACAGGAACAATTTTGGAAACCCACTCTATCAGAGCGATCGAATATATGAAACCCACTTTAAGAAGTTTCTCAACTTCAGCTTTTATAGTAGTGGCTTTCCTAGAATGCACTCGACGCAGGCTCTGGTGCACATACTTCGCACCAGGATAGGTGGGAATTTCGTGCGCAAAGATACTGGGATCAATTCTAGACATCTCTCATAAGACCAAGCAAAAACGTCACGAAATTCATGGAAGAGACTAGTGTACACTTGAATCTCATTGATAGGAAAATTGACTCCCACATGGATGTTATCAACAGCCCCCGGTTTAACGGAGATGTCGATAGGCATAGTTTGGGTAATGTTACTCAAATTTCCTTCCGAGAAAACTTCTTTAGTCAATATGGGCATTTGGAGCGGTGGAGAGGGAACCTGAGATGAAAAATGTTCAATACAATTAGACATTTCCCCTAGGATAGAAATAAACGAGGAACGATGATTCCCATCGCTCCAGGGCAGATCTTTGAGAGACATACTCTCCATAATAGCTTCTTTAGACGGAAAAACTTCTCTCAAAGGATCGGGTGAATCTCCATCGCCGAGCCAAGTGGATGGAGAATAAACATCAAGAGCCATGCTCAAAGGAGAATTATTAGAAGGATGAGGATCTGATGCAGCAATGATCTCACAATAATTGATTTCAACCAGGGTCAAAGGCATCAATTCTCCAAAAGAGGCAAATTGTTCAGAAGAAGTGATGATCCATGGTTCATCCGACCTAGATATCATATTGACTTGAATGGTATTCAGTGGCGGAGGAGGAAAGACACACATAAGGCCAGGATATTTGAAAATTCCCAGTCCCGCACTGTCAAAAGGAGTAGGTATCTGATCCACATATGGGACGTTTTTCTCGGATGACGAGGTAAAGAAGGATAATTGGTCGATAGTAACAATTTTTCCCTCATGCGAAAATTTCAACACCCGAAAGATGGTGGACGGCATGCACAACATAGCATGGGTCAAACTTCGACCGAGAAAAATATTATAATCGACTTTTTCATCAACAACTTCTACTTCAACATTAACCATCTTCCCTTTTAAAGTAATCAGTAGACTCGCGAGAACACCCAAGGGTTTCAATTCTCTTCTATAAAATGTCTCAACAACATTGGGAGATGAAGTCAAGGCCGGAGAGCCAATGGCCTTCCAGCAAGTAGATGACATGATGCATGTGGATGGACCTTCATCCATAATGGCTCTATGGATATTGAGACCGTTAATACTGACTTAAATAATAAGCGCATTCTGATGCGGAAGTCAGGGAACAAAATTTTCCAAGTTGAAAGAGAAAAGGCTACAATTAGCAGGATCAATCTCGCTGATGGAAGATAATAATGTCTTCTGCTGAGATGGGCAACTCTGGAGCACTTCCAATGTAGACATGGTGGATGGCGCCTGTGCCAAATCCTCAAAAATTCTATAATGCTGGGTAGCATGGGCATTTAGATTATAGGAAGATTTCCTGAGAACACCTTTAGAAGGTGACTACACAATGGGTTCCGGAGTAGGCCTTTCAATCTCAAGTGGGCCAGATACAGGTGGGGGAAGAGGACCATCAGCGGTCTCCTTCCCTGTTCCCTGACATGACCCAAAATAGTCTTTTAACCAAGTGGCAATATAAATAGGTGCAGAACCATTCATCATGAATACCTATGAACCAAATGGCATAGATGGGGCAGGCTGCTCGACCATCTATGTTTGCTGAGATGGGAAGGGCTCTCTGAGAACAACAGGATTTCCCTTTATTTCCTTGAGTAATATATTGGCCTCGGCTCGTTGTGGACAATCCGTGGTGTAGTTCTCTTCATTGTAGATTAAACAAGGATACTTGGGCTTACACTGCGATCCGTCATCAGCACGAGGCTCAGCTGAATTTGGCTTTGGGGAATTGAATTTAGCCTTGCCTTTTCCCTCATTTTTACCTTTGGAAGTCTTGTCTGCAGTATTGGCCTAAATGGTGTTGACCGCTGAGGACTTGCCAGAGTCTCGAGTAGGCTGAGAAACAGAATCATTAGACGAATTGGATTTTGGCTTCCTAGTATTGGAAGATGGATACTTGCGAGAATTCTAAGAGAAAGAACCAATAAATTCATCTACTATGGAGTAGCCAGTGCTTTAGAGGTCCCTGGTTGTAGGGCATCAATCAATATGTCGTATAATGTGCTCGATTGAGAGTACACTAAATCGAAGTACTAGGCGCGAGAAATGGCCTGTTCCTCGGTTACACATGCCCCCATAGTAATGTCTTGTGCAATATTATTGACAAAATAGGCGGTGAAATAGTGAGTCAGAAGCTGATCAAGAATGTCAAACTTGATCAGTGATCTAAAATATGAGTAGCTTTGTCCTATTTTATAGATGTCAGGAGATGCGTCCCGGCTTCATAATGAACCGGTAACTAGAAATGCGTTAGGAATGCCATAGCTAGAGTATTAAAATCTTGAAAAATACCATGAGATAGTTCTATGTACCATTTAGCAGCATCACTGGTGAGAATGCGCTAGAAAATATGCAGACAAATCGATTCATCCACCCAAGAATTCGAAGAACACCATAAATGGTATGTCGTGATGTATGATTGGGGGTCTTCTCCAGATTTTCCCTCAAACTTAGGACAATCACCAGGCACCTTCGTCAGAACCAGAGGCCAATATGGATTATGAAGAATTAGATCATTGGTCAATTTGAACACATCCGGTAACTCCAACGTGGCAAGAAAAGGTAATTGAGGGTCAAAATGCATGGCAAGTCCTTGATAAGGACCTGTACCTATACTCCATCCTAGTTTAGCATAACTATGCCCCCATTGGTTCTGTCCTGGAGGATTATGACCATAGGGGGTATAAGCTGGATAGTTGGGTTGATATGGTGGCTGAAAACCGGGATACGGGGGTTGATAACCAGGGTACTCATTCTGAGTATACATGGGTCCCGATTGAGCAATGTAAGGATTTTTTTGTGGAGTATAAGTATACCCTGGCTGTTAAGGGTAATAACCAGAACCTTGAGGTGGGTTGTAAACTGGTCGAGACTAACCTTGAGGGTAATAGTCGCCTTGGGGTCGAACGGGCTGCTAGTAAGTGGGGCCCTACTGAGTCGAATAAGTTTGGGGCACAGGTGGATTTGGCTGTGGTATAGAATAGATCGACAGCTGAGTAGGGTTAAGAGGCTGTGCAGGTTGTCCTGGTTGAACAAGTTGACCTAGCTAATGATGGACACCAGGTTGCCCCGGCTAAGTAGGTTGGCCTGATGGCGGGAGTGGGCCAGGTTGTACCGGATAACCAGGTTGATGTGGGATAGGACCATAAGATGGCCCTAGCTATGCAAAATTTTGACCAATGGGAAAATTAGGCTGATGAGGTTGCACCAACAGTTGAGAAGGATGGGTTTGCCCCGTAGGATTGTATGAAGATCTAGATTGATACACCAGTTTCCCTACCAGTCCTTGAGGTTGCCCTGGTTGGACCACAAGGTGAGGCTGTAGAGGTTGACGTTGAGGATTGTAAGACTGCCCTTGCGGGTCCTAAAATAATCCTTACTGGACCGAAGGTTGCCCCTGTAAGGGTTTCCCTTGCGGGTCATATGCATACCCTGGCTGGGTCACACGTTGTCCCTAGAAGGGTTGTCCTTGTGGGCTAGAAGCATATCCTTGCTGAAACAAAAGTTGTCCCTGAAAGGGTTGTCCTTGTTGGTTAGAAGGTTACACGGGAAAGGTAGGTATAAAACCCTTAATATACTAATAATCCTTAGGAGCAGGCAAATAAATGGGGTTGTCGTGCTCATCATATTAAAATGGAAATGAATAGATCGGGGTACCATCTGCTCCATAATGAGAAAAGTAAGGACGATTAAGATCCTGAGAGGATTGATCAACCTAGGAGATCCGCGGCTGTAAAGTCATTCGATACTCCTCGGGAGAAAGGTTCTCAGGAATGGCAGTAGCCATATAAACGTCTCCAGGAACCGACGAGGTCCCAATTGACTGAGTGGTGACAACAGGAGTTATGAAGCCACATAGACAGTAGGTCTAACAAGTATCGATGTGAAAAAAGGATATGCCATGAGAGGTGTCGGTGGTGACATCCCTAATGAGGGAATGGTTAGTTCCAAGGACGGAGTCGATATTCCCATAGAGGTAATAGCGGCCATGAATTGACTTAAATACCTATATCCAGCTAGGAGCGAAGGAACAAGTGAAGACAAAATAGATGGTTCAGGGATGTCTTCAGGAAAAAGCTGGTAGTCTTCACTAGAAGTAGCAATTCCCTTACTAGGAATAGGACTGCATGAGTCCATATCTGACCCTGCCGTAAGATGTTCTAAAAGATGACGAGGACTAAGAGGTATGACAACAGCCAAAAATGGTGATCCTTGTTGGCCACCTGTAAATTTTGGTCTATCAAAAGGTGGCCAAAACATGTTTTCAGCCTTCAAGAAACACTTTCTTGGCAAAAATGTTATCTCTTGAAGCCTGTAGACGATCTCATGCTCATGTCTCAAGGTTTTCACTGTTATTTCTCAGAAACGCAAAATTCTGCTAAAAATTCCACGAGAAGATTGCTGCAATATCCTCCTTCTTTTCCCCTTTTTCCTCTCAGAGACTAACCTTCATATTTTTCATCATTTTCCTTTTTTTCCATTTTCCTCACCTTTCTTTCATGAAAATTGCCTTGCAGAGTTCCAAACTTCTTTCGAACTCTGTCGAAACCCTCAGAAACCTTTGAAAATCATTGCAAATCTATGTAAAAAACCCTTTTCTCTCTTAAGGGTTTAAACCCCTTGGCCTGAGTTTCCAAACCACTTCCCCAATACGCCCTCATCATAAAAACCAAGCGCCAAACTCATCAGCCCCATAAGCCCCATAAGCCCCATAAGATCGTATTATCATTTCATCTACCCCATAAGCCCGCAATCGAGAGCTAAGCTTCTTTGAAAATCGTATCCGATGGACATTTTTCTTTGTAAAACTTGAAAACCCATTTTTTCCAAAGTTTCTTTTAAAATGCCAAAATCACGTGTTTAAATAAAATGGTTTGATCAAAAAGACCGATCGCGCAATCGTGATCGGAGAATTCACAATGGGTAGATCAAAAAGATCGATGCGCAATCACGTCGGAGAAGTTACAAATGGGTTGATTGAAAGACCGGGCCCGGATGTTCCGATTGTGATTGGCCTTAGTTATATAAAGCCCCGGGCCCATGGTACTCCACACACCCAGTGGCCCCGCAATCAGGCACCAGCCTATCATATATATTCCGCCCGATCCCACTCAAAACCTTGGTTTTTATTGAAATTTGTGGGTTTCTTACGAAGTATAAGGGTCCCGCCGGTGCAAAAAATTAAAGGATCTGGACCGTTGATCTAGACCCGATCTAACGACCCGCGCACAATCGCATGCTTTGTTGTGACCTCCCTGATTGCGATCCTCCGATTACATCTGGGCCGTCCATCTCCCTGTTGATCAGACGGATAGCGCTCAATCGCATCGCTGCGTTCCAATCGCATCCCCTTTGCTGCCCTCCCGATTGCCGATCCCCGATTAAATCCCGACCGTTGATCTTGTTCTTAGATTGACGGCCTGCGCTCAATCGCAAGTTCCCTCTGATCACAATCACAGACCTTCCCATCTCACCCCCAATTCCATCGCAGCCATCCGTCCCGCCAGATCCAATGGTTCAGATTTGTCCCGCACCTCTCCCATCATTCTTCTCCCCCACCCCTCCGATTTACTCCCCGTCGTCGATCTGATCTGCAGATCGAACGGTTATCACTCAATCGCATCCCCTCTTCCGCGCACCCCGATTGCGATCCTTCAATCAAATCCTAGCCGTCCATCTCCCTGATGATCGGACGGACAACGCTCAATCACATCGCAATGTTTCAATCACATCCCCTCTTCCGCACACCCCGATTGCGATCCTCCGATCAAATCCTAGCCGTCCATCCCCCCGATGATCGGACAACCTGCGCTCAATCGCAAATTTTCAATCACAGTGTTTCAATTGCATGTTGTTGTGTGACCTCCCCGATTGCAATCCTCTGATTAAATCTGGGCCGTCCACGTGTCCAGATCGGACGGTCCCAGGTCACCCCCACCGTTGCTCATCGCGCGATCGACGGTTCTGTTTTATTCTTCCTCCCGCGTCATTTAAAATTCCTCTCAGTTAATCTCCACCGTTGGATGATGCCATCCGACGGTCCTGCTCTCTTCCTATGCCTCTGAAGCAGTAAAACCAAATACGCAGGATTTTATAACAAATTGTTTGTATTTTGCAGGTTTTCGAATGAATTCTTCCGCCATTTTTGAAGAAACCACAAAGGCCGAGGGTGACAATCCTCTGTCTTCTGAGTTCGTAAAGAATCATTCGAGGGGTGTTAGATTTACGTTTTATCAGTGATTTCATGACCCATTGATGCCATTCGACCCCGCTACTGCCCTGCACACCAGAAGACAAGCAGAAATCATCATTTATTAAAGAGTATCAGTGTCAAAGACAAAATTTATCAGAACCGGAGATTGAAGACCCAAAAACACAGATCTCAAGTAACTTAAAGTGTTTTAGGAAACGACGAAGACATCTGTCGAGCTGAGAAATCCTCCACCGCCATAAGAAGAGGCTAATTGAACCCTCTACAACTCCAAAGACACCTGCAGTCTCGTTGAGATCAAAGACCGCCGAACAATTAATACTAATTGAGCTATCTTATCTCTAATTGTCGGCAGAACCATTCGAGAAGATTAAAGAACAGTTCAGAAGCAGATATTTAGATCATTTCATCTCGGGAAGTAGAAATAAAGTCACTCCAGCATGACACTGAGCTTCAAAGGATAGCATACTTCCCACTAATTTTAATCTTAAGTGTAACTTAATTAATGCAGGCTAACACCTGTAGATTTCTTGATCGAGGCCCTCAAAGCACCGAAGAATCATCTTCTGTATTAATTGATCCAAACATATATTTTCATAGTGGACCACCGCCTCATTCTTATATAAATACCTCTGTAGAAGATGAGCAAATGGTTGGTCTCGGGACATCTGAACGCATGTAATAGTCATTCTGAAGCCACTGATGCCATGTTCTATAATTGAAAGATACATAAGCTGATATGAGAAGTTCAAAGCTATAGAGACCCACCGGGCTTGCTGATTGTAACTGGTTTGAACATCAATACAAGCTGCTGATTCATGGAATTCCGAAACTATGTCAATGGTGATGTGTTCCTTACTGTCAATTGTCGTTTTATTTAATGCTTTCACTCTGTTCACTTTCTCTGATAAATAGCAGCAAACATAGAGTTAGGATATACTCTCCACGGTACCCTACTCTTACTGAAATCTTTGTCTTCTATTTTTTCTTTATTTGAATGTCCTCTTTGAAGAGTTTATTAATGCAGGTTAGTTTAAAAGTACTTCCCTGATCTAGATAGCTCTTTGAGATGAATGTTTTCTATGTTATCCTTGGAGTTTATCAATGCAGCGTAGTTTAAAAGTACTTAGCTGATCTAGATTGCTCTTTGTGATTATCATCTGTGTTCCCTTATCGAATATGATGAAGCAGGCTGGTTTAAAAGCACTTACCTGATCTTAAGCTATTTGAACTGTTTTTAAATGTTTCTGATGGAAAGTACTTCAATGCAGGCTAGTTTAAAAGCACTTACCTAATCAACAGAAATACTTTTATGTTTCTCCTTTAGTACATGTTGAAAGCAAGCTAGTTTAAAAGTACTTACTTGATCTTAGAATGTGCTTTATTTTTTTCATTTGTTTAAGTCTTTCACTACCTATTTGTTTCACCCCATTAATCACCTTAATAGATCCTTTGATGTAAATGACTTGCTACATGGATCCTTCTTGAATTTTCTATCCAATTAAATCCTCCTATGACTCCATAGCCGAATGGGTTAAAGTGGTCTTTGTCCTTTGCTATCAGCTGAAACATTCCTTCATTTGCAGGCTCTTCACCCTTTATTTTGAACTGCTTTCACCTTCGCCATGTCTTCACCCAAACAAAAACAAACAAAACAAACCCATGCTCTTCATAACTAGCCTAATATCATAATTCCAGTCTTTAAAGATCACATCTTTGAACTCATTTATAGAGAGATCCCTCTCTGGATTCAGGAGGGCTAGATCCTTGAATCCCAAAGCGGTTTGATGTTACCTCTGCAGTTGGACTTTGCCAATCTTGCTAATTACAGAGTGATAACAATCCTGATGTAAGAGGAGCGAAGAGTTCCCAAACTACAAATCCAAGCCAAGCGTTGGACAAGGGCCGATTGAACTCAACTGTTCCTACAAAGGGAAGCTCAGATATAACCGGTCCCCCAAAGGGAAACTCAGATACAACAGGCTGCTGATGCTCAGCAGAGGACTGAGAGACTTCTGATGAATCATTGGTGTAAGGACTACCAGTAGATGAAACTGATGGTTCTTCCACGGTGAGTATAGAAAGAAGAGGAAGAGATAAAAAACAAAGACATATGGGCAAAAACCAAGGTAAACAAAAATGGACCGAAAAAAAATCAATATCTAAATGGGCGTGTAATTGTAGGTGATTAATTTTACCACATTTAAATTGGAAATTTTATTGTTTCATGTTTTAAGAGTCTAGAAATGAGTAAAAGATGACTCTGTCATTTTCATTTTGGAAACAAGCATGAAAGGACAAGCGCTTGATGATATTTTCAAATTTAGGGAGTCATTAAAGATCAAAATGACTGCTCTGGTAATCTAGGTAAATGGGTGTACCAGATATCCATGAACTGCCATATACACTTTGGTAAAAATGAAAGAGAAATCAACCATGGACTCAACTTACGTGCAGATAATCTCTCTATATTTTGTGTCTAGTGTATCATGGGTAAAAGGTGGCAGACTCAGCTTCCTATGGATAAATTATTTTCAACCTAATGGGGTCTCCCTTTATATACACGATGGTATGGGGAGCACAAGTCTGTACTAGCGCTGTCTATAGCCAGATGGCGAGCAAAAACTACTAGGCTTAAAGACACTGGAAAACATCTCTACCTTAGACCACTAGATGTTCCGTCAAGTTTCAATGCTGCCTTAGGTTAATTCAGAAAATTTTAAAGTTGATCTTAAATTTACGTTTCGATTTCAAGGCCCTATCAAATGTACGATCTCATAAAACCTCTAGATGCAAACTACATGCCACAAAATATCATTTTGGTCAATGAAGAGCTATCTACGAGAGAGTTGAAAGCTTAGAAATGATAGCAAAATGAATACACAAAAACATCCACTACTTATTTCAATGCAAGCTAATGAAACTGGAAAACTTTTTTCTAGAATTATACAACACTAGCAATGCGAAAGAGTTTTCAATTTTCAGTATGCCAATCGAACATGTAAAATTTTTTATTTTTATTTTTCAGTATATTAGAGAAAATGCACTAAATAAATGAAAGCATAATGAAGACATCAATTTGAGAATGACAGAGAGAGAGAGAAGAAACAAAACAAGTTCACTCAACTCAAACAAGCACAATCAAGACTCAAACTGATGATGAAATCCCTCAAAACGATGAAGAATTGCAAAAGAGACTCAAACAAACCGTGTGATCTAGGCTTGGAGCAACACAAAGTGAAACTGAATGAAAGAGAGGAAAATGACTCAATAAACAAAATGAATCAATTGGATTCAACAAGATGAATGCAAAGAAGCAGAAACAAAGCTGGTTAGGAAAGAAAAGACCCAAAATTCCCACAGGAGGCTCAACACACTGAAGCACTAGAAGCCCTAGGGCCAAAATGAAAAACTGACAGCAAAGGGAAAAAAACTGAAGGAAAAGGGCTAAACACAGTAAAAAATGACTTCAAATCACTCAAACAATTAGGAAAACAAACCAGGACCAAAACGCAAGCTCAGAGAGTCCAAAAATAGGCAAACCCTAAAACCTACCAGGGTTGTCGCGCCTATCTTGCTGTAATTTGCGCCAAACAGGGGATGGTGTGGGTGGCTAACTAGCAACTAGCGCCCTTTGGCACAACTGTCAGAGGGAAAACCATGCCAATCAGGTTTACCCTAGAAATTTATGAAAATGAACAAATAAAGGCTACATCTGGTCTTCTGGGGGTTGAACAGGGTTTTAACACCAAGGACGGTGAACCAGAAAAGAAAACTAATCAAACAAAAAGCCAAAAAACAACCCAATGGAGGAAGGACCAGCTCCAACTGTTCCCCAGTGGAGTCGCCAAATTGTTGTAGAGGTAAATCCCCTCTATGGACAAAGGCGATCCCACTAGCCCTAGAGTGGGTCTAGCAACAATCGAAACACACAAAGATATTGATTCCTATTTACAAAAGATAGAATTGCAATAGATCTCTTACCATGATTCCTTTGTTGTTGTTGTTGAAGAAGAAGTGGCGCTTCCATTCCTAGCTGGACAAGTCACGATTCGTGAGCTCCCCGCATCTTGATATCTGTACATATGCAAAGAAGAGAGACAACATGCAACGTAATATTTCACACTTTATAACTATCGATCAGTCAGAGAGGAACGAATGAAATTGCATTATATAATGGAAAAACACAATCATGGAACTAATAACAGAGTCATATATATTAAGATATGATATAATGATTACAATCGATTCTCTAACGTCATGATCGTCCTTCTATAGGATTCCAGCAGGACGTGTCTCACAAATCTCGTCAGGGGTTTGACAAAACTCTCTCTCTCACAGGGTTCTTCTTAGGTCTGCTCTTGATTGTCACTCAACTATGTTTTCCTTCCCCAAAAGTTTAGCCAGCTAGAAAATGGAGAGGGCATGCTTTTATAGAGGGAGAAGGAGAGGTTAGGCCCCTATAATCATGGGGAGAGTCCTATCTCTTAGGAAGGTTCCATGAGAGGCGAAAAACCACTTCCTAAACAAGGAGATCCAGAGCCAAACAACCCAACCTATTTTTGATGATTCATTTTGAAGTTGTTAGAATCGAACTTCCTCCTCTAATTTGTTAAAAAACACTCCAAATCAATTTGGCGCAGGTATAACATAGGGATAGAGCGCCAGTTGGCACGCCCAGTAGTGTATATTTACCCCATTGGCATAAGGGATGAACTGGCTACTCATGCCAATGCCAAAACATGGGTTTTTGGGGCTTTTCTGAGGTAATGTTCTGAAGAAGAATTCTTGCCCTTATGCCGAAGGATGCCATCAAGGTGTTTTCAGGAAATTTTATTGTTCACAGGTCACGAGAATAGTCCTCCAATGTACGGGACGATGGATTGCAGGGACAACGACAAAATGCTGTGTAACACTACCTTTGTTTTCTCGACCCCAAAATGCCCAGCGACTCGATTGTAGTGTGCTTCCCATATCATCTTGGCACACTCACTTGAAGGAACACAAAGGTGCCCCACGTGAAATAATAGTTCATCTTGGAGGCAAAAATTTGGAACTTGCATACCCCCCAAGAGTGCCTTGTATGTGTAGCTGAATTCTGGATCGCTCTTGTAGAGAAGCGGCCAACCAGAAGTCTCATTCCCACAAGAGTTGAGAACGGTGGTTATGGCCACAATTGGTGGTCGGCTGAGGCAGTCTGCAACATTATTGTTGCTACCCTTCTTGTACTTGATGTTCAAATGAAATTGTTTGCAGATATGTGAACCACTTTTGCTGGTGATCGTTCTACAACTTTCCCTGTTTCTGTATGAAATGCAAGGGTCGGTGGTCTGTGTGGATGATTGTCTCATTCCCCAAAATGTAATGCTTCCATTTTCGACAAGCCTGCATAATGGAATACATTTCTTTGTCATAAGTGGGATACTTTCGGACTATGTTGGACAATGTGTCACTATGATATGCCATTGGATGCCCCTGTTGAGTAAGAACTACCTCAATAGCATATTCAGAGGCATCTGTCTCGATCTCAAATGGTTGTTGCAAGTATGGTAATGTGAGCACTGGGGCAAAACAGAGGCAATGTTTCAATTCTATGAATGCCTTCTATTGATATTCCAGCCAACATAATTTTTCTTTCGCTCCTCCCTTGGTGACTTGACTCAAGGGCCAAGTGATATGAGAGAATCCCAACATGAACCTGTGGTAGAAATTAGCAAGACCCAGAAATCTTTAAAGCTCTGTTAGGGTGGTTGGGGCTGGCCAATCCCGAATGACTTGGATCTTGGTTGGATCCACATGCACCCCCCTTTCATTAATAATGTATCCCAGATATTGAACCTAGGTCATTCCAAAATTGAACTTCTCCAAATTGGCACACAACTTGTGTTGCCACAGTGTTTGGAGGACTTCACGGATGTGGTGGAGGTGCTCTTCCCAAGTCTGGTTGAAGATCAGAATTTCATCCAAGTATACCACTACAAATGAGTTGGTGAATGGACCTTGTTAGCACCTGATCTAGACCTCAGGCTAAAAAAGGAAAATCAGGGTAACCTTAAACCATGCTCAACCTTGTAGCTAGCCCTACAAGGTCAGGATAGGGCTCTCTCCATGAAAACGATATTCAATGAAGTGTAAATATAAAATGATATTGGGCTAGGTATAGTAATGGGAAATGTTTAATAAATTTTCAGGATTGTATGGAAAAGATGGGGTAGTTTGAGTTCGGGGAATTAAATAAGGGATATAGGGTATTTCATGGGGCAAGGTAGGCAAGAATTTTTAGCAATTAAGTTTAAATAATGAAGGGATGGTAAGACTGGTGAGGAGCTGAAAAGGGCATTGGAGATGGATCTTTGTCAAACAGAAGAAAACACAGAATATTGAATGATTTCCCAAGGCATAGCATTAATAATGGAATTTATCTATATATCTTGAAATAATTCAACCAAAGATGTTTATGAATGAATGGTACACATAAAAATTTTATATATGAACACAAAGGAGAGAAAAAATGCTAAAACTCATACCACATGAATCCCACAAATCAGAGCTTCATTTCTTATTAATTCTCTGTCAAATTGTTACAATGGAGCGCAGAGCATCCTCCTTAATTTCCACACTATTCCCTTACTTACTTTCTCCTCCCTTACAAATGACTGAAAATTACATTAAATAGGCAGAAATCTTAGGGAAGTAGGTCCACAGAAAGAGGAGTTGTTTCACCAGCTCAAGAACTGAAATCTGATCATAGAAAGAAACCAATAGCATGCCCCTGAAAAGGAGGAATAACAATGCATTTTTTGACCATCTAAAGACTTGTTGTTACATCCAACAAATGAAAAGAATAAACTTGTAAAACCAATTCCCTTTTAAATCATTGCTGAAGAAACCGTGATGATTATATTTTTGTATTTAGTTCTTGGTATTTGAGTGTTTGTCTCTGTTAATAATCTCTTGAAGAGAAAGAAACTTTGGAGAAAATGCCTTTTGAAACCAAAAAAACTGAAATTATGCCTTTTCAATGAATAAAATTCGTTTTTGAATGAAAAAGAGCGAAGGGGAAGGGATGTGGGCCCAAATCACAATCGTAATCGGAAGAGGTAAAGTGTTTTGGAATAGAGTGATTTGGATATATGCGATGCGATGGTGTATATGAGGAGAAGGGAAATCGAAATCGCAATCGGAGTGGAAAGGGGAGTAGGAGAAACGTAATATATGGGAACAAAATGTGCGGTGTGATGGAATTACTTTAAAAAAATCTTTAAAACTGATTTATAGCATTTAAAAAAGGGAAAATTTATTTTACTTGGAGCGGGGCGGAAGCGTCTTAAGGTGGGACCTGGCCAATCAATATCGGAAATCAGAGAAATTTCAAGGAGCAGGAGTTTGGAACAGTGAAAATGGTTGATTTTGATGGTGTGATTGGTTGTGGGCTATCCGATCGGATGGGCAGATCAACGGTCGATATCTAATCGGGCAGGGTCAATCGCATCGGCAATTTTGTGATCGGATGGGCCAATCGGGATGCACAATTTAAATGTTGTGATTGCGATCAGAGGAGGGGTGATGCGATTGGGCAATTGTATTGGAAATATTTAATGAAACATATTACAATGAGCGGCCCTTGAACTTTGTGATGTGTTATATCGCAACAGAGGTTTTGAAATCGGGAAGGGTCGATCAGATCAAAGAAAAGGGGTTTTATAATATAAAAACTTCAAAATTATATTATAAAGTTTAAGGGGAAAAATGAACAAAAGGGGTAACTTAATCACATCAGAGTTTTTGGGTCAAAGGAACTTGGGAATGCAATTATGTCATCGGATAGGGGAAACGAGGTTTTAATAAAGAAAAACTTCAAACTTTTTATGAAATAAAATGTAAGAAGAAAATGGGAAAAGGGGAAGGGTTAGGCTATAGGGGGCCTTCTTTCACTTCGACATAAATTTCAATCCAGGAGTCAGTTTTGAGAGTATAACATATCGTTGGAAAGCTCTTTCTGGGCTCTTCCTAATGGGCATACCTAGAACATGATTTTACACTAGAAATGAGGTGGAAAACTTCTCTGAAGGGAAAGGTGGTGACTTTGTGGAGATAGCATCTTCTGAAGTGTGAATTATTACATATAAAGACATAAAATTACATAAATATGATAATAAAGGAAAAGTATCATGTTTTCACCTCAAAACATGGTTTTGGGGCGAAAATTACATCAAGATAAATAAAATATTTTTTTGATCTTCCTAGATGCTGTGACTTTGAGTTTATTAGACTTCCTCATGACCTTGCTGATATTTATTAACACTTGACTCATTAATTTGACCATGGTGATACCCTAGAACCTAATGAGACCAACCCTATGACCTAATAATATGATTTTGAGAGTGAAACTGAATCATGACTAAAGATCATAGAGAGGAGAATCAGAAAGTTTCACATGAGGGAAAACTGATGAAAGACCACTACAATAAATGAATCCATGACCTAGTGAAATGACAAAAATTTATTGTATGAAACTCCTAATATGCAAATGAAAAAGAGTAATTTTGATCACCGATGGCAGTATGACCAGACTAACACTAACATTGGATCCAATGGGGATGGTAGCTCCTTGGAGGTTCCAAGAACACTGTAGACCAAGTAAACTTATCCATTGGGAATGGAGTAAAAAAATACTGACACAATGTAGACTGACTCTAACTCAAGCCTAAGACTGAAAACAAAACCAAACTTTACAGATATCATCCAAGTTTTATAGCCTTCACCTTGGGCCCCAAAATTCAATGACTTGGTACTTGAAATCTGACCAAAAAAATAACATGGTATATAAAATGATTGTGACATATTTTCTGATCCATTATTTTCAACATTGGTAGTGCTTCAAAATCCCACCATTTACTTCTCCTCCAGGGAAATCTTGGCCATCCATTTCTGAAAGCAAGACAACATTCTGTCCCTTGTATGCTGAAATATTGTATGGTCCTTTCCATAGGTTGTCTAACTTACCATGCTTCCCTTTGTCTTCATTTCTTGCATCCCATCTCAACACCACGTCATCCAATTGAAACTTCTCTACTTTGGTCTTTTAGTCATATATCTTCTTTATCTTCTCCTGTAAGTCAATAGCGTTCTATGACACTTCCTCCCTTGCTTTTTGAAGGTGGATCATTTGATTTATTCTCCGTTGATTACCATCTTCTTCACTACCAACCTCTTGCAATAATCTCATGATCGAAACTGTAAGTGATGTAGGAAAGACAACGTCAGTACCATAAACTAGTTCAAATGGTGACATACCTATGGATTTCTTATTCCTGACTCTATCTGCCCATAGCGCGTTGATGAGCTTTCGATGCCAGTTTCTTTTGTTTGCCTCCAAAATTTTCTTGATTATGTTTATCAGAGACTTATTCGATGATTCTGCCAGGCCATTGCCTTATGGGTAGTGCGCTATTGAATTTCCCAACAAAATGTTGTATTTGTCGCAAATATCCACCATCTTCTTAGATTTGAACGTTGTTGCGTTATCTTTTATGATTTTGTGAGGGAAACCAAAACGAGACAAGATATTTGATTCTAAAAATTGAATAATTACCGTATCTATAGCCTGCCTTGCTGGAACAGCTTCGATCCATTTGGTGAAGTAATCGGTACCTATCAAGATACATCGATGTTGTGCTGATGATGCGGGATGGATTTCACTTATGAAATCAAGTCCCCACTACTGAAAGGGACCATTTACTGCAATTGGTTTCAAAGGAAGAGGAAGTAGTTTCCTTTTCCCCTAGAAAATTTGACATTCATGGTAGTGCATCACTATTTTATACAAATCTGAAATTAAAGTGGGCCAATAATATCCTGCTCTCAACACCTTCTTAGCTGTAGTTTTCCAAAACAAATGACCACCACAATCACCTTTGTGAAAGTCATGCATTACCTTCTGAGCTTCTTTTTCAACCAAACAATTGACCAGAATACCTCTTGGATATTTCCAATAAAGAGCATTGTTTAAAATATAGTATTTAGCAGACTTAAGTTTCAATGATCTACCTTTTCTTTTAGACATTCCTGGAGGTGGTGAAAGATGCTGAAGAACATAAAAAATTTCTGAATACCATGGGGATTATAGAAAAATGTCTGAAACTGAAACAAGAAAAACTTCATCCTCATCTTCTGACATTGTTGTTATGAGATTAATATTCAGGGCATGCAGGTTTGATTGAGCCGTTATCTTTGCCAAGCCTTATCGTTTGATCAACTTTGTGGGTTTGATCTCCACATCGTATTCCAACATTGCTGCTATCCACTTAACTCTTCAACATTCTGGACAAGTTTGCATCAAGACGTCCTTTGCTGCTGCATTAGGAACATATGCTATAGTATGTGAATGCAGAATATAGACCCTAAAATCCTTCAATTCCTTTATAAGAGCCAATGCTTGTTTCTCAATAATATTATACCACAAGGCAACATCTCTAATATTCCTGCTAAAAAAGTGAATTTTATTTTCAATTTGATCTTTCTTCTGCATCAAAACCGCAGCCATAGTATGCTCCGATGCAAATGAAAATATAATGAAATCTTGAGTATAATTAGGAATAATAAAGACTGGGGCACTAGACAGAGAGAAATTTACCAGATTAAATGACTTGATAGCCTCCTCACTCCACTTGATCGTGCTATCCATCTTTAACATGTTAGTCACTTCTCTTAAATTTTTAGCCAAATTGGGTATAAATCTGTGCAAGAAGTTCATATTACCATTGAATGCTTGAATTTCCTTTTCGTTTCGTGGAAGGTATATGTGTTGAATTTCCTCTACTCTAGATGGATCAATGCAGATACCATTTTTAGAGATGATATGCCCCAGTCGCTTGCCTTCATCCATAGAAAAAAAACTTTTCTTTGGATTAAAAAAAATCCCAAGATTTCTGCATCGCTTAAAAAAAACTCTCAAATGGTGAAAGTGTTCATCATCAAAACCAAAAAACATTGTCATATCATCCAAATAAAGAACAAGAAAAGCATCCTTTTCATTGGAAAAATCAATGTCCATTGCTCTCTGGAAAGTATCTCTGGCTTTATTCAATCCAAATGGAATATTGGCATACTGGAAAGTTCCCCAGGGTGTTATGAAGGCAGTTTTGTCTTGGTCTTTCTCATGCACCAAGATATGTCTATAGCTTGAGTAGCCATCAAGTAGTGACATCCTTGATGCTCCAACTACTCTTTGTAGAATTTGGTCCATACTTAGAAGTGGATAATTATCCTTTAAGTATTCTTTATTCAGATTCCAAAAATCTATAAACAACCTTATCTCTCCTATCTTCTTACATACCGGGACCAAATTTGAAATCCAGTCAGAAAACCTAATTGAAACAATGATACCTACTTTGTACAATCTGTTTACCTCTTTTTCAATGGATGGTAGCATCTTTGGGTTGATTCTTATCAACTTCTGTCTAAATGGCTTCTGATCCGGCTTGATGGGAATAGTATGCTGAATTATTTTTTTGTCATACACCTTCAAATCTTAATAATTCCATGCAAACACATCAGAAAATTCAGAAAGTAACTTAACATATTGTTCCTTTACCTCAGGAGATAATTCCTTTGATAACTTTACAAGGTTAGGATTATCAGGTGTCCCAAGATTCACATCTTCAACTCCTTTATCAGTAGGCACCAAGCTTGGTTTCTTTGCAACATCATCTTGATCAAAAAGCTCCTCGAAAGGTATGAGACCTCTAGGAATTACATTATCTTTCAGCTACAATATGTTCATCTGATTTTCTTCAATTTCTTGATCATCAACCTCATAATCACCTTCTATGGGAGTATCCTTGAATTTTCCTTCACTCTGCAAAAATCATTGATCTCATTGTCATCCAAAAACACTTGCCAATACCTTAGATTGTCTGGAACAATAGGCCTATGTTTGACATAAATCTCAAACTTGTTGCCAGAATTCATTGGAATCTTCAAATTTCTTGCAGTAGTGGCAAGAGAATTAGAAATTAGATTTTGCATTCTGAGTACTGCTGTCAAAGTGTACTCAGCAAAAGTTTTCAAGATGTCTAGGACTGCATTTCTATAGGCCCTCAATAGTGGATGTTTTTCTTGATACTCTCCTTTCACCCATTTGATTATTAGCTCTGAATCTCCATAGACAAAAATCCTTTTTGCATTTAATTTCTTCAAAATTTTCAGACCTGTAATCAAAGCTTGATACTCTGCTTCATTTTTAGAGTGGTCAAAAGCCAAATTGTAAGCACATACTCTAAAATTACTAGGAAACTTTTCAGGCTGGAAAATGGGGCTCTGAATCAATATTCCTATGCCAGCTCCATACTTACCAATAGTTCCATCAAAGTCCATGCTCCATAGGCCTTCTTCTTCCTCTTCTAGATGATAAAATTTTGTTTCTTTTTCCACTTTATCTTGACTTATCTCTACATCTTTCTGTTGTTCACTATCTTTTTTCTATTGGCAGGTAGGAAGCTCAGAAACTCTTTCTGCTTTGTCTTTTTCCTATTTAAGGACTTCCCTAAAATTTTCTGAAATTTCAGGTATCTCATCTACTTGTACCAGCTGAAAATTTTCATCATTCAAACCACCATTTGAATCTAATACAAATGACTCTAAATCTATGTGGACTGCATTAATGGGATGATTAACTGGCTTCTGTTTTCTAGTGATCATGTATTTCATTTTCTTCTCCCTATATAGTTTTCTCAACTGACCGAACACGGGAATGGTGGCATAAGAGAAGTCAAGCTGCATGGTTCCTTTAAGTTTTGCACCCCAAGACCTAGATAGAAGCATTTCAAACCGTGGTGGAACATCGGCAAAAAATACATCCATAAAAACATTCTTGGCAGGAATTTTATCTAATGATACTGCCAAATCTTTGATAAGACCAATACAATGGACCCTACTAGAGTCAAAAGAATACAAGTCATGGTATTTGTGGGTAATATCAAGTCCCAATTTCTCCATAATGGCTTTGGGAATCAAATTATGTGAGGCTCCAGAGTCCAACATAGCATTATCGAAGATGAACGTACGTAATCTAAGACTCAGGTAGAAGGGAGGGACTTCACTTTCTTCAAATTGATCTTCTGTGGCTGGACCAAAAATGAGTTCAGGGTAATCATCTTCAACATTTACCATATCTAAAATAGGGTCTATTTGCAAGATTCTAGACACCTGATTTTTATAAGTGTTATTTTTCACCAACTTAGTCAAGGGCATGGACACCTTTAGCTTAGAAATTTCATTTTCTAAATTAAAAGAAGGAACTTTCTCTACCTCTTTGACAGGAGGATCTTTCTTCTCAACTTGCTCCTTTGTTTTGCTATGATTTTTCTTTTCATTTTTCATGTTAATCACTAAAGATGTTTTGCTGGGGAAAGGATCGGCAGGCTCTTTCCCTTTCTTCTGAGTATTTAAAGAATCTTTTTTCAATTGCAGGTATTTTCTCCTCTAAATCAGACTGATTAGGAAATCTCTATTCCTCAAAGAATACTGCTTTTGTTGGGCTGATAAAGCATTCATGTATCCTCTTTGGAAATCATTAGAATCTTATTTTAGCATTGTATCATTAGCCAATATGAAATCTTCGTCCCTTTGAATGTCTGTAATCACTGTGTATTCTTCATATTCTATGAGAAATATGGGAGCACCATCTGTAGTGAATAAATGATTGGCTTCAAGCACAAGATCGTCATCATGTCTGTCTTCATTCCCTAAATGTAATTTTGCTGCAACGGAGTTCTGATCTGCTATTGTGGTGGTGCTTGGTCCTGCACTCTCTGTTCTCTCTACTTAATTCTCAATTGCAGTTGCTACCCTATGAAATTCAGATTCCTAATTTGTGCTTCAGGTCTGTTTGAAATTGTCAGCTGATCAACCATCTTCTCGACTATTCGGATCAAAGTATCCATATTGTTGTCTGAAGGAGAGGCCTCTTCTTTCACATTTATTATTTTTTCATCCTTTTCCCGAGCTCTTCGCGCCGCTAGATTTTCTTCTACGCTCACAGCTATCTTCTGCATGTCTTCAAGTGCGGTAGGATCACTTTATCGTAGCTGATATGCCATATCAGCGTCGAAACCATCTGGAAACTTGAGCAAGGATAATCCCACAAGGGTTTTAAGATTAGCCGGAATAGCATTATATACAACATTAAATATTAGACAGTAATCTTGTACAGTTTCACTCACATTTCTTTTAATATTTTCATATTCAAACAAAATTTGGAGTGGGTTTTTCTTTACATCCCATCGGTCTAAGAACTATGTATGTAACTCCTGCAAAGTGTGGATAGAGCCTACTGGTAAGGCTCTAAACCACTTTATAACTTCACGTCCAAAGCTTTGGACAAACAATCTTGTGGTTACATTCTCTGCCTCTACCTAATGAAGGTCAAAAAATTCATTCATCTTATCCACGTGCTGCTGGGTTGTGATGCTTTGAGTGACATCAAAGATAGGAATTTTACTTTGATAATTAGCAGGCATATCATTCTGAACCTGAGGTAAAAACAAGGGTGAATAGTGGACATCCATGGCTCGAGGTGGATTTACAACAGTTTTTGTGCTACTAGGATGCAAGGGAGGTGTTGATGGAAGAGTTGAAAGCTGAGAATTGATTTCTGAGACTGATGGAAATGCTGTTGAATTAGGGGGAGGAAATTTTGTTCCTAATGAATCTGAAGGCTCAGGGATATTGGTTACAATGATAGATGTCTGAGGGAAATTCAGAATATAATCATCAATTGATGTATTTTCAATTTTAATTTCGATATCTACAATAAATTCTGGATCTAAAACTATGTCATCAAGTGTAGTCTCAGACTTAATTCTAAACAAAGAAAGTTCAGAACATTCATGAAAAGAAAGATCTTCTATAAACAACCACTCACTGGGCCTAGTATGGGATTTGAAAATAGGTCTAGGATTAAGAAATCCTTCTTATATTCTGACTATTCTTGGGATGAGATTAGGATTTTCAAACACAGGGGGAGGATTTGGATCAGGATTGGCCCTCGTGTATATTCTTGAAGCTAGTGTGGTTAAATTTCTACTATACAAAATTATATCTCAGCCTAGAAAACTCTGAACATCATCATCCAGAGTCTAGGAGTTTACAAGGAAAATATTACTGGGGTGATGAATCCTTTATGCTAAATATTCCCCAGTATGGTCGTCAGAAATGTCAGCACCTAATCTGGAACTTAGGTTGAAAAAGGAAAATCAGGGTAACCTTAAACCACGCTCAGCCTTGTAGCTAGCCCTACAAGGTCAGGAGAGGGCTCTCTCCATGAAAAAGATATTCAATTAAGTGTAAATACAAACTAATATTAGGCTAGGTATAGTAATGTGAAATGTTTAATGAATTTTCAGGGTTGTATGTAAAATATGGGGCAGTTTGAGTCTGGGGAATTAAATCAGGGATACAGGGTAATTCATGGGGCGAGATAGGCAGGAATTTTTAGCAATTAAGTTTAAATAATGGTGTGATGGTAAGACTGGCGAGGAGCTCAAAAGGGCATACGAGATGGATCCTTTTCAAATAGAATAAAACACAAAATATTGAATGATTTCCCAAGGTAGAGAATTAATAATGGATTCTACCTATCTATCTTGAAAGCATTCAACCAGAGATGTTTATGAATGAATGGTAAACATAAAAAATTTACATATGAACACAAAGGAGAGAACAAATGCTAAAATTCATACCACATGGATCCCAAAAATCAGAGCTGCATTTATTATTAATTCCATGTCAAACTGTTACAATGGAACGCAGTGCGTCCTCCTTGATTTCCACACTATTCCCTTAATTACTTTCCTCCTCCATTACAAATGACTGAAAATTACATTAAATAGGAAGAAACCTGAGGGAAGTAGGTCCACAGAAAGAGGATTTGTTTCAACAGCTCAAGGACTGAAATCCGACCATAGAAAGGAACCAATAGCATGCCCCTGAAAAGGAGGAACAACAATACATTTTTTGACCATCTGAAGACTCCCTGTTACATCCAAAAAATGAGAAGAAGAAACTTGTAGAACCAATTCCATTTCAAATCATTTCTGAAGAAACCGTGATGATTCTATGTATATATTTAGTTCTCGGCCTTTGACTGTTGTCTCTATTAATACTCTCTTGAATAAAAATAAACTTTGGAGAAAATCCCTTTTGAAACCAACAAAAATGAAATTATGCCTTTTCAATGAATAAAATCCCTTTTTGAATGAAAACGAGTAGAGGGGAAGGGATGTGGGCCCAAATCTCAATCGCAATCAGAAGAGGGGAATTGTTTTAGAATACAACGATTTGGATATATGCGATGCGATGGTGTATATGAGGAGAAGGTAAATCGAAATCGCAATCAAAGTGAAAAGGGGAGCGGGAGCAAAGTATTATATGGGAATGAAATGTGCGATGGGATGGAATTATTTTAAAAAAACTTTAAAACTGATTTATAGCATTAAGAAAAGGAAAAGCACTTTTACTTGGAGCGGGGCAGAAGGGTCTTAAGGTGGGACCCAGCCAATCGGAATCGGAAATCGAAGAAATTCCAAGGAGCGGGAGTTTGGAACAACGGAAATGGCTGATTGTGATGGTGCGATTGGTTGTGGGCTGTCCAATCAGATGGTCAGATCGATGGCCGAGATCTAATCAGGCAGGGTCAATCACATCGGTGATTTTGTGATTGGATGGGTCAATCAGGATGTGCAATTTAAATGTTGCGATTGCGATCAGAGGAGGGGTGATGAGATTGGGAAATCGGATCGAAAATATTCAATGAAAAGTATTACAATGAATGGCCCTTGAACTTTTTGATGTGATCAATCGCACCGGAGGTTTTACAATTGGGAAGGGTCGATCGGATCAAAGAAAAGGTATTTTATAACATAAAAACATTAAAATTATATTATAAAGTTTAAGGGGGAAAATGAAGAAAAGGGGTAATTTAATCACATCGGAGTTTTTGTGTCAAAGGAACTTGGGAATGAAATTATGTCGTTGGATAGGGGAAAACAGGTTTTTATAAGGAAAAACATAAAACTTTTTATGAAATAAAATGTAAGAAGAAAATGGGAAAAGGGGAAGGGTTAGGCTATATGGGGCTTTCTTTCACTTAGGCATAAGTTTCAATCCATGAGTCAGTTTTGAGAGTATAACATACCGTTGGAAAGCTCTTTCTAGGCTCTTCCTGATGGGCATACTTAGAACATGATTTTACACTAAAAATGATGTGGAAAACTTCTCTGGAGGGAAAGGTGGTGACTTTGTGGAGATAACAGCTTCTGAAGTGTGACTTATTACATATGATGACATAAAATTACATAAAGATGATAATAAAGGAAAAGTATCATGTTTTCACCTCAAAACATGGTTTTGAGGCGAAAATTACATCAAGCTAAATAAAACATTTCTTTGATCTTCCCAGATGCTATGAGTTTGAGTTTATTAGACTTCCTCATGACCTTGCTGATATTTATTGACACTTGACTCATTGATTTGACAATGGTGATACCCTAGAACCTAATGAGACCAACCCTATGACCTAATAATATGATTTTGAGAGTGGAAGTGAATCATGACTAAAGATCATAGAGAGGAGAATCAACAAGTTTCACATGAGGGAAAACTGATGAAAGACCACTACCATCAATAAATCCATGACCTAGTGAAATGACGAAAATTTATCGTATGAGACTCCTAATATGAAAATGCAAAAGAGTAATTTTGATCACTGATGGAATTATGACCAAACTGACAATAAAAGACCCAAGATGTCATCCATCAACCTCATGAATCTTGCAAGAGAATTTTTCAATCTGAAAGGCATGACGAGCCATTCAAAAAGGCCCTCCTTCGCTTTGAAGGCAGTCTTCCACACATCAGAGGGTTTGATTGGTACCTAGTGATACCTATAATTTGAGTCGATCTTGCTGAAATATTTTTCCCCTTAGATTTGGTCTAGAAGGTCATCAATCTGTGGGATTAGGTACCCATTCCAGACAATGATCTTGTTCAGCATTCGATAATCAATACAGAGTCTTCAATTCCCATCCTTCTTCTGTACCAACATGATTGGGCTCCCACAGGGTGATGAGCTTGGTTGGATGTGACCTTTATATAGTAGGTCTTGAATCTGCCTCTTGAATTCATCATTCTCTAGAACAGAGTGCCTATAGATCGATCCATTGGGTAGCGGTGCACCTGGGGTCAGGTCAATGGGGTGCTTGACCTAATAGTGTAGAGGCACCCCTGTGGTTGAGGTGAAGATGTCCTCGTACTCCTCCACAACCTTGTCCATTTGTTGTTGTCGTGTAGAGGAGCCATGTCTGGAGGTCGTGGAAATAGAATTATTCTTGCCTTTGGGGTGGATCATCAGGAAAAAAAATTTCCTGGTTTGGGAAATGAGCTTACTGCATTGTTTTGTAGTAACAAAAGAGATAGTGGGAGGCAGTGGTACCTCTGGTATCCTGTACAATTTATTTCCCAAAGTAACAATAACAGCACGAGGTCGGGAATAATAATACATTAGAAACATAAATAGGAGAAATGTCACACAATACCTCATCTGTGAAGGGCTTGATGTTATAGGGAAGGTGACACTGCTGGCTGACGCGGAGATCTCATCCTTTGTGAAGCCACCCAATGGTGTATGGTTGTGGGTGCGTTGTGGTCGAAAAGCTCAACTGATTCATGAAATATTCTAAAATGAGGTTCTTTTGTCTCCCATTGTCGACAATGAACTATAGTAGGGAACCCTTTACCCACATCTGGGAGTGGAAGAGAAGCTATGCCTTCTCTGGATCTTTTGGTTCCTCCTTCTAGATCTTCATAGTAGCAACAGTGGCATTGGGCTCCACATCAATAATCTACTTCTCTTTTTCATTCACCTTGTCAGAATTTGATTCAGAGTAAGAGCATGCATCTGATTCAGAAGCCCTCATCTCAGCCACCAGTGACTGCTTGGCCCAACACTCACTTGTGTTATGAGTGGAGATCTTATGGAACTCACACCACTTTTCTGTGTCCTTCTTTGGCTTTGCGGTGTTGTTATTTTCTTGTTTTTTTGGAAATTTGTATTAGGCTGCCATGCCTTGGCTTTTTCCTTTGCTCTGTAGTTTGGGGGCCCCTTTCCCTTGATTTTGATTCACAGATTCAAAGTCTGGCTTCTTCTGTTTGAATTTCTGCTCAATATTGATAGCATACCGGTATGGCGTACCAAGCGAGGAGATGTCAAGGAACTCCATTTCCTCCTAAATGTATCTGTGCAGAAAATCACGATACTTTAGCACCAAATGTTTTTATGAATCTTTGATACCCAACTTTGTGTGTAGGGTATGGAACATATTCGTTAGCTCATGCACATCTTGATCCCTTTGTTGCCACAGCGTGGTCCATTGTATGTACTTGTCCTCATAGCTCCCCATAGGGTATTATTGTTCCTTGATGGAATCTTGGAAATAATTCCAAGTGGGTACAACTGAGAATAGAGAGGGTTCCGTCTCATCCTTTTTCTCACAGTAGGTTTCCCACCAGTCTGTGACATAGGGGGTAGCTTTGAAGAGTGCAAAAATAATCTTCTCCTAGTCAGAAAAGTCATGAACTGAGAAATATCCTTCTAATAGATTCAACCATCTATCTATGGTGTCTACATCTATTTGACCCTCAAATATGGGAATGTCAGAGTTTACTTGTACCTTAAAGGGAGTCACACCTCCAAAGTGGCTGTTGGATGTAGATTCGTCGTCGGTGGGCAGTTGTTGAAGGATCTAAGAAAAGTTATCCATCATCGTGTTCCTTTATTTTTCGAAGGCCTCCTCGAGCAATATTTTCATAGGATCTCCTGCTCCCTCATATTTCTTTTCATCCACCATGGGCATCCATCATGTTTTGCGAGGCTAATCTTGCAAAGGTTCCACCAGATCAGGCCTAACTCCTTATACCCCGAGCTCGTTGGGGACATGCAAAGAAGGATCGAGAAAAATCAAACTGCTCTGATAGCACTGATCTAGATTTATGCAGGAATGCAACAGAATACAAAAATAAACATAAACATAGAAATATAGCGGAAATAAGGCTTCATTTCATTAATATCAAATCACAGAAATATGCTTACAAACATGATGGAAATAAAATATCTAAGGTGTTGGTAGCGAATCTCTGAGAAGAGATGTGGCAGCTGTAGACCTCTGAACTGTGTTACAATGAGGCTCGAGGGCCTATTTATTATGGAGAAAAAATGGAGAACTCTAAACATCCAAAAACCTAACCCTATGATATGATGCACCAAAACTATGGGCCCCGTTTGGGTAAATTGGTTTTTCAACTTCTTGGGGACATAACTTCAGCACACTATCTCCGTTTGGGGCCTCAAAACAACTCCAGAATTTTAGGACCTGAAAAACTGCTAAAAATAGTAAGCTGTGAAAAAACTGAAATAGACAATGGTGGGGCCCCAAGTGGAATAGGCGGGTGGCCACCAATATCCACCTGGATCAAGGTTAAGGTTAAGGTTAGGTTATCATTAAGGTTAAGGTTAAGGTTATGGTTATGTCAAGGTTAAGGTTAAGGATAAGTTGAGTTTTAGGGTAAGATAAGGTTAAGATTAATGTTAAGGTCAAGATTAAGGTTAAGGTTATGGTTAAGGTTAACGTTAAGGTTAGGTAAAGGATAAGGTTAGTTAGGTTATAGTTAACGTTAAGGTTAAGGTTAGGTTAAGGTGAAGGTTAAGGGTAACGTTAAGGTCAAGGTCAAGGTTAAGGCTAAGGTCAAGGTCAAGGTTAAGGTTAAGTTAGGATAAGGTTATGGGTTTAGTCAGGTTAAGGTTAAGGGTTTGGTCAAGGTTAGGGTTAGGTTATAGTTAAGGTGAAGGTTAAGGTTAAGGTTACGGGTCTTAACATTAACCTTCACTATAACCTAACCTTAACTATAACCTAACCCTAACCTTGACCAAACCCTTAGCATTAACCTTAACCTTAACCTTAACATAACCTTAACCTTAACCTAACCTTAACCATAACTTAACCTTAACCTTAAACTTAACTTAACCTTAACCTTAACCTAACCTTAACCTTACCCTCAACCTAATCTTAACCTGAACCTTGACCTTAACCTTGACCTTAACCTTAACCTTAACCTTAAACTTAACCTTGACCTTAAGTAAAACCTAACCCTAACCTTAACCAAACCCTTAACCTTAACCTTACCCTTAACCATAACCTTAACATTAACCTTCCCATAACCATAACCTTGACCTTAACCTTTACCTTACCCTTAACCTAAACCTTAACCTTACCCCCTTAGCCTTAACCTTAACCTAGCCTTAACCTTAACTTCACCCTTAACCTAACCTTAACCTTAACCTTGTCCTTACCTAACCTTAACCTTAAACTAATTGTTGTAGTTCCTAGAGACAACCTTGAGTGGTATAAAGACCAGTGCCTAGGACATCTTAACTGCAAGGAGCATATGACTCAAATAATTGGAGTTGACTAGGTTAGGCTCTCATGCTATAATCACTTGGATGAATGGTTTTTATAAGGGTGGAAAAAAGACCCCAAAGCTAAACACAACAATTATGAAAATTCCAGAAACTAAGTATAAACTTCAATATGTAAATGCATCCACAGCTTTAAGACAAAATACGGTAGAGGGGACCGACTTCTAAAATGACACACAAATATCAATTAATATGTGGGCAACGACTGTGGCAGAATATGTAGTAGGATATTAACCACAACCAGGCTTATTCAAAGACAAAAATCCATATATAATAGGCCTATTCAAAGATAAGAATCCATATATGTGGACAATTTCAAAGACAAGGATCCATTGTAGTTAATATCAGAGGAACGGTGGAAGAGATGAAAAATGAAACAAAATATCCTTCCTGAGCTATATTTAAAGTGCTATAGATGAGTAAACATGAGTGTTTGTAATGATAAATTCACATCTAAACATGGGAGCACTCACATTCCAGAGCACAGATATAATAAATGTAGAGATATGCGAAATGAACTTTTGTATTAAAAAAATAGAGAAGAGCTACAAACTGTAAATCACCTAGATCGGAATCCCCAATTCCAACAAAGCTTCTTATCACTGAGTCCCTACAGGATCTTCAACATCAACTATCAAAATTCAGACAACATACATACAAAATGCTTGAACTAGTAAGTCCTTTGGAAAATCTGGAACCCTGTAGATGTCTTTAATTTCTTCTTTTATAAGATTTTTATGGGCCATACACGGAAAGATATTTTGGGAAAATACATTTTCCTTGTGCTTGTATGCAGTTTCAAGTCCTAATCAAAAAATCAAAATTGATGATGGGTTAGAATGCTTCCCATCATCTTACAAATCGGGCTTATATCCATTTCTAATGAAAATACCACAACTGTCTAACTGAAAGTAAAAATTTCAAGAGTGAAATATGAATTTCACTCAAATATTGAAAGTAAAAAATAAAACAAAAGGCCACATGGGCCCAATCATGAGTTTAAAATTTTGGTGGTGGGATGGAGTCGAGGCTGTAGCTTGAGAAGGAAATATTGTGGTTGTAGAAGAACTAGCTTTCTTACTGGTGGACGGAGTGGATAGAGAAGAAGATGTAGTGGTTGATGAACTTGCATGATTGTTGCACCTCTACTAAGTGTCGGCTGCAGGATCAGGTATCATAGTGAAAGTGTCGACCCAAATATGCACTTCTGTCAGTTCGGCATAACTCGCCTGAGTGGGAAACCATTGTTTCACTTGATGAAGGAGAGATAATTTTTTACTGAGTGCTACAATTATGGTTTTGGACTTAAGCCGTGCAGTCTTCTCAAATGGTATATCAATATAATTTATCACTTCTGTTAGCAGGCACTCGTATACTGATAACGGTTGAAGAATAGCATTTGTAGGCTCCCAGTATGATGGGAGGCTGGCGAGTGTCAGTTCGGTCCATTCTGTTTCAAACTGTTACCAGATTGTCACCATTCTTTCCAAACTTCCCAGTGCAATGTTGCGCGCAGCTTCCTTTTCTGTCACCCTCTGACATTCTGCCGCCTCCTTCAACCTGTCCTTGATTCCTCGTTTGGCCAAGTCTTCTGAGCTCAAATAATTTAGGAGGGAAATATACCTTATGGGGTTTTCAACCTTAATTGAAGCATTTGTATACCCTTCATGTATATTTCTTCTGAATTGACGTACCGAGGCCTTCTTTTCTTTAATGAGGGTCAGGAAAGCCCAATGCTTCTTTACCTCCATAATGATGTTTGTCCAAATTAAGCGTCGAGCATCTAAAAGGGTGATATTTCCTCTCACCCGGCTCATAAGGTCTTGGATATTCTTCTCCTGCTGCAAATTATCTTGTTTCCTAGCTTCTATTTCCTTCTGTAGAGCTGCTACATTTTTGGAATTCTCCTTGAGGCGGGCCTCAAGCTCCTGGATCTTTTTTCGTGTCATCTCAACTTGCTTCTCTGCTACTTGATCTTCATCCAGCACTGTGTTTATCTACTTTGAGAGTGAGCTCGATCCTTCAGAAGGTGGTGTGGAGCATACATGTGCATCCCAGTTTTTCTGTAGCTCATCCATTTTCTGTTGGAGGGCAGTCATCTCACCAAAAATTTTAATCCTCTCTTCTTTCTCCTCGGTGAGGGAGTCTGCTAGATCAGCCTTGTCATTTTCTATTTGGGATAAATCGAAATTTTGTACATGCTGAAAACCATGCATATTCAGTTTATGTTTCAGGGCTGCAACCTGTTTCTACAACTCTGAGCTGACATGGCCCTGAGGATTTGCTTTATCATTCCCTTTGCCCTTCACGCCAACTTGCAGACTATGTAGGACATTTGAGAGTCTTGGGCATTATTCTTCTCCATTCTAAGGTTCTTGACCACTTGGTTGTACTTGGTTTGTAGCTTCCTTAGAGTGAGGGAAAGCTTCACAACCTCATCCTTTAGCATATCACTAAAACAATGGAACAAATTTCACATATCAATAGGTGGAACTTGTGACATGTTTACTGCCACCTCCAGAGATCTATAGCTAGTGGCCCCAGCCTCTAGATGTAGTACCAATTTAGTCATGGCCATCACCAATTGTTCTTTATCCATATCAATATCAGTAGAAAACCGAGTATGATATTTGTCTACATATCCCTCTAATTCTAACCAGTGCTTTTCCCTAATAGCTTTGTTCTTCCCCTTCATTTCATTCTCTGCCTTTGAACTATTTACAAAGATGGCTTGTGAAACTTCTGAGAAATCAGAAGATGATGGACCATCATGTTTTACCACAAAAACTGCTTTTCCCTTGTCCGAATGTCCACATAATGCTATTTTTTCCAACGACTACTCTTCCCCGACATTTTCTTCATCATTTTTTCTCTTCCTTTTGGAAGGTGGAGAACCTTCTCCTAAGGCTCCAGCTTCTTCAACCTATTTCTTACCTGCTTCTTGTGTCAAAGCAGTGTCTCCTTTTTCCCCTATCGCAGATGAATCAGTCTCCATATTTGAAAACAAAGGCCAGGTATCAAGATTAGCTCTCCACTCGATGAAGGGTCTAGTTTCATGAGCATAAGCAGTTGATTTAATCTTCTTCCTTTTATTTGAGATGATTCCTTTTGAATCAGAGGGCCAAGCTTTCCCTTGCCTTAAATCCATACCCTTGACCAGGTTTTCCACTATGGGGAGGCCATGCCTTTAGTTAACAATGAAGGGGTCGATGGTTGTAGGAAGTTTAAGAATGAACCCCTTTTTTCGCAGGGAGGAAGTGGAGCTGGTCAGCCTTCAAGGTCTATTGGAGGTACTCCAAGGCATAAATCCGCATGGCAGGAAAAACTGGCAATCTGTAAGGGGAAAATTCTGCACCGTAAACCCTGATATCAGTGTAGTCATCAAATAGGTACCAATCTCCTGTGCTTTCTTCCTCACTATACTGTAACCATCTCCTTTGTTCAGGAAAAATCCTGGGCAGAGGGTTGTCATGAATAATTGTATAGGCTATTGTCATGAATTCATTCAAGAAATTTGAATAACCCACCCCATTAGCCAACTAATGCACTGCGGGGTTCTGGTCAAGGATGGTTTTGGGTTGAGAATTTATCCTAGAAAAATTTTCCAGACCCAAACCCTCAAACTTATCAGGCTGCTATAAAAGGAAGAGGTAAAACACCATGGAATAGAAACAGAATGGCCAGTGGCCAGGAGGTCTAGAATCTAGTTTTGGATGATGGAGGCCAAGAAACCAGGGATATCAAAAACAACCCCTGATTGTGACATTAACCATAAAAAGGATACACATTCCTTCGTGACTCACTCTGTTCCTTCTATACCTATCAACCCCGCAATGAGAGAAAGTGTTGGTTGAAGCTATTCCTTGAATGTATTAAGAGGGATCAAGTATGAAGATGGGAAAGATGTAAGGTGAGAGTCAGAAATAGCAATGATGAAATCACTCTGCTGCCTCCAAGGTAGCTTAGAAAACTGACGGGATAAAGATATTTCACTGAAGCTAACATAGTTAGAACTGGGAGGATAACAGAAAGCTTTCCTGATGATATCAGGAGATATACTAGATATCTTGTTCCCTTGAGTTGATAGGAACATGTCTATGCTCTCATCATACACTTCCCTGAGCCAGCGTATCAATTCCATGACTGGGTATACGGGTGAAGTAATTTGGTGGTATAACCTTGACAAAACAACTTTGAACCTATCCCTATTTTCTATATGCTTCCTAAATAGGTTAGGTTTGACGCTACTGATAAAGAAAGGGTATTGTGGGTATCGAATGTGGACTTGCACATCTGTGAATGGCGCAGGTCCAAGAGCAGCCCTAGATTCATGAACCTGAGGGGTTTTGGTTCAAACTTCTTAACGTTGACTTTACCCATGACCATTATGAAAATGAAAAGCGGAAGGAAACCAGATAGTGAAAAAGGGATGGAACACCTGCATAGTAAGGAAAATTCTTAGGGAAAATGACGCAGGGAAGTTGAAAGTGACTTGGTAGACCTAGTACTAGGTGCTCATGCTTTAGCTATACAGTATCCCATAAAATAAATTATTTTACCACAGTGAATCATAGAGCATGGTTATACAAATTTAAATTTCCCGAAAAACGAGACTAGGACAACACTTGTAGGGCTGACGTCATAAGGATGTCGACACTGAGACATGTGGCATCTGGTTATTCGCTATCATAGTTTGGTTAGGTGTATACCATGGGTCGGGTTAAATTCTAGTACTGGTCATGTACCGGGTGTCCTTGGACTTACCTTACCATTGTATTCATAGCGCTAGGTGTCCTTCGTGGTCGGGCCAACTAGAAAGTCCAACGGGGTTTTGGAGCAGCTCTAAGCCCTTGACCATTACCTCACTGAGTATCTGTCTTAGGTCCCACCATATGACACGTCACCATGATTTCGTGGGGTGATCTTCCACCTTCCCCATGCCGTTCTTGATCCCCCCAGAAACCCTTCACGCAGCTTTCTTCTTTAACTGTTTGGAGTATGGGTAGGTCCTGCCCTATCCAAATGTCTTGCACTTTTATTCCCCTTTGATTTATGTAAATTCTACTGCAAGGAAATAATATATATTATGCCTTGTCCCCTTTTTCATATGAATTATCATTCACATAAACCCATTTTCTCTTTTAAGTATTTATCCTTTTATGCTTTGTGTGATTCCCCTTTTATAAGCTTCTTAGGGATAAGGTGGTGGATGATATAACAACATTGGATCCATTTGGGAATGACACGCTTGTCCACGAACGTGTCAAGAACTCCGTAGACCATCCTTTAGCCTCTCTTTCTGAACACAACTCCTCGGCACCTTCTCTTCCTTCTTCATGACAACCCAAAACAGTAAGAATCATAATAAAAACAACTAAATAATGTACAATATCATACAAAAAACCTTTAAGCCTGAATCAATACTGGAAAAAGGGTATTAAGAATTTCCAATTCACAGGGGCGTCGATCAGATCACCCTACAAATTTTCCAGCCTGGAGGTGTTGTTTCCTCCTTCTTCAACGATTTTGAAAGGTCTGAACCATAGAGGATCGAATTTTTCGTGCTTTCCTTTTTTAGCCATTCTTATAACCCATATTAGCACCAAATCTCCAACCTACATCTCTTTACCCTTAGCATGCTAGTTGATCTGTTCTTTCATTTTCTCTTGGAACTCAGTCAACCTCTGACTTACTCAGTTTCAATGCTCCTCAAGCTCTACTAATTGATTCATTCTTCTGGTGAGATCGTTCGGTTCCTCTTGACAATCCTGCATGAACCTAGCCACAGGTAAGGCTAATTGTATCAGGAAATATTCTTCTCTTCCATAGACTGATTCATATGGGGATTATCTTTTTTACCTCTTACTGGTGATTCTATTTTCCCATAATGCGAACTTAAGTTGGGAGTCCTAGTTCTTCTGATTTTCATTAATGGCCTTTTTCAGCGCCCTCACCAGGGTTTTGTTTGAAGATTCTTCCAATCCATTCCTGTGTGGGTAATATGTAGTAGAGTTCCCTAATACGATATTAAACTGTTGGCAGAAACTGATAAATTTGGCAGACTTAAAATCCTGAGCATTGTCTGTGACAATCTTAGCAGGGTAGCCAAATCTTGAGATAATGATATCTTCTAGAAACTTGATTACCATTATGTATGTAGCATTCCTTGCTGGCATGGACTCTACCCTTTTAGTTAATTAATTAGTGGCTGTTAATGTCCACCTATGTTTCCCACTTGAAGCAGGATGAATTTCCCCGATGAAATCGATTCCCCATTGCTGGAAAGGTTCTTCTATGTGCACTGGGATCATGGGCAGAGGTGCGAACTTCTGCCTCTTAGCAAACTTCTGACATTTTTCATAGGCTCTTACTCGAGCATAAACATCTCTGAAGAGTTTGGGCCAAAAAAATATGGCTTTAAAAATCTTATGTGTCGTGGCCCTCCAGTTATAGTGACCACCGCATATGCCCTTGTGGAATTATTCCATTACTTCTTCTACTTAATTTTCAGTGATACATAAAAGTAGTATGCCTAATGGGTCTCTTTAGTACAAATAGCCATTTTATATGATGAAATTTTGATATTTTAGCCTCCGCATTCTATACTTTGTCTTGTCACAGCTTGGAGGACATCTAAGATTCAAGAGGTACTCTACAATTTGTTTGTACCATAGACTGAGAAGGTACTTCATATGGGTTTTTTGTGTAGCAGTTTCTATCTCACACTACTGATCTGCTTTCCTAGACTCTTCATTTGCCACCATAGATAAATTTATCCCCAAAGCCTGAAAGTTTGATTTAGAAAGGATCTTGGATAATCCCTGTCCCTTTATTAGCTTAGTGGGGCGTATCTACAACTCATATTCATGTATCTTGGCAATCCATTTTCCTCTCTTCCCTTCACTATCTCCCTAAATCAAGATGTCTTTTACAGCCACTTGGGTACAAATGTAGTTATGGCCAATTGCAAGACATACATCCGAAAATCCTTGAGGGATCTAACCAAGGCATAAGCATGTTTCTCCAGGATGTTATATTTTAGCTCAGCATCATGGAGCACTTGGATGAAGAAGGTGATAGGTTTCTCATACCCTTCCTCATTCTTCTGCAATAATAATACTGCGACAGTGTGGGTAGATGAAAATGAAAATATCATGAAGGTTTTCGCATAATCCAGTCCTACCAACACTGGGGCTTCTGCGAAAGCATTTTTAATCCTGTTAAAAGCTTCCCATGACTCAGGGGTCCATTTTACTTCATTATCCTTATTTAGCATCTCAGTTATGTATCAGACTATCTCTGCATAGTTCAGTATGAATCTTCTCATGAAATTGATACATCAAAGAAAAACTTGGACCTCTTTCTTGTTTCTGGGCAAAGATATACCATTTATGACTTCTACCCTCTTTGGGTCAATTTTTACCCCTACCTTTGTCACAATATGCCCCAATAGTTTACCCTCTTCTAAATCAAACAAATATTTCTAAGGGTTTAAAGACAATCCATATCGTCGACACTTGTCAAAGGTTCTGCGCAGGTGCTCAATATGTTTAGCATCATCCTTTGAGAAAACTATGATGTCATCCAGGTATACCACCATGAATTTGTCTTGTTCCCCCACAAAATCAATATCCATGGCCCTTTGAAATGTATCCCCTGCATTGATCAGTCTAAATGGCATTAGAGCATACATAAACATTCCCCGGGGAGTAGTGAATGCAGTTTTATTTTGGTCCTCCAGAAGCACTGCTACTTGATTATATCCAGAAAAGCTATCCATCATAGACATTCATGAAGATCCTTCCAGCTTTTGCAATATATGGTCCATCTTTGGCAGCGGATAATTATCCTTTAGAGATGCTATGTTCAAGTTCCAAAAGTTGACACACGGTCTTATCTCTCTGTTCTTCTTTCAGACTCAGACCAAGTTGGCCACCCATTCAGAATATCTTAATGGTACGATGATCTTAGCTTTTAACAGTTTCTTGATTTATTTTTCTATGGAAGGAAGGAGTAAACACTTAATCTATCTTAGCTTCTATTTGTGTGGCTTAGCATCTCCTTTTAACAGAATCTTGTGCTAGATAATGCTAATATCGAAGGTCTTCAAATCTTGATAAGACCAGGCAAAAACATCTTTATATGTCTGAAAGAGTTTCCGATATTGCTCCTTGTATTATTTAGGTACCTTATTAGACAATTTCACAGTCTTTGGATCGGCCTCAGTGCCGAGGTTCAAGTCATCTACCTGATTTTCTTCAACAATATTACTTGGCTGTAATGGGACATCATTATTATCAAATAATCTCTCCAGAGGGACCATTCCTCTTGGTATCACATTCCCTTTGAGTTGCAGCACCTTGTGCCTAGCCATGGTATCATGCCATTTATTTTGAGGAAGGTCCTCAGTCTCCTCTTCACCAACATCTATGTCCATATTGGAGAATTCCCCAACAGTCTCCATGAATATTCTCACTTGCTCTTCATCTTCAAACACCTGCCAGTGTTTGACATTTTCAGGGATGGAGGGACGGTAATGGACCTCTATCTCGTACCATAGGAGGGGATTCTGAGGTGGCTGAAAAGTGCTTGCAGCTACTGCAAGAGAGTTTTCCATTCTGTTCTGGTCTCTTTGCATGAATTGAATATTAAATGCTAAGAAGAAGTTATCTACCAAGTCCCATACCTAATTTATGTAAGCCCTTAGTCATGGGTGCTTAGCTTGACACTGATTCCTTACCTATCTCACCACCAGTTATCAATCTCGCAGAACATTCAAGCTCTAAATATTCATATTCTTTGCTATTTGTAGACCTAGAGGCAAGGCTTCGTATTCAGCCACATTTTTTGTGACTTCATACTCCAATTTAAAAGATAATGGGACTAGCTTCACAGTAGGGGAGATCAGGAGAACCCCAAATCCATTCCCTTCCTTTGAGTTGGCTCTGTCAAAGTACAAGGTCCAGAACCCACCTTCTTCATTACTTGAGGACTGCTCGGTCTTTACTTGATAGAAATATGTCTCCCGCAAGTAATCTTGGTCTTCTTCCAACATTATACAATAAAACTCACCCTCTTTGCTGTACACCAGTGAATTTACTGAATTATCAGCTTTGGTGACCATCTTCACAAACCTTGTTTCCTAGTATAATCTCCTTTCTTGGCCTCCAAACACAGGGATGGTCGCATAAGTTAGGTCCAACTTTATAGATCCTTTGATTTTTGTACCCAATGATCGTGATAATAGAATCCCAAAACAAGCTAGGATATCGGCCACTATCATGTCCATTACCACACTCTTAGCTGGGATTTAGGCTAGATTCACCACCAAATCCTTGATCATCCACAAAAATTTGACTCTTTTGGAATCAAAAGAGTAGAGATATTTATATGGGCGAGTGATCTGCAGGCCCAATTTTCCCATCACTAACAGGGGCAAGAGGTTATGAGATGCTCCAAAATCCAGCATACAGTTATGCAATAATAGGTCATGAATTACTGAGACATAGAAAGGTGGATTTGAAGCATCTAACTCCTCAACATAAGGACCGAACATGACCATGGGCCTTTCTTCCTGGAGGTTTAAAATATTTTGGATTGGGGCTACTCCTTGGGAGAGCATGAAAGAAGACACTTGAGACTGGTAGAATGGTTGTTTCAGTAGTTCAGTCAGGGGGACTAGGATTTTAACTTTCTCCAGTTCTTTTTGAAGATTAAAAGCAGAGGGAGACTTCTCTATGGTATTTTCCTTTGGCTCTTTACTCTCGGATGGAGGTTTTTCTTCCTTTGGAATAGGTTTAACATTTACATTTGGTGTAGAGGCCAACTTAGAAGAGGAAGGGATGGATTCATTAGAATGTAAAGGTTCAATTATAGTTCTCTTACCTTTATCTCCGACCTTCTATACAATTGTCTCCTTCTGAAGAATTTCTTCTTCTTATTCTTGTGTGCAGGTTCTCTTTCAAGAGGATCTGAGATCATATTTTCTATGAAACTGTGATTGCATGAAGTCTAAAAATTGCATACATTAATCATTGATCTCTGGACCTTCGACAGCACTTGTTTTTTCTTCTTCTTCTTCTTGCAAGGAAAGCTCCACTCCTTCACTTTCTTTCAAAGAGGACTCAACTTCATCACCATTTGAGTAAGCAAGTGATCCGGATTTATGCAGGAACGCAACAGAATAAACACATAACCATAAAGATAGAGATGCAGCGGAAATAACACTTCATTTCATTAATATCAAAGAACTGAAATTTGCTTACAGACAGAATGGAGATAAAACTAGCTAGGGCACTGGTAGCTATCTCTGAGAAGAGATGTGGCGGCTACAGGCCTCTGAACTGCGTTACAATGAGGCTCGAGGGCCTATTTATTATTGAGAAACAATGGAGAACCCTAAACATCCCAAAACCTAACCCTAGGAGATGAAGCGCCAAAACTATGGGCCCCGTTTGGGTAAATTGGTGTTTCAACTTCCCAGGGACGTAACTTTGGCATACTATCTCCGTTTGACGCACATGATACATCATTAGAAAGCTCTATCCAAGGACTACAGCTGTCGGGACGAATTTTATCAGAAAATTCGTTGGCACTTTCATACCCAAAAAACGTCGTTTAGGGCCTCAAAACGGCTCCGGAAGTTCAGGACCCGAAAAACTGCTAAAAATAGTAAGTTATGCCGAAACTGAAAAAATGAAAGAGATAATGGTGGGGGGCCGAGTGGAATAGGTGGGTGGCCACCAATATCCACCTGGATCATTCCTCCCCCCTTAGGAAGCAATGGTCCCCATTGCGTTAAGTTCCTCCATGAGATGAGGAAATTTCTGCTGAACTTGGTCCCTGGTGAACCACTTTCCTTGGTGCAGGAGTTGGCCAGCTTTGACAACCCGATACGGTTGGATCCTCTGTTGGCGAGTGTTCTTAATTTGCATGTCCATGATACAATCTGTGGTGGCCTGTTCCATGCAGTCTGGGTTTAACTCTGTTGGTGTGAGTTGTTCTGTAATGTCCGAAGTGTCCAGTAGAGGTGGGAAGTAAGGACGAAGGCGATCCACATTGAAGATTGGGTGCAGACCAAGGAATGGTGGAATACTAAGCTCAAAAGCATTGTTCCCTACAGCCTTGGTGATGGTGTACGGCCCGTATCGGAGCGGGCGAAGCTTGCGGTGAGGTCCAGTGAGGCGCTCCTTCTGCAAATGCAGCCATACTTTGTCGCCCACCTGGAAGTTGTGTGGCACCCGATGTTGATCATGGCGCTGCTTGTACTTCGCATTGGCTTTGTCCAATATATCATGAACCTGTTGGCGGATGTGTTGAATGCGCTCGATGAAGCTACTTGCTTTGTCAACTTCAGACTGGACGTGCGCTGAATCGGCCTGAGCAGCTGCAAATGGCATGGCTACGTCAATGGGACATAGTGGCCGGAATCCCAAGCCCACCTGAAAGGGGCTATGGCCAATTGAACTGTGGAGAGCCCGGTTATAACTATGTTGTACATAAGGGAGGCTCTCGTCCCATGTGCGTGGATGCTTTGAATTGTACATGCGCAGAATGTGTACAATCATTCTGTTGACGACCTCTGTCTGGCCATCCGTTTGGGGATGGAAAGCTGTGGACTTGGTGAGCTTTGTGTCCATCATTGACCAGAGGCTGGACCAAAATGTGCTGAGGAACCTGCTATCTCGATCTGATATTATAGACTGTGGGATCCCAAAGTGCACCCATACTCGTTCAAAGAAGAGTTTAGCAGTAGCTTCTGCTGTGATATTCTTCTTACAGGCCGCCATAATGGCCATCTTCGAGAATCTATCAACGACCACGAAAACACAGTCATTTCCATTCTTAGTAGAGGGCAGGCCCGACATGTAATCCATGGAGATGGATTCCCATGGTCGACTAGGGGTAGGTAGTGGAGTATATAGGCCTTGCTTCTTGATGGTCGGTTTGGCAATGGCACAAGCAGTGCAGGATCTGATGTGCTTCTCGACATCCTTTCGAAGGTTCGGCCAATAGAAATACCTCTGTAGTATTGCTACTGTTTTCTCGACCCCGAAATGCCCAGCGACTCGACTGTAGTGTGCTTTCCATATCATCTTGGCACGCTCGCTTGAAGGAACACAAAGGTGTCCCAGGTGACATAAAAGTGCATCTTGGAGGTGAAAATTTGGAACTTGCGTGCCCCCCAAGAGTGCCTTGTAAGTGTGGTCGAATTCCGGGTCACTCTCATAGAGAAGCGGCCAATCAGAAGTCTCGTGCCCACAAGAGTTGAGCACGGTGGTGAGCGCCAAGATCGGTGGTCGGCTGAGGCAGTCTGCAACATTATTGGTGCTACCCTTCTTGTACTTGATGTTCAAATGAAACTGTTGCAGATATGTGGACCACTTCTCATGGCGATCATTCTGCAACTTCCCTTGTGTCTGTATGAACTGCAGGGGCCGGTGGTCTGTGTGGATGATTGTTTCCTTCCCCAAAATGTAATGCTTCCATTGTCGACAGGCTTGCACAATGGAATACATTTCTTTGTCATAGGTGGGATACTTGCGAACCGTCTCAGACAATGTCTCACTGTGATATGCCACTGGATGTCCCTGTTGAGTAAGAACTGCCCCAATAGCATAGTCAGAGGCATCTGTCTCGATCTCAAACGGCTGCTGCAAGTCTGCTAAGGTGAGCACTGGGGCAGAACATAGGCGATTTTTCAATTCTTTGAACGCCTTCTGTTGAGGTTCCGACCAAAAGAATTTTGCTCTCGCTCCTCCTTTGGTGACTTGACTCAAGGGCCAAGTGATATGAGAGAATCCCAACACGAATCTATGGTAGAAATTAGCAAGACCCAGAAAGCTGCGAAGCTCTGTTATAGTAGTCGGGGCTGGCCAATCCCGAATGACTTGGATCTTTGCTGGATCCACATGCACCCCCCTTTCATCAATAATGTATCCTAGATATTGAACCTGGGTCATGCCAAACGTGCACTTCTCCAAATTGGCACACAACTTGTGTTGCCGCAGTGTTTGGAGGACTTGTCGGATGTGATGAAGGTGCTCTTCCCAAGTCTTGCTGAAGATCAGAATGTCATCCAAGTACACCACTACGAATGAGTTGGTAAATGGCCGCAAGATGTCGTCCATCATCCTCATGAAGGTTGCGGGAGCATTCGTCAACCCGAAAGGCATGACCAGCCATTCAAAAAGGCCTTCCTTAGCTTTGAAGGCAGTCTTCCACACATCAGAGGGTTCAATTGGTACCTGGTGATACCCAGACTTCAGGTCGATCTTACCGAAATATTTTGCACCTTGGAGTTGGTCCAGAAGGTCATCAATCCGTGGGATTGGGTACCTATTCCGGACAGTGATCTTGTTCAGCGCCCGATAGTCAATACAGAGTCTCCACGTCCCATCCTTTTTCTGTACCAACACGATCGGGCTCCCACATGGTGATGAACTTGGTCTGATGTGACCTTTCTGCAACAGCTCCTGAATCTGCCTCTTGATTTCATCATTTTCCGGAACAGAGCGTCGATAGATCGGTCCATTGGGTAGCGGCGCACCTGGGGTCAGATCAATCGGGTGCTTGACCTGGCAGTGCAGAGGAACCCCTGTGGGTGAGGTGAAGATGTCCCCGTACTCCTCCACGACCTTATCCATTTGTTGCTGTCGTGCAGAGGGGCCCTGTCTGGAGGTCGTGGCCACAGTCTTCTTCTTGCCCTGGGGGCGGATCATCAGGAAAACGAATTTCCTGGTTTGGGAAATGAGCTTACTGCATTGTTTTGCAGTAACTAAAGAGATAGTCGTAGGAGGTGGTACCTCTAGTATCCTGTACAACTTATTTCCCAAAGTAATAATAACAGCACGAGGTCGAGACTCATACACAGCATGACGCTTCCACAAGTATGGTTGTCCTAGTAATACATCAGAAACATCAATAGGAGCAACGTCACATAATACCTCATCCGTGAAGGGCTTGATGCTATAGGGAAGGCGACACTGCCGGCTGACGCGGAGATCTCGTCCTTGGTGAAGCCACCCGATGGTGTATGGATGTGGGTGAGCCGTGGTCGGCAAGCCCAACCGCTTCACGGCGTCTGCTGAAATGAGGTTCTTTTGGCTCCCATTGTCGACAATGAACTGTACAGGGGAGCCCTTTACCCACATCTGGGAGTGGAAGAGACGTTCCTCCTCCTCCGGATCTTCCGGTTCCTCCTTCTGGACCTTTGTAGTGGCAACAGTGGCGTTGGGCTCCGCATCAATAATCTGTTTCCCTTTTTCATTCCCCTTTTCAGGTTCTGATTCGGAGTCGGAGCATGCATCCGACTCAGAAGCCCTCATCTCGGCCACTAGCGACTGCTTGGCCCGACACTCACTTGTGTTGTGAGTGGAGCTCTTATGGAACTCACACCACCTTCCCGTGTCCTTCTTTGGCTTTACGGTGTTGTTCTTTTCTTGTGGCTTTGGTGGGTTGTATTTAGCCGCCATGCCTTGGCTCTGTCCTTTGTTCTACGGTTTGGAAGCACCTTTTCCTTGCTTTTGATTCGCAGATCCAAAGTCTCGCTTCTTCTGTTTGAATTTCTGCTCAATCTTGGCAGCATACCGGTATGCCGTACCAAGCGAGGAGATGTCGAGGAACCCCATTTCCTCCTGAATGTATCTGTGCAGACAGCTGCGATACTTTAGCACCAAATGTTTCTCTGAATCTTTGATACCCAACTTTGTGCGCAGGGTATGGAACAGATTCGTCAGCTCGTGCACATCTTGATCCCTTTGTTGTCGCAGCGTGGTCCATTGTATGTACTTGTCCTCATAGCTCCCCACGGGATAGTACTGCTCCTTGACGGCGTCTCGGAAAGAATTCCAAGTTGGTACAGCCGAGAACAGAGAGGGTTCTGTCTGGTCCTTGTTCTCACAGTAGGTTTCCCACCAGTCCTTAACATGGGGGGTAGCTTTGAGGAGTGCAAAAATAATCTTCTCCCGGTCTGAAAAGTCATGAACAGAGAAATATCCTTCTAATAGATTCAACTATCTATCTACGGCATCTGCGTCTATTTGACCCTCAAATATGGGAATGTCAAAATTTACTTGTACCTTAAAGGGAGTCGCAACTCCAGAGTGGCTACTGGATGCAGATGCGCCGCCGGTGGGCAGCCGTTGAAGGATCTGAGCAAAACTATTCATCATCGCGTTCCTTTGTTTTTCGAGGGCCTCCTCGAGCAATATTTTGATAGGATCTCCTGCTCCCTCATCTTTCTTTTCGTCCCCCATGGGCGTCCGTCGAGGTTTGCGAGGCTGATCTTGCAAAGTTTCCACCAGATCAAGCCCTAGCTCCTTATACCCCGACCTCGTTGGGGACATGCAAAGAAGGATCGAGAAAAAGCAGACCGCTCTGATACCACTGATCCGGATTTATGCAGGAACGCAACAGAATAAACACATAACCATAAATACAGAGATGCAGCGGAAGTAACACTTCATTTCATTAATATCAAAGAACTGAAATTTGCTTACAGACAATGGAAATAAAACTAGCTAGGGTACTGGTAGCTATCTCTGAGAAGAGATGTGGTGGCTACAGACCTCTGAACTGCTTTACAATGAGGCGCGAGGGCCTATTTATTATTGAGAAACACTGGAGAACCCTAAACATCCCAAAAACCTAACCCTAGGAGATGAAGCGCCAAAACTATGGGCCCCGTTTGGGTAAATTGGTGTTTCAACTTCCCAGGGACGTAACTTTGGCATACTATCTCCGTTTGACGCACATGATACATCATTAGAAAGCTCTATCCGAGGACTACAACTTTCGGGATGAATTTGATGATCAAATTCGCTGGTAAAACGATGCCCAAAAAACGTCGTTTAGGGCCTCAAAACGGCTCCGGAAGTTCAGGACCCGAAAAACTGCTAAAAATAGTAAGTTATGCCGAAACTGAAAAACTGAAAGAGATAATGGTGGGGGGCTGAGTGGAATAGGTGGGTGGCCACCAATATCCACCTGGATCAGCAAGATATTGATCATCTTTCCCATTGGGGATGTCTTCGGTAGGGCCATCCATCTGCCCTTCCAGATACAGTGGGGGTTGTATGTGGTCTTGCTACTCCTTTCGATCTCTTTGTAATATTTGTAGAGGAGGCTTTCTATATTGGGGGTTATAACCCCTATTTGGAGTATTTTTGAATGGCTTTGAGGATGAGTTCTTAGCCTAGAGCTCAAGCTTCACCAGCTTGCTCGAAATGTTCTTAATCATTTTATTCATCTCCATGATTTTGTTATCAGCTACCTCTCAATCTTAACTAGAGGTAGATGCTTCTTCTTTCCCTCTTCGTCTAGCATCATGGTATAACCTCCCTTTTGATTTACCCGTAGAAGAAAAGTTATCTTCCACTTCCAATGCGTCAGTCTGGGCTTCATCCAGAGTAGCAGACTTTCTTTCTCTTAAAGATAATATGAATTCTGACTCAAAGGCTACTACAAATGCCACTTTAGCAGTGGTCTGGTGAGGCTTCATTTCAGTTGGGAGACTAGTATATAAATTATTAAACCTCTTGATTAACTTGGATACATCTTCATTATGCCTTTTTCTATGTGCGTTAAATTCTGTAAGACAGTATCTGTCGTCTTTCTTCTCTCCCCATTTCTTGATGAAGGCATTTTCCATCTCCTCAGAGTTAGTAATGGAGCCGTCTCCCAAAGTCTTGAACCATTTTTTGGCCTCTCCATCTAAAGAATGGACAAACAATATCAACACCACATCTAGATGTTCAACATTAAAATTTTTTGCAAAGGCGCAAAAAAATCCAGGTGTTTCTGAGCTTCAATATCATTTTCTCCAATGAAACACGGTAGGATCTTTAAGTAATCATGAGGCATGTTATTCAAGATTTGAGGCAATTCCAGGGGGCATATTTATTCAATAGGAAGCCAGGAACAACCATCGGAGGTTGTGGGGGTGGCGGGAGAGTCTGATTTGTAAGAGGAGGTGGTGGAAGAGAATTATGTATAACAATGGGGATATATTGAATGGAGGCTTGAGGGGATGATTGAAATGCTAGAATATGAGCAGCGGAAACCTCTGTGACTTCTTTAACTTCTTCAGCTTTAGAAGTGGGATGAAAAAAAAAGCTCCTAGTGTCTACATACTTAACCTCATCTTTTACTTCAATATTTCCCAGGGAAGGGTTAGCTGAAGTATAGTCAAGGGTTCTTGCAGTAGAATCGGGACCTTGATCTTGAGCTTTAACTTCAATAACTTCTTCAGCTTTTAGAAGTGGGATGAAAAAAGAAGCTCGTAGTGTCTACATACTCAGCCTCATCTTTTACTTCAATATTTCCCAGGGAAGGGTTAGCTGAAGTATAGTCAAGGGTTCTTGCAGTAGAATCGGGACCTTGATGGAGAGTCTTCCAGGGAGAATCTGGGAATATTTGTATAAGCTGATTGTATTTCTCTCCAACCTCTCTTGTGAAAAATATTTTCAGGATCAGACATCGAAGGTGTTCTTAACTGGGATGTATCTGACCATAGGTGTGGCTTTCGGGAAGCCAAGACTACAAATAGATTTATGTTTTGAATGACAGTGGAGTCGCCAAGGTGAGGGATCTGCAATTCCCAACCCTTCCTGCTCACCTATTTTGAAGGGTGAATGAATATTTTTCGAGGCATATGGATTTATTTCTTTAAATTCTTTCCCCTAAAATGGCACTAGAAGGATGTTGTAGCTCCTAGAGACAGCCTTGAGTTGTATAAAGACCAGTGCCTAAGACATCCTAACTGCAAGGAGCATATGATTCAACTAATTGGAGTTAACTAGGTTAGGCTCTCATGCTATAATCACTTGGATGAATGGTTTTTATAAGGGTGGAACCAAGACCCCAAAGTTAAACACAACAATTATGAAAACTACAGAAACTGAGTATAAACTTCAATATGTAAATGCTTTCGACAGCTTTAAGACGAAATGTTGTAGAGGCGGCTAACTTCTAAAATGACACATAAATATCAATTAATATGTGGGTGATGGGTGTGGCAGAAGATGTAGTAGGATATTAACCATAAACGGGCTTATTCAAAGAAAAAAATCCATATATACTGGGCCAATGCAAAGATAAGAATCCATATATGTGGACAATTTCAAAGACAAGGATCCATTGTAGTTAATATCATAGGAATGGTGGAAGAGATGACAAACGAAACAAAATATCCTACCTGAGCTATATTTAAAGCACTATATATGAGTAAACATGAGTATCTGTAATAATAAATTCACATCTAAACATGGGAGCACTTGCATTCCAGAGCACAGATAGAAGAAATGTAGAGAAATGTTAAATAAACATTTGTATTAAAAACATAGAGAAGAGCTACAAACTGTGAATCACCCATTTCAGAATCCCTAATTCCAACAAAGCTTCTTATTACTGAGTCCCTATGGGATCTTCAACATCAAATATCAAAATTCAGATAACATACATAAAGAATGCTTGAACTAGTGAGTCCTTTGGAAAATCTGGAACCCTGTAGATGTCTTTTCTTTATGGTTTTATAACATTTTCATGGGTCATACGTGGAAATATATTTTGGGAAAATATCTTTTCCGCGTGCCTGTATGCAGTTTCAAGTCTTAATAAAAAAATCAAAATTGATGATGGGGTAGAAAACTTCCCATAATATTACAAATCGGGCTTATATCCATTTCTAATGAAAATGCCACAACTGTCTAACTGAAAGTAAAAATTGGAAGAGTGAAATATGAATTTCACTCGAATATTGAAAGTAAAAAATAAAACAAGAGTCCATGTGGGCCAAAGCATGAGTTAACAATTTTGGTGGTGGGACGGAGTCAAGGATATAGCTGGAGAAGGCAGTATTGTGGTTGCAGAAGAACTAGCTTTCTTACTGGCGAGTGGAGTGGATAGAGAAGAAGATGCGGTGGCTGATGAACTCACATGATTGTTGCACCTCTGCCAAGTGTTGGCTGCATGATCATGTATCATAGTGAAAGTGTTGACCTGAATATGCACTTCTGTCAGTTTGGCATAACTCGCCTAAGTGGGAAACTATTGTTTCACTTGATAAGGGAGAGAAAATTCCTTACCAAGTGCTGCAATTATGGTTTCGGCCTTAAGCCAAGCAGTCTTCTCAGATGGTATATCAGTCTGATTCATCACTTCTATCAGTAGGCACTCGTATACTGATAATGGTTGAAGAACAACATTTGTAGGCTCCCAACATGATGGGAGGTCGGCGAGTGTCAGTTCGGTCAATTCTGTTTCAAACTATTCCAAGCTTGTCACCATCCTTTCCAAACTTCCTAGTGCAAGGTTGCATGCAGCTTCCTTTTCCATCACCCTCTCACATTCTACTGCCTCCTTGAACCTGTCCTTGATTCCTCATTTGGCTAATTCTTTTGAGCTCAAATCATTTAGGAGGGAAATTTACCTTCCGACATTTTCAACCTTAATTGAAGCATCTGTATACCTTTCATGTAGAGTTCTCCTGAATTGACATATTGCGGCCTTCTTTTCTTCAATGAGGGTCTGGAAAGCCCAACGCTTCTTTACCTCCATAATGTTGTCTTTCCAAATTAAGCGTTGGGTGTCCAAAAGGGTGATATTTCCTTTCATCCAGCTTGTAAGGTCTCGGATATTCTTCTCTTGCTACAGCTTCTCGTGTTTCCCCTCTTCTATTTCCTTCTGCAGAGCCACTACCTTTTTGGAATTCTCCTTGAGGCGGGCCTCAAGCTCTTAGATCTTCTATTGTGCCATCTGAATCTTCTTCTCTTCTACTTGAAGTTTGCCCAGCGCTATGGTTAGCTGCTCCAAGAGTGAGCTGGATCCTTCAGGAGGTGGTGTGGAGCATACATGTGCATCCAAGTTTTTATGCAGCTCGTCCATCTTCTCTTGGAGGGCAGTCATCTCGCCAGAAATTTTAACCCTCTCCTTTTTCTCCTTGGTGAGGGAGTCTGCTAGATTAGCCTTTTCCTTTTCTATCTGGTCTAACTTTTCAGTTTGTACGTGTTGAAAACTAGGCATATTCATTTTATGTTTCAGGGCTGCAACCTGTTTCTGCAACTCCGAGATGAAATGGCCCTGAGGATCTACTTTATCACTCCCTTTTCTTGTCATGACATCTTGCAGACTGCGTGGGTCATTTGAGAGTGCCCGGGCATTAGTCTTCTCCATTCTAATGTTCTCAAACACTTGGTTATACTTGGTTTTTATCTTCCTTAGAGTGAGGGAAAGCTTCACAACCTCATCGTTTAGCATATCACCGAAACACTGCAACAGATTGCACTTATTAATAGGTAGAACTTGTGACATGTTTATTGCCACCTCCAAAGCTCTGTAGCTAGTGGTCCCAGCCTCTGAATCTAGTATCGCTTCAGTCATGGCCATCACCAATTATTCTTTATCCATATCAATCTTGGCAGAAAATCGAGTATGATATTTTTCTACATATCCCTCTAATTCCGACCAGTGCTTTTCCCTGATAGCTCTGTTCTTCCCCTTTATTTCATTCTCCATATTTGACCTATTTACAGAGATGGATTGTGAAACTTTTTAGAAATCAGAAGATAATGGACCGTCATGTTTTACCACAAAACATGCTTTTCCCTTGTCTGACTGTCCATATAATGCTACGTTTTCCAATGACTGCTCTTCCCCAACATTTTCTTCATCATTTTTTCTCTTCCTTTTGGAAGGCGGAGAACCTTCTCATGAGGCTCTAGCATATTCAACCTATTTCTTACCTACTTCTTGTGTTGAAGAATTGTCTCCTTTTTCCCCTATCGCAGATGAATCAGTCTCCATCTGTGAAAGCAAAGGCCAGGTATCAATATTAGCTCTCCACTCGATAAAGGGTCTAGTTTCATGAGCATAAGCAGTTTATTTAATATTCTTCATTTTATTTGCGATGATTCCTTTTGGATCATAGGGCCAAGATTTCCCTTGCCTTAAATCCATACACTTGAGTAGGTTTTCCACTATGGGGAGGGCATGACTTGAGTTGAAAATGAAGGGGCCGACAGTTGTAGGAAGTTTAAGAATGAACCCCTTTTTCGCAGGGAGGAAGTCGAGCTAGTCAGCCTTCAAGGTCTACTGGAGGTACTCCAAGGCATAAATCCACATGGCAAGAAAAACTGGTAATCGGTAAGGGAAAAATTCTGAACTGTAAACCTTGATCTTAGTGTAGTCATAAAATAGGTACCAATCTCATGTTATTTCTTCCTCATTGTACTATAGCCATCTCCTCTGTTCAGGAAAAATCTTGGGTGGAGGGTTGTCGTGAATAATTGTATAGGTTATTGTCATGAATTGATTCAAGAAATTTGAATAAGTCACCCCATTAGCCAACTGATGCACTGCGAGGTTCCATTCAAAGATAGTTTTGGGTTGAGAATTTATCCAAGAAAACTTTTCCAGACCCAAACCCTCGAACTTATCAGCCTGCTGGAAGAGAAAGAGGTAAAACACCATGGAACAGAAACGGAAATGGCTAGTGACCGGGAGGTATAGAAACTATTTTTGGATGACGAAGGCCAAGAAACCAGAGATATCCAAAACAATCCCTGATTGTGACATTAACCATAAAAGGCTACACATTCCTTCGTGACTCGCTCCATTCCTTCTATACCGAGTAACCCCGCAATGAGAGAAAGTGTTGGTTGAGGGTCTTCCTTGAATGTATTCATAGGGACCGAGTCTAAAGATGGGAAATATGTAAGGTGAGAGTCATAAAAAGCAGCGATGAAATCGCTCTACTACCTACAAGGTAGCTTAGAAAACTTAAGGGATAAAGATATTTCAGTGAATCTAATATAGTTAGAACTGGGAGGATAACAGAGAGCTTTCTTGATGATCACAAGAGATATAGTAAATATCTTGTTCCCTTGAGTCGATAAGAACATGTCTCGGCACTCATCATACGCTTCCGTGAGCCAGTATATCAATTCCATGACTGGGTATATGGGCAGAGTAATTTGGTGGTATAACACTAACAAAACAACTCTGAACCTATCCCTGTTTTCTATATGCTTCCTAAATAGGTTAGGTTTGACGCTAGTGATAAAGAAAGGGTATTTTGGGTCTTGAATGTGGACTTGCAAGTCAATGAATGACCCAGGTCTAGGAGCAGCCCTAGATTCGTGAACCTGAGGGGTTTTAGTTTTAGACTTCTTAACCTTGACTTTACCCATGACCATTATGAAAATGGAAATCGGAAGGAAACTAGATAGTGAAAAAGGGATGGAATACCTGCGTAGTAAGGAAATCACTCGGGGAAAACAACGCAGGGAAGTTGAAAGAGACTTGGTAGACATAGTACTGGGCGCTCATGCTTTAGCTATATAGTATCCCATAAAAGAAAGTGTTTTACCACAGTGAATCATAGAGTAGGGTTATACAACTTTAAATTTATTAGAAAACGAGACTAGGATGACACTTGTAGGTTTGACATCATAAGGACGCCGACACTGAGATGCGTAGCATCTGGTTATTCACTATCAGAGTTCAGTTAGGTGTATACCATGCGTCGGGTTAAATTCAATCACTGGTCATGTATCGAGTGTCCTAGGACTTACCTTACCATTGTATTCATAGTGCTAGGTGTCCTTCGTGGTTGGGCCCACTAGAAAGTCCGATGGGGTTTTAGAGCAGCTCTAAGCCCACATCCATTATCCCATGGAGTATCTGTCTCGAGTCCTACCATATGCCACTTCACCACCATTACGGGGGGTGCGCTTCCACCTTCCCCCTGCCATTCTTGATCCCCCCAGAAACCCTTCATGCACCTTTCTTCTTTGACTGTTCGAAGTATGGGCTGGTCTCGCCCTGTCCAGCTGTCTTGCGCTTTTATTCCCCCTTTTTTTATGTAAATTCTACCGCAAGGAAATAATATATAGTATGCCTTGTCGCATTTTTCATATGAATTATCACTCACATGAAACCATTTTCTTTTTTAAGTATTTCTCCTTTTATGCTTTGGGTGATCCCCCTTTTATAAGCTTCTTAGGGCTAAGGTGGTGGATGATATAACAACACTAACCTTAACCTAAACCTTAACCTTTACCTAACCTTAACCTTAACCTACCACTAACCTTACCCTAACCTTAACCCTAACCATAACCTTAACTTTACCCTTAACCTAACCTTAACCTTAACTTTAACTTAACCTAACCTTAACCTTAACTATAACCTTACCCTTAACCTAACCCTAACCTTAACCTTAACCTTGAACTTGACCATAACCTTGAGATTAAGCTTACCCTTAGCCTTCACCTTAACCTTCACCTTAACCTTAACCTTAACTTGACTAAACCTGTAACCCTTAACCTTAACCTTAACCTAACCTAACCTTAACCTAACCATAACCTTAACCTTAACCTTAACCTAACCTAACCTTAACCTAACCATAACCTTAACCTTAACCTTCCCATAACAATAACCTTAATCTTAACCTTAACCTAAACCTAACCTTGACTAGACCCTTAACCTTGACTTTAACCTTAACTGTAACCTTAACCTTAACCTGACTAAAATCGTAACCTTAACCTTAACCTAACCTTAACTTTAACTATAACCTAACCCTAACCCTTACCAAACCCTTTTCATTAACCCATAACCTTAACCTTATGTTTAAGGTTACAATTAAGGTTAAGATTAAGGTTATGGTTAAGGTTAAGGTAAAGGTCAAGGTTAAGGTTACAGTTATGGTTAAGGTTAGGGTAAGGTTAGGGTAAAGGTTAAGGTTAAGGTTAAGTTTAAGGGTAAGTTTAAGGTTAAGGTTAAGGTTACATTAAGGGTAAACTTAAGGTTAAGGTTAAAGTTATGGTTAGGTTAAGGGTGAAGTCAAGGTTAAGGTTAGGTTAAGGTTCAAGTTATGGGTTTAGTTAGGTTAAGGTTAGGTTAAGGTTAGGTTAAGGATAAGGTTAAGGTTAAGGTTAAGATAAGTTTTGGTTAACCTTAACCTTAACCTTAACCTTAACCTTATCTTAACCTTACCCTAACCTGAACCCTAACCTTACCCTTAACCTTAAATATAACCTAACCCATAACCTTAACCTTCCCAAAACCTTAGCCTTAATCTTAAACTTAACCTAGCCTTAACCTTAACCTAACCTTAACCTTAACCTTAAGCTTACCCTTACCCTTAACCTTCACCTTGTCCTTAACCTTAACCTTAACTTTACCCTTAACCTAATCTTAACCTTAACCTTAACTATAACCTAACCCTAACCTTAACCTTAACCATAAACTTATCTTTACCCTTAACCTTAACCTTAATATTAATCTTAACCTAACCTTAAATTTAACCTAAACTTAACCTTAACCTTGACCTAACCTTAACTATAACCTAACCCTGACATTGACCAAACCCTTAACCTTAACCTTAGCCCGAAACTTTACCCTAACCTTACCGTAACCTTAACCTTAACCTAAGGTTAAGGTCAAGTTTAAGGTTAAGGTTAAGGTTAAGGTTAAGTTAGGTTAAGGTAAGTTTATAGTTAGGTTAAGGTTAAGGTTAAGGTAAAGATAAGGTTAAGTTTAAGGTTAGGTTAAGGTTAAGGTTTAAGGTTACGACTCTTAACCTTAACTTTCACTATAACCTACCCTTAATATTAACCTTTACCTAACCTTAACCTTAACCTTGACCTTAACTATAACCTTAGCCTTACACTTAACCTTCACATAACCATAACCTTAACCTTAACCTTAACCTAACCTTAACCTTGACTTTACCTTAACCTAACCTTAACCTGTCAAACCAGGAGGTAACTCCTCAAAACTAGAATATTAATTTTCTCTATTTTCACTTAGGAGATGAATAATTAGGTGAGAAGACCCATTCATAATAAAAACATGGATAAAATCCCTCCAGTATGAAGGGGAATCATATTTGGAACTAGATTTCACACCCTCATGTGTGAAAGGGGACATTTTGCAAAGTGGCTTGGTTAGGTTTGACCAAATCAAACAACGTTCTGTATGAGGTGGAAAGCACTACATGGGACAATGCAAATATAGAGGAGGGAATATTCCTTTATGGAGGAAACCATAATGGATGGGGCCCATGGAGAGAGAGCCTTCACTTGCTATATATGGAGAGGATGAGATCCATTGTTATTCATGCTTGTATTATTCATTTCATGTCTATTTAGACATTGTGCATTCTTTGCTGCTTAGAAAGAATTGCTAGGGAATTCCTGTTTAGGATTTCCTTACCCTTTTGAGAGTCCTCTTGAAGGTTGGTTCTTCATTTTCCACATATCTTGGCTCAAGGCTAAAGCATGCTCCTCCAGGACAGCGTTATTGCTGTGGCAACATAATACTGTGTTGTAGGGTGTTGCAGTGGAGACTTCACACCACCTCTTCCATTGCTTGTTTTTCAGAGAAAGAGTATTTCCTTACTTTGGGAGATCTTTTTGGAAGAATTGGAGCTTATTTTCAGATCTTGGAACTTGTCCATAGTGTTCTATTCCACTCACAGTGCAGTCCCTCTTAGTGACTGCGTTATTTTCATGGAATATCTGAAGTGAGGGTTTGCTGTATTGTTTGGAGGGTGAGATCTCAAGTGTAAGGATCATCCTTCCAATTGGGAGATCCATTGGAGAATGCATACTTTAGATTTCTCATCATATTTAGCCTTTTGTATTCAGTTCCATATTTGAGTTGCAGCTTCTTCCCAGCAACTCCGACATTTTTTCCATTTTGTGTATTTCAACGAATCCCTCGGAGGATTGTTTTATTGTTGCTTGCAGGGGTTAGAGCTTTGCTCCCCCACTTTATTTGAGCCATATATTCTCATATATTTCAGTTATTATTTAATATGGAGCATTATCTCTTATAAACTGCGTCCTCATAGCCTGGGTTTAAAAAGAAATAGCAGTGTTCTTCCATTTCTATGTACATGTAAAGTTGAGGCTTGCATTGCCTTCTTAAGAGGTTTTTTCGAGAACTTGTACTTTATTTGCTGCTATAACATTTTTCATTGGCTATATACATCTTCTTGTCTCACAGATCATAAAATAGTGTTGTCTTTCCATGGTATGTTCATGTATTAATTGCAGCCCCGCTCTTTGGGCAATTCCTGTAGGAGGAATATTACAATATCTATAGACATTGTTTGTAGAGGGCCAGGTAGCCTTTGGATAACATCATTTCTATAAGGTGAAATATCCAGTAAACGCCCCTATAGTCAATCTCTAGAATAGATTGTGATATTTCAGAAAAAGGAATATTACAATTAACCTTCAATTTAAGCTTAAGCTTAACCTTTACTTCACCCTTAACCTAACCTTGACCTTAACCTAAGGTTAGGGTTAGGTTATAGTTAAGGTCAAGGTTAAGTTTAAGGTTAAGGGTAAGGTTAAGGTTAAGGTCAAGGTTAAGGTTAATGTTAAGGTTTGGTGAAGGTTAAGATTAATTTAAGGTTAAAGTTAAGTTTAAGGTTAGGTTATTGTTAAATTTATGATTAAGGTTAGGGGAAGGTTAAGGTTAAGGTTAGGGCTAAGTTTAAGGTTAAGGTTACGGGAAGGTTAAGGTTAAGGTAAAGGTTAAGGTTAAGGGTAAGGTTAAGGGTAAGGTTAGGGTTAAGGTTAAGGGTAAGGTTAAGGTTAATTTTAAGGTTAAGGTTAAGGTTATGGGTTTAGTCACGTTAAGGTTAAGGGTAAGGTTAAGGTTAAGGTTAAGGGTTTGGTCAAGGTTAGGGTTAGGTTATAGTTAAGGGTAAGGGTAAGGGTTAATATTAACCCTAACCTTGACCAAACCTTTAAGGTTAAGGTTAGGTTAAGGTTAAGATTTGGTTAAGGGTATGGTTAAGGTTAGGTTATAGTTAAGGTCAAGGTTAAGGTTATGGTTAACGTTAAGGTTAGGTTATAGTTAGGTTAGGTTAAGGGTAAAGTTAAGGTTAAGGTTAAGGTTATGGTTAAGGTTAGGGTAAGGTTAAAGGTTAAGGTTAAGATTACTGGTTTAGTCATGTTATGGTTAAGGTTACAGGTTTAGTTAGGTTAAGGTTATAGTTAAGGTTAAGGTTAAGGGTAAAGTAACAGTTAAGGTTAAGATTAGGTTAAGGTTAAGGTTAAAATTAGGTTAAGGTTAAGGTTAAAGTTAAGGTTAAAGTTAGGTTAAGGTAAGGCTAAGGTTAAGGTTAAGGGTAATTTCAAGATTAAGGTTAGGTTAAGGTTAATGTTAAGGTTAAGGTTAGGTTAAGGGTAAATTTAAGGTTATGGTTAGGTGAAGGTTAAGGTTAAGGTTAGGTTAAGGGTATAGTTAAGGTTAGGGTTAGGTTAAGGTTAAGGTTAAGGTTATGGTTAGGCTAAGGTTAATGTTAAGGATAAGGGTAAAGCTAAGGTTAAGGTTAGGTTAAGGTTAAGGTTAAGGTGAAGATAAGGTTAAGGTTAGGTTAAGGGTAAAGTCAAGGTGATGGTAAAGTTAAGGTTAATGTTAGGTTAAGGTTAAGGTTAAGGTTAGGGTAAGGTTAGGGTAAAGGTCCAGGTTACGCTTAAGGTTAAGGGTTTGGTCAAGGTTAGGGTTAGGTTATAATTAAGGTCAAGGTAAGTTTAAGTTTAAGGTTAAGGTTAAGGGTAAGGTGAGGTTGAGGGTAAAGTTAAGGTTAAGGGTAAATTTAAGGTTAAGGTTGAGGTTATGGGTTTTGTATGGTTATGGTAAGGTTAAGGTTAGTTTAAGGGTAAATTTAAGGTTAGGGTTATGGTTAATGTTAGGTTAAGGTTTCGGTTAAGGTTCAGGTTAGGGTTAAGGTTAGGGGAAGGTTAAGGTTAAACTTAATGTTAAGCTTAAGGTTAAGGTTAAGGGTTTAGTCATATTAAGGTTAAGGTTAAGGTTAAGGTTAGGTAAAGGATAAGGTTATGGGAAGGTTAAGGTTAAGGTTAAGTTAATGTTAAGGTTAAGCTTAAGTTAATGTTAAGGTTAGGGTTAGGTTATAGTTAAGGTTCACCTTAAACTTAACATTAACCTAACCTTAACCTTAACCTTAACCTTAAATTTACCCTTAACCTAATGTTAACCTTAACTTTAACCTAACCTTAACCTTAACATTAGCCTTAACCCTAACCTCAGCCTTAAAATTAACCTTAAATTTAACTTAACCTTAACTTTAACCTAACCTTAACCTTGACCTTAGCTATAACCTAACCCTAACCTTGACAAAACCCTTAAGGTTAGCTTTAGGTGAAGGTTAGGTAAAGGTTAATGTTAAGGTTAATGTTACGGGTTTGGTCAAGGTTAGGGTTATGTTAAGGGTAAAGTTAAGGTTAAGGTTAGGTTATGGTTAAGGTCAAGGTTAGGGGTAAAGTTAAGGTCAGGGTTAGGGTTAGGTTATACTTAAGGTTAGGGTTAGGTTGAGGTTAAGGTTAATGTTAGGTTAGGATAAGGTCAAGGTTAAGCTTGGGTTAGCATTAAGCTTACAGGTTTAGTCAGGTTAAGGTTAATGTTACGGTTAAGGTTAAAGTCAAGGTTAAGGGTTTGGTTTAAGGTTAAAGTCAAGGTTAAGGGTTTGGTTAAAATTAAGGTTAAGGCTACTTTAAGTTAAGGTTAAAGTTAAGGTTAAGGTTAGGGTTAACATTAGGGGAAGGTTAAGGTTAGGCTAAGGTTAAGGTTAACGTTAAGGTTAGGTTAAGGTGAGGGTTAGGTTATAGTTAAGGTTAAGGCTAGTTTAAGGGTAAGATAAGGTTAAGGTTACGATTAAGGTTAGGTTAAGGTTAAGGTTAAGGGTAAAGTTAAGGTCAAGATTAGGGTTAGGTTATAGTTAAGGTTAAGGTTAGGTTAAGGTTAAATTCAAGGTTAAGGTTAAGATGAAGGTTAAGTGTAAGTTTAAGGTTAAGGGTAACCTTAACCTTAACCCTAACCTTAACCCAAGCCTAACCTTAAGGTTATAGTTGAATTTGACCTTAACTGTAACCTTAACCTTAACCTTAACCTAACAATAACCTTCACCTTAACTATAACCTAACCCTAAACTTGACCAAACCCTTAACATTAACCTTATCCATAAGGTTAAGGTTAAGGTTAAGGTTATGGGTTAAGTCAGGTTAAGGTTAAGGTTAAGGTTAAGGTCAAGGTTAAGGTTACATTAAGGGTAAAGTCAAGGTTAAGGTAAATTTAAGGTTAAGGTGATGTTAAGGTTAAGGTTAAGGTTATGGGAAGGTTAAGGTTAAGGTTAAGGTTATGGTTAAGGGTAAGGTTAAGGTTAAGGATAAGATAAGGTTAAATGTAAGGCTAGGTTAAGGTTAAGGTTAAAGGTTAAGGTTAAGGTTAAGGGTTAAGAGTAAGGTTAAGGTTAAACTTAACCTTAACCTTACCTTAACCTAACCTAATTGTAGCCTTAACCTTAACCATAACCCTAACCTTAACCTTGAACTTAACCTTAACCTTACCCTTAACCTTCACCCTTAACCTTCACCTACCCCTAAACTTGACCAAACCCTTAAGTTTAACCCTAACCTTAACCTTAACCTTAACCTAACCTTAACCTTAACCTTACCCCTAACCTTATCTTAACCTTAACCTTAACCTTAAACATAACCTTGACCTTAAATATAACCTAACCCTAACCTTAACCAAACCTTAACCTTGACCAAATTCTTAACGTAACCTTAAACTTGACTTAACCCTTAACGTAACTATTAGTGTCACTTTTTTCATATTGCCATCAATGATCAAATTTTCTCTTTTGCATTTGCATAGTAGGAGTCCCATACCATAAATTTTCATCATTCCATTAGGTCATGGATTCATTGATGGTAGCGGTTTTTCATCAGTTTTTCCTCATGCAGAAACTTGTTGATTCTCCTCTCTATGGTCTTCAGTCATGATTCATTGTCACTCCACAACTCATGTTATTAGGTCATAAGGTTGGTCTCATTAGGTTCTAGGGTCTCATCATGGTCAAATTAATGAGACAAGTGTCAATAAATATCGGCAAGGTCATGAGGAGGTCAAATAAACTCAAAGGCATAGTATCTAGAAAAATCAAAGAGTTGTTCTATTAAGCTTGATGTAATTTTCATCTCAAAACATGTTTTGAGGAGAAAACATGACACTTTTCCTTTATTATCATTTCTTATGTAATTTTATGTCTTCATATGTAATAAGTTGATATTCAGAAAGTTGTTATCTCCACAAATCCACCACCCTACTTTTCAGAGGTGTTCTTCACTAGATTTTCACTATAGATTGTGTTCTAAGTAGGTTCATCAGAAGGAGCCCGGAAAGAGCTTTGCAACGATATATTATACTTTCAAAACTGACTTCTGGATTGGAAGATATTCCTAAGTGAATAAAGGCTCCCAAAAGCCTAACCTTATCCTTCTTTCTCATTTGGTCACTTAAAATTTATAATTTCTATATTTCCATATGATTTTAAAAGTTTTCATCACAAAGCCCCTTTGAAGTTTCATTGTTGTCTCCTACAAACCTCCGATGCAATTGATCGTATCATAAATCAAATAGGTTGCTGATCACAAACATTTCTGATGCAATTGACCCATTCCCTTCCCCAATCCGATCGCATCACAAGTCCCAATTGCATCGCAGTTTCCATCGCAAGTCATCACATTATCGCATCTCCTTCCCCCGATCCGATCGCATCGCAAACTTAGTTGTTTTTAAACATTTGTCCCCACTCTTCCCTTTTCCTTCGATGCGATGAATTGCATATTGAAATCAACATTTCCCACAGCAATATGCTCTTGCTCCACTCATCCGCCAATTTGCGATTGCGATTCCCCCCAGCCCCACCATAAAGCCTTCCACCCGTTCCTTAGAGAAAGGCTTTTTTGTGTGTTAAAATATTATTCCTATATTAAATTTGTTTTAAAAGAAATTTTCACTCCATTTCCACGCTCATTCCCCATCACTTCGACAACACTCCATTCCCGTCGCAATCGCAACTTCGCAGTGCATAACCCCGTCGCCTCCTCCCCGCCGATGTGATTGATCGCATATCGCCCATCGCAATCGGTGATTCCCATAATGTTTAAACCTCCTCCCCTTCTAATTCCAATTTGTGATTGCGATTCTCCCTGGGTCCCACCTAAATTCTTCCACCCTTTTCAAAATAAAATAGGAATTTCTCTGTGTTTTAGCCCTATTTTCATTTCATTTCGTTTTACAAAGATTTTCCCTCCCATCGCATCGCAATGTTTTCATCACATCACTCCATTATGTGGTACACCTTCCCCTCTTCCGATTGCAATTTATGATTGCGATTTGGGCCCACCATCATTCCTTCTTCTCTTTTTCCATAAAAAAAGGGACTTTTCCTCATTAAAAAGTGGATTTCATTTCTATTAATTTCAAAGGGAACTTCTTGACATAAAAGGGATTTTCGAAAAAGAAAAGAAACGATCAAGGCCAAGAGCTAAATATGAACAGAAGATCATGTTGGCATATACAACAATGATGAAAAAGGGATCTATTATTTAGATTTCCTATTTTCATTCGTTGGGTGTAACAACGAATCCTCAAGATGGTCAAATGTTTTGTTACTCCTTCTTTTTAGGGGCAGGTTGTTGGTATTTTTCCTATGTTCAGATTTTGGTTTCTAGGCTATTGAAACAACCCATCCTTCTGTGGATCTAATCCCCTCAAATTCTGCCTATTTAATGTAATTTCCGAGTCATTTGAAAAGGGGGGGAATAAAGTGAGGAATAAGTTGGAAATCACCGAGGATGCTCTGTGCTCCATTTGTAATAGTTTGGTAGGGAATTAATAAAGAAATGTAGCACTGATTTGTGGGATCCCTGTGGTATGGATTTTACCACTATTCTTTCCTTTTTTTTCATATGTTAATTTTTATGTTTTCCATTCATTCATATCTCTGGTTGAATTCTTTCAGGATAAGTAGAATCCATTACATAATTCTCTGCCTTGGGAGATCATTAGATACTTGACGTTTTCTCCTTCTTGGAAGGGATCCATCTCCTATGCCTGTTTCAACTTCTCACCAGCCTTACACATTCCATCATTATTAAAACTAAGTTGTTAAAATCCTGACTACCTTGCCCCATAAAATACCCTGTATCTCTGATTTAATTCCCAAGTTTCAAAATTCCCAACCCCATCTGTTCATACAACCCTGAAAAATTTATAAAAACATTTTGAGTTTATTATAACTAACCTAAAATTAGTTTGCAGTTATAATTCATTGAATATTTTTCACAGAGAGAGCCCTCTCTTGACCTTGTGGGGCTAGCTACAAGGCTAAGTGTGGTTTGAGGTTACCCTGATTTGCCTTCTTTCAGCCTAAGGTTCAAATCAGGTGCTAACATTTCTAGCAACCATTTCTGGCAACCATACTGGGGAAATATTTAAAACAAAAGACTAATCACCCCAGTAATATCTTCCATACAGATTCTTGAACTCTGGATGATGAGGTTGAGAGTTTGCTAGGCTGAAATAAAACATTGTAAAGTAGAAATTTGACCACACTAGCTTCAAGGAGATACACAAGGGCCAACCCTAATCCAAATCCTCCCCCTGTGTTTGAAAATCCTAATCTCATCCCAAGAATAATCAGAACAAAAGAAGGTTCAATAAGCCCTATACCTATTTTCAGATCCCATACCTGGCCCAGTGAGTGGTTGTTTGTAGAAGACCTCTCTTTTGATGAGTGTTTTGAGCTTTTTTGTTCAAAAATAAATCAAAAACTGCACTTGATGACATAGTTTTAGATCCATAATTTCTTGTAGATATCAAAGTTCAAAGGGAAAACAGATCAATTGATGACTATATTTTTAATTCCCCTCAGACATTTATCACTGTAACCAATATCCCTGAGCCTTCAGACTTATCAGAAACAACGTTTCCTCCCCTTAATTCATCAACATTCCCATCAGTTTCAGAAGTCAATTCTCATCTTTCGACTCCTCCATCAACACCTCCCTTGAATCCCAGTAGCACAATTGCTGTTGTAAATCCACCTCGGGTCATGGCTTCCCAGTATGCACCCCTGGTTTTACCTCAGAATTTGAATGATATGCCTGCTGATTATCAAAGTAAAATACCTATCTTTGATGCCACTCAAAGCATCACATCCCAGTAGCATGTTGATAAGATGAATGAATTCTTTGACCTTCATGAGGTAGAGGCAGAAAATGTGACAATATGATTGTTTGTCCAATGTTTTGGAGGTGAATTTCGAAAATGGTTCAGAGCCTTACCAGCAACCTCTATCCACAATTTGCAGGAGTTACATAGACAATTCCTAGACTGGTGGGAGGTAAAGAAAAACCCACTCCAAATCTTGTCTGAATATGAAAATATTAAAAGGAATGTAGGTGAAAGTGTACAAGATTATTGTGTAAGATTTAATGTTGTGTATAATGATATTCCAGCCAATCTAAAACCTCCCTTGGGGTTAACTTTTCTCAAGTTTCCAGATGGTTTTGATGCTGATATGGCATATCAGCTACGAGAACGAGATATTACCACACTTGAAGATATGCAGAAAATAGCTGTGAGTGTAGAAGCGAATTTGTTGGCCAGAAGAGCACGGACAAGGGCCAAAAAGAGAGTAACTGTGAAAGAATAAGCCTCTCCTTTAGACATTAAGATGGATACTTTGATCCGAATAGTGGAGAAGATGGTTGATTGGTTGACTATTTCAGATAGACTTGCAGCAAAAATCAGGATTCTGAATTTCAGAGGACAACAGCAACCTCAATTCCAAATTAAGCAAAGGGAACATAAAGCGCAGGACCAAGCAATGCAACAGAAGCAGATCAGAACTCCTTTGTAGCAAAATTATGTTCAGGGAATGGAAACAGATGATGATGATGATTCGATAGTTGAAGCTAATCATTTATTCATTGCCGATGATGCACCCATTTTTCTAATAGAAGATGAAGAATATACAACCATTCCAGACATTCGAAAAGATGAATATTTCATATTGGCCAATGACATAGTGATAGAGGATGAGTATGACTATTATCAATGAGGATATATTAATGCTTTTTCAGTGAAACAGAAGAAGTATTCTCCGACGAGCAGAGATCTGCCAATCAATCCAATTCAGAAAAAAAGAGCTGCAATAAAAAAATGACTCCTCAAAAACTCAAAGAAAAGGTAAAGCGCTTGCTGATCCCTCTCCCACCTAGACATCCTCAGCGATTAATATTGAAAATGAAAAGAACCAACTTAGCAAAAAAAAGAAGCAAGTGGAGAAGAAATTTCCTCTCGTCAAATAGGTAGAAAAAGTTCCATATTTTAATTTGGAAAATGAAATTTCTAAGTTGAAGGTGTCCATGCCCTTGACTGAGTTGGTAAAAAATAGCACTTATAAACATCAGGAGTCTAGAATTTTGCAAATACACTCTGTGTCAGATATGGTAAATGTTGAAGATGATTATCCCAAAGTCATTTTTGGTCCAACCATAGAAGGTCAGTTTGAAGAAAGTGAAGTCCCTCCCTTCTACCTGAGTCTTAGATTGCATAAGTTCATTTTACATAATGTTATGTTGGACTCCGGAGCCTCACACAACGTGATGCCCAAGGCCATTATGGAGAATTTGGGTCTTGATATTACCCGTAAATACCATGATTTGTATTCCTTCGACTCCAGTAGGGTCCGTTGTATTGGTCTTATCAAAGACTTGGTGGTGTCTTTAGATCAAATCCTAGCCAAGAATGTTTTGATGGATGTTGTTGTTGCCGATGTTCCACCATGGTTTGGATTGCTTTTTTCCAGGTCATGGGGTGCGAAACTGAAATGAACCATACATCTTGATTTCTCTTATGCACCATTCCCATGTTCGATCAATTGAGCAAAATATACAGGGAGAGGAAAATGAAATACATGATCACTGGCAAAGAGAAGCTAGTTAATCATCCAATTAATGTAGTCCACATAGATTTAGAGTCATTTGTATTAGATTCATATGGTGGTTTGAATGATGAAAATGTTCAGTTGGTAGAAGAAGATGAGGTACCTGAAATTTCAGAAAATTTTAGGGAAATGCTTAAACAGGAAAAGGATAAAGCATCAAGTCTTTTTGAGCCTCCTGCCTACCAACAACAAAAGGAAAATGAATAGCAAAAAAATGTAGAAATCAGTCAAAATAAAGTAGAGAAAGAAGAAAAATTTCAACATTTAGAAGAAGAAGAAGAAGGCCTTTGGAGCATGGACTTTGACAGAGCTGTTGGTAAGGATGGTGCTGGTATAGGAATATGGATTCGAGGCCCTATTTTCCATCTTGAAAAATTTCCTAGTGTTAGCCACCTATAAAATTTGTTATATCAAAAGGTGGCTAAATCATTTTTGGAGCCTTCAAGAAACAAGTTTTATTGCAAAAATTTGTTATCTCTTGAAGACTCATGAAGACATCATGCCCTTTGTTTAATCTTCACTATTGTACCCCTTTTAAGCTTAGAAATTCTATTGTTTTTATGAAGAAAAGACTGCTGCAAAAATCCCTTTCTCCCCGTTTTTTCCTCTCCTCCACTCAAAACTAACCTCCATTTTTACCCCTTTATTCCCTATGGAATTACTCTATTTTCCATTTTTTCCCATTTTCCCTTCATAAAATCCCCTTTACAAGGTTTTAAACCCATTTTTAAACCTTACCGAAACCCCCAAATCCATCAAAAACCTTGAAAATTTTCATAAAAAATAAGTTTTTTTGACTATAGGCTTGAGCCCCTTTGGGCCAAGTCCTAACCACTTCCCCACATGTGCCCTAGTGCTAGAAACAAGCACTAACCTGAAAGCACTTATCGCATCAGAAAATTTTGACGAGTGCGTGTGTTTTGTTTTATAAATCCCTCAATTCTGATGAGCCCCTTTCTTTTAAATCCCCGACCTTCACTTCCTTTCATATAACCTAGAGCCTGCAATCGGGTGCTAAACCTTGTAAACAACCCTTCCCGATGCGAAATATGTTGATCAACAGTTGTCATTGATGTCAACCCAAGAAGCACCAGGGGAAAACCCAATATTGCATGGGAATTTTTACGTACCAAATTAATATATTTTGGGACGATAATGATTTTTATGGTTTCTACTTGTTGAGATGTTTCCGTTGATATATGGCACGCCATGTAATTCTTCACGGTTTGTGAGATATTCATGTTTGAAGTTTGCACCCCAGTTAGTGGGCTAAAACCCCATGGGGTTGGGACATGGGTCATTGAAAAGTCATAATTAATATTTTATAAGATCCTAAAATCCCTCCCATATTCACTTGTTTAAGCCCCTCTCAACTTAAGAATTCATATATATTGTGATCTTCATTTCCTCCTTAGGCAAGGGATTCAGCCATATGAAACAGTTCATTGTGACAGTTTCGCTCTAATTTTTTTTCTACAAAGGCTCAGAAGCTAAAATTTTTAAGAGGTGAATCCGAAATCCTAAGGAAGCTGCGATAAAAATTTCAGATCAATTTGTACAATATGTTTGGAGATATGATCTGTGGAAGTAAGGGTGTTTGCAGGCTCTTGAAATTCATCTCAAATAAGTGACCTTGGTAAATTCGTAATAACTCTCTCTCTGAGTATTGTATTGGAATTCCGTAAAAAGTGACGAATAGTACACAATTTTTAATTTTCTCTATATTAATTTCAGAAGAAAATGAATAAATAGTGACACGTGGAATGTCGTACAAGTGCGCTCTGCTGAAATAGTCCACAATTATGGCAGTGTGAGAAATTGGGTATAACTCTCTCTTGAAGAATCCAAATTGGGTCAGACCTGTGGCATTGAAAAGAAGACTCAAAGGACTACTACAGGACTAAAAATCAGATATTGAGGATATGAAATAACATATATACACCAGATTCAATATCGAGCTCCTAGAAGGCAAGAAAAAGCTAGATCATGTGTTGTCAAGGATTGCAAAGGATCAGAATTTCTATGGCATAAAAGCAAAAGAAGGTGTAGCAGAGGGTAGCATGACAAGAGTAGCAAACAAGGTGCATACCAACAGCAAGAAGTTCATAATATGAAGTCTTCAAGTGGGCAGCACTGCATACAGTCATTGTAAAGGTATCATTGTACTTAGTCATTGTAAATACATTATTGTACAAATTGTACTAGTGTCTATCTGCCAAGGGTTGAAGAGGCAGTGTTGGGAGGTATAGGATCATTATTAGGTGGTTGTGTCAAAGTTGGGGTTATGGTCTAATATATCTTGTTCTTCTACATCATTCTATATGATTGTAAAGTGGACCATTTTCCATGGTACGGGAGTCCATTCTTCTTTTATTCTTCTATAGGGTGGTAGGGTGGTGATAGGATGAGTTGTAGAGTTTTGGGCCATCCATTCAGTGACTACTGAAGAATCTCGGGTGTTGGAGAGTCCATCTGGTGGGAGTTGGAGAAGAATGCTTTTATAGATTCTAGGAAGTTGGAGCTTTATTTTCAATTGGATTTGAAAATAATTATTAGAAAATCATTTGGTGGTTTTTGTCCCAGAGTGTGTTTACACCTTAAAAATTATGTGCATTTGTGTTCCTCTTGTTTGCTGCTATCATTGCACAAACTTTGATAATAATTTAAGATGAACTAATTCTCTAATTGAAAGAAATATTGATTCACCCCCCCTCTCAGTATTTCCAACAATTGGTTTCAGAGCTTGTTTCCTTCAATAGAAGTTTAACAGCTAGAAGGAGGTCATGGAGCATACCAATAATGGTGTAACTCTATTCAATGAAAATAATTATGCTCTTTGGAAAGGAATAATGGAGGTCTATCTCTTGGTGCAAGGTTACGAAGTATGGGACACTGTTCAAAATGGATTTACATCAACTGCGGATGAACAAGGTAAATGATGCAAAAGCAAAGAATATTATTATCAGTAGACTTATTGAATCTACTTATCATAAGGTGTTGGGTTGTAAAACCGCCAAAAATGTATGGGACAAGCTTGAGAATATATATGCAGGTGACTCAAATGTCAAAGAAGCAAAGCTTCAAATCTATAGAGCAAAATTTGAGCAACTTGGAATGAAAGAAGATTGCAACATTGTTGCATACTTCTAATACGTTGATGAAATAACCAATACTCTGGAAGGAGGTCATGGAGCATACAAAGAATGGTGTACCACTATTCAATGAAAATAATTATGCTCTTTGGAAGGGAAGAATGGAGGTCTATCTCTTGACGCAAGGTTACGAAGTATCGGACACTGTTCAAAATGGATTTACATCAACCGCGGATGAACAAGGTAAATGATGCAAAAGCAAAGAATATTATTATCATTGGACTTATTGAATCTACTTATCATAAGGTGTTGGGTTGTAAAATCGCCAAAAATTTATGGGACAAGGTTGAGAATATATATGTCGGTGACTCAAATGTAAAAGAAGCAAAGCTTCAAATCTATAGAGCAAAATTTGAGCAACTCAGAATGAAAGAAGATTGCAACATTGCTGCATACTTCCAATACGTTGATGAAATAACCAATACTCTAGAAGGATTGGGAGAGCCAGTTGACGAGAAGACTATTATACGGAAGATTCTTAGAACGTTACCATGGAGATTCAACCCAAAGCTATTGGTCTTAGAATACAGTGCAAATCTAGACAAACTTAGCAAGGAAGAATTACATGGATTTCTCATAGCATATGAAATGAGACTTGATGAAGAAAAGGGTACTTCAAATCTAGAAACTGTGTTCGTTGCATCTAAGAAAACCAATAAGGACAAACAACCTTCAATTGAAATGACTTGCACCTGCAAGTGTGAAGAAAATGGAGATGATGGAGAAGGTCTTTCAGATGAAGAATATGCTTACTTTACAAGAAAAATAAAACCTGGTAAGGGAAAATTCAAAGGTAAAATTTCATTGATATGTTTCGGTTGTGGTGAGGTTGGGCATTTTGTAGCAAAATGTCCAAAAAAAAGTGATGGCAACTCAAAAGGAAAGAAAGGCTTTAAGAAATTCAACAAGCAAGGAAAAAATAAAGGATCCAAAAGCAAATTTCTCTCTAAAGAAGATAGCTCCTCATCTGATGAAGAAAGTGACAAAAAAGAAGAAGCCAATGACAAAGTATTGTTTATGGCCAAGCACAATAGACAAGAAGTATCAAACAATGAAGAAGAAGGGTTGACCATAGAAGAATTTTATGAGGAGGCAATGTAGCTTATAAAAGAGCTCAATGCTAAGAAGATCCATTCCAACACTCTTGAAGAACAAGTTCAAGGTCTCAAAATTGAGGTTGAAGAACACAAATTTATTGAAGAGTCACTTCAAAATAAGTTGGAAGAAAGCAACCAAGAAAGGGAAGCATTAGAAGCCGAAGTAGTCTCGCTACGTAAGGAAGTGAAGAAGGGAAAAACTGTCCAAAAATATGCCAACAACTCAAGGGCATTGGAAGAACTCGTCAACAATCAATGATCTTACAACGACAGAACTGGCCTCAGTTACAAAGAAGAGGAAGCAAGACCTTCTACAACAAAATACAATGAACCTATGAGATCTGACAGACATGAAGACTTCATTGGACAAGATTCACATGTGCATCCTTGGAAGATGATTCCTCGACGAATATTTTCATCCAGGTACCAACATATTTTTCATGGCTATTGTTATTCATGTGGAAAAGTTGGTCATAAAGCTGTAGAATGTCGCACATACCCTATGAACCAATACAATTCCAAGAGATTATTCAAATATGAACCTCCCAGGGCTCTACGAAACATCAATAGATTTGAAAATTTAAGAAATAATATGGAATGTTACAAATGTCAGAACTTTGGACACATAGCCAGAGACTGCAGACTTGAAAATCCTCCAGAAGAATCTTCGAAGCCACAGAATTAACAAACATGGAAGAAGAAGAAGACTGATAATTGTGCTTTCGCTCTCAAGGCTCAAAAAAGGAAAGATGCGAGGTATGTTGATAGCGGTTTGTCAAAACATATGACTAGAGATAGAAGGAAATTTGTATCTCTGAAAGAGAAGAAGGATGGAACCATATCCTTTGGAAATGATGGATCTTCAAATGTTATAGGATCAGGTACCATCACTCTCGGAAGCAAATATGTTATAGCCAAGAATTTTCTATTGGTCGAAAACATGAATCACAATCTTCTCAATGTTGGACAAATGTGTGATCAAGGACACAATGCTATTCAACTCCAAAAAATGTGAAATCAGGAAAGGCAGGTATGGTAAAATTGTGGCTACAGCAAGTCGAGCTCCAAACGACATATATGTTCTAGATGAAGCAACTAAAGCATGTCTACTAGCTAAAGAAGATGAAATTTGGTTATGGCACAAACGAATGGGTCACATAAACTTTGACAATCTTGTCAAGATAAGCAAAAAGGAAGCATTACGAGAAATGACGAAAATCTCAAAACCTTCCAACACACTATGTGAGGCATGTTGGCATGGAAAGAAGACAAAAGTCTAATTTAAAACAAAAGAACACTTTTCATCACATCCATTGGAATTGATACATACTGATCTATGTGGTCTTGTGAGAACAAAAGGCTTAAACAGAGAATTATATTTCATGTTGATGATAGATGAATATACCAGGATGATAGTCGTTAGTTTCCTAAAGAAAAAATTTGAAGTATTTGAGTGCTTTAACATCTACAAGGAGTTGGTTGAAAATGAAACTGATTTGAAAATAAAGTGTTTAAGATCAGATAATGGTGGAGAATTCACTTCCAAATTATTTCAGCAATACTGTGACGAAAATGGAATAAAAAGGAAATTTTCAACATCATGAACACCTCAGCAAAATGGAGTTGATGAAAGAAAGAATAGAACTGTACAGGAAATGGGTAGAAAAATGTTGAAGGACTTAAAATTGGATGAAAAATTCCGGGTTCAAGCAATTGATATGGTAGTCTTCATTATCAACCAAAGTCTTCTCAGAAATAATTGCAACAAGACTCCATATGAATTATGGAAAGGAAAACCAACCAATGTAAAATATTTTAGAATCTTCGGAAGCAAATGTTATTGTCTGCTCAACTTAGTGTTCCTAAATTGATGTCGTAAATTGTCAACCAAGGCTAGTAAATTGTTGAAGTGAAGTGCACTATTTCTGCCTAGGTGTCTTCTTCCGTCTCCGTTGTGTTTAGTGTTTTTCAGTGTTTTTGGTTTTGTGCTTTTTATGCTAAGAGGAAAAGAACTAAATTTTTGGCAAAGAGAAGTTATTGATCACACTAAAACAGAACATAACCTACTTTAAACTATGTATGGCACTTCAGAACAGAAAATGCTAATCCACAGATTGTAAAGCTTGACAAGAAAAATAACTCATAACATTAAACTCAGTCCAATTCATTTCATTAGAGGTATGTTGGAACAACTTGAGAAAAGGATAAGTTTGATGTAATGAAGTTCTCTATAGTAAACAACAACTTACAATATCACAAAGAAAATCTCATCCATAGTTAGGAATTTGTTGGAACATTTTGAGAAAAGATTATCTACAACATAGTAAGGAACCCTATGCTAAAATGACTTATGAAACTAAAATTAACCCATTCTACCACTCAAAATGTTACTATTAAGCCTCCTTAAAGGGTTAGAGATCTCTTGGAATAGCTTTGGAAAAAGGTTGTTTGTAAAATTATGAGAAATTGCAGAACAATCAAGAACCCAAAATGAGATAACTAATTCTTGTCCATATGACAATGATGTGTTAGAAGAGATTAAGAACAAGATCAACTTGTAAAATAATGAGGGTCTTTTAAATCTAATTAATAGGGCTAGAATGCAATTAACTAATAAAAACTTGAAATACAATGAACAGAACTGAACAGGTCTAGAATGCAATTAACTAATAAAACTTGAAATACAATGAACATAACTGAACTAAAATGCAATTGACATCCGAAGTACTATAGCTCTATCTCATTCATGTGTTAGTGATATATTGGAACAATTTATGAGAACATGATTGACTGTAATATTCAATGTAAGTAAACATAAAACATGATGCTCAGAAAACTGCCTAAATTAAGAATAAACAGAGTTAAAAATCACTTATCTAGAAAATATGCACAAAACCTCTCAGATAGTAGGGGCCCTCTACCATCATATTATAACACGAATCCTTAACTTCTTAACATTTCCTCAGATCATGCATCAAATTTGAACTTCTTTCATTAAAGGAAAAATGCTCAGAAACAGAGTATCACAGTCTTTCAAGAATTAGCAACAAACATCAACTAGCTAACTGTCTCTCGGTTCACCAAGTTATTTTTATAAGCAAAATACATAACTGACACTGAGTAGAAATAGGCATAGATTTATTTTTCAATAAAAATCGAATTAGGATTCATGTTGAGGACTCGTACTTTTCTAAAGACATCTACGGAGTCCTTGTCCTTGTAGAATTCTACTTCTTAATTTTGGCTTCCTCCACGTGCATAACCACTTGCAGATTTTTGCTCAGACTTTGTAGAGGGCAAGGAATGATGTAGGAGAGTTATGGAATTTAACCATATGTGTTGTTCCTTGAAATGACACCTGTAACCTATGTGAACATAAATATGGCCGCGGAATATGCGACTAGCTATAGAATGGTTGCATTCTTTAGCTAAGTCTGATAAAAAATCACTATGAAAAAAAAACCACAAAAGTTTAGTAAGTCAGTCATTGCATGCATTCTTAAAGTAACTTTAATCATTCCTATTGATATTTTAAGCCTATAAATAATAAAGGACAAATGGAATGAAGTAATTTTTGGTGAAAGGAAAGGACATCTTTGGGGCTCAACATACCCCCACTGCAAAGCTTTTGCATGTCCTCATGAAATCAATCCATGTATTCTGAAACTTCTGATAGGACATATAACTTCTTTTTTCTTCTTTTCTTGGTGTTCAATGGCATCCTAGGCTTCCTTATGACCAATTTGAACCTTAGATTTATAAGTGCCCTGCTCAACTTTTTTCTTTTCGTCTTCAACTTCTCACTAGCCTTGTACAATTTTTCCATTTGCATAGGGAGAGTTGTGTTCATATCACTTTTCAGCTTGAATTTCTCTCTTAAAATTTCATTTTCATTTTTTATATGCCTATTAAGTATTTCCAATTCATATTTATCTCTTCTCAGCACTTCAATTGGAGATTCTTGTGGGCTAGGAGTTCTTCCTCTGCTTCCTGAGGCTCTCTTTTCTAAAGACTCAACATAATTATAGATTTTTTGTTGGGATGGGTCTACCTCTGGAGTTCCTCCATCACGATCTTCTTCGTACTAGTACTCAGGAGATCTGTCAGTTGGTGTCTCTTCATCTTCAATATCTATGATTCATTTTTGCTTAACTCCAGTCTTCTTCAATATGCCTCTAAGCCTATGGCTTCTTCTTAGTTTAGATGGTCCCTCACCTTTCTCCTTAGCATACTTTCTTATTATCTTCTCCTTTTTAAGTTGTTTCTTGATTTCAGCCAATTTTTCAGAGATAATCTCCTCATTGTCTTCTTGTATGGATTTACCAGTTTTAATTTCAACAGATTTGGAAATTTTTTGTCTCCAGCTTCTTCTTACAAGTTTTTGTTCAGATAGAGTTTCTTTAGGTTCTTCAAAATGATTCCTCAAGAGTAACTCATCCCAACTATCTCCCACCTTTTTTAAATGATGCTCAATTAATATTTTAACTAGGCCATGGTGGTATAGGGTGGTTTCTAAGAACTGAACCCTCTTCTGGACATTAGAAGCCATTCTCTTTAGACTATGGAGTAATAAAAAGGATAAATTGATTTCTTCATCTAAGAAATGCATAATAAGTTGAATTTGATAAACATATAGGGTACCAAACCTTCCCTCACAAGTTATAAACTTTTTCAGAATTAAAAACATATCTCACCATTTATACTTTAAGGCTGAACTAGGAATGCCTTTCTTGAAAACTAAGATATCCATACCTGGTGTTTTTAGCATCTGCCTCCATAATTCATTGTGGAACTCTTTATTTTTGAACCATCGCTCACCTTGCCTTGGTAATTCTGCTCCCTTTGCTGTGAAGGATTCTGTGATAATGAACTTGAAATAAACTATTTCAACTTTAGACCCATTGAATAACCGGGAAAATTACTTGGTGACCTCCTTATGAAAACCATTGAACTTCTCTAAAAAATGTAGCCATCCGACCTGCTATAACACCTCTTTAATTTGTGGGTACCCTTCTAGGTATTTGGTTCCGACTGGTTCGTACCTTACAATGAGTCCCATGGCTTCTTTTCTCAATCTTCAATTTACTGCTCCGTTACTACTCTCCTATTCAACATAAAAATGGTTGTAGAAGGTTTTTTTCACCCTAAAGATGACTTCTCTGCTTCTACAGTCAATAATTGGCTATGGAAAAAATAAAAAGAAAAAAAAAATTACATGAAGTGGATATGGAATGAGTGAAATACGATGAGGGAAAATCATATGAATAAATGAGTTTGAGAGCTGTCATGAAGTAAAATACCGTGGATAAATCCCATGAGGATTTCCAAATCATCACTTAATATTTCAGGTTAGTGACGTGACCTAATAGGAAACTTCAAGTACTAACCATAATTTTTTAATAAATGATGATTTGATATGGCGAAATGGAAGGGATTTTGTCCAAGGATTTTATGAAAGGCTTGATCAATACGAATAATCAAAGTTACTTTATGAATATATATAACTTAACTTTACTATATCTTTCATAATCTATTATCATAATAATTTAACAATTTTACCTTAGCCCTTCTTTTGATTTTTTCTTTTTCAATATGCTTGGTCTTTCCTTTGAAAATCATTGATCTTTCAGTATTCATAATATTTTTGATTTTTCTTGTTGACATAGGTGTGCAGGATCAATTTGCTGTTGAACACGTGGTTGCTGGATAGTTGGATGCAGAATGCTTAGCTGCGGAATGTCTGGCTCCAGAATGTACCTATGAAAGCTTTGAAACATGGAATGAAATGATGAAATATGGATGGAATGAAGTATAAGATGAAAATGGATCATGAACTATAATGGAATGAAACATGAACGAAGTGGAATATGATGGAATAAAATATATCACAAATGTGGAGTGAAATGAAATATGAAAAGTGGCCAAAGAGATCAATTTTGAAAATCTGAAATGAAAATGAAATGGATCATGAAATGGAGTGAATGAAGTATGGATGAATGGAGTGAATGTAATATGGATGAAGTGAGATGTGATGAAATGAAATGGATCATAAGTGGAATGTGATACGTATAGTGGGCATGCACTTATGATTTTATGATAGTTGTGTGCAGGAAAAGAACAATTTTGAAAAGCTAAAGTGTTAGAAGGATTCTGATTTTCACTTTATCTTTTATGTATAAACATGCTAATCAATGATTAGTTTTCATGTTTATACTTTATATATATATATATATATATATATATATATATATATATATATTATTTGATTTCAGAAAATACAATTAAGTTAATGAAGAAGAAGGATTCTTCTTCATTAACTTCACATCACTGTTCTCTGTGAATCTCTTGAAAAATTCTTCTCTTGAAAGTGGCTTATGATACAGCTTCAATCTATGACCATTTACAAGAAAATTGACCTTCTCTTCATCTATTGTCCTGATTTTTATTGCTCCATTGTCAAAAAGTTTCACAATTTCATATGGTCCAAGTCAATGTGTTTGGAATTTACCTTGAAAATATTTGAACTTTGATTCAAACAAGAGGGCCCTGTCACATTCTTTGAATTTCTTTTCCTTAATGTAATTATCATGGCATCTAGTCCTTTGCTGCTGGACTATACTTGTTTTCTAGACTGCATCTTGTCTGATCTCATCCAATTCATTAATCTGCTCCAATCTGTGATTTTGTGCCTCTGTTAATTCAAGTCCTAGCTGAAATTCCATTTTAAAAGTTTGAATCTGAAACTCTATGGGAAACAAGACTTGTTTTACATAAACAAGTTCATAAGGAGTATGACCTATTATGCTTCTCCATGTAGTTCTATAAGCCCACAAGGCTTCAGGAAGTCTATCTACCAAATATCTTCTATGTAAATGAAAAGTATTTGTTAGGATCCCTTCAATGACCTTATTAGTAGATTCCACTTGACCATTTGCTTGTGGATGATAGGGAGTATATTTTTAGTGTCTGATTTTGAACCTCTCCACCATTTGTTCCACTAGCCTTGATGTAAATTGAGCTCCTTGATCTTTAACAATTTCTCTTGGGACACCAAAATGAGTAAAAATATCCTCAAAAAGAAAATTAACTACAGATGTTTTAGTAGCAGAAAGTAATGGCTTGGCCTCTACTCATTTGGTAACATAATCAGTGAAAACTAATATATATTTCTTTTGTCTTGATGGAGGACTAATAGGTCCTACAAAATCTAAATCCCATTTCTCAAAAGGTTCAATATGTACCTGAGGCTGCAATGGCATCTCACCTGAAGGAGAAGGTTTCCCTACCCTTTGGAAACTATCACACCTTTTGACATACTCTTGAGCATCTTTAAAAAGGGATGGCCAATAATATTCCAAATGAAGGATCTAATAAGTTGTCCTTTTATCAGCAAAGTGTCCACCACAAGTTTCATCATGACATTCTTTGAGGATCTTAGGCATCTCATATTCTCGAACACATATCCTAATGATAAAGTCTGGAGCTATTTTGTATAACTCATTAGAAACCCATGAATATTTTGCATTGTCATAAATGATCTTTCTTTTTTCTCTTGCATTCATTATTGAAGGAAATTTTCCTGAAACTAGATAATTAGTAATGTCAGCAAACCAAGGAGTTTGAGTAGAAATTGCAAAAAGATATTCATCAGGAAATTGATCTTCAACTAGAGTATTGTCTTTGATGTTTTAGATTCTAGATAGGAAATCGGCTACTGTATTTTGTTTTCGAGGCCTATCTAGAATGGCGATGTTGAATTCCTATAAAAGAAATAACCATCCTATGACTCTGCCATTAGTAATTGATTTGTTCATTAGATATTTAATTGTAGAGTGATCTGTGTGAACAAAAGTTTCATAGCCTGTTATATAGTGTCTGAATTTATTTATGGCATGAACAATAGCTAAGAACTCTTTTTCAGTTACAGTATAATTTAACTCTGAAGGAGTCAAATTTTTACTTGTATAGTAGATGGCATAAGGAATCAGGTCTTTTTGTCCCAATACAGTGCCTAAAGTTGTGTCTGAGGCATTTGTTGAAATATGAAAAGGTAATTTCCAGTTAGTTCCCCTTAAAATAGGTGCTTCAGAGATTTTTGTTTTCAGGGTTTCAAAGGCTAACTAGAAATCAGGGTTCCATTTGAATTCATAGTCCTTGGTAAGTAATTTGAAAAGTGGAGATGCTATCTGGGTGAAGTTTTCTATAAAACTTTGATAATATCTTGTAAATCCTAGAAAACTCCTATCATATTTTTGACAAATTGGAATAGATAAGTTAGAGATGACTTCAACTTTTGACTCATCAACTATAATCCCATCCCTTGAAATGTGATGGCCCAAAAAAATTCCTTCAGTAAACATCATAAATCACTTCTCATGACTTAGTGAAAGATTTGCTTCTTTACATCTCTTTAAAAAAAATTCCAAGTTTGCTTAGGCTTCTTCAAATGTGTTTCCATATACTGTGAAATCATCCATATATACCTCTACAAAATCATGTATTAGATCTGAAAAGATTCCTAGTACTGCCCTTTGAAATGTTGCAGGTGCATTGCATAGTCCAAATGGAAATACTCGGTAAGCATAGGTACCCCAAGGACATGTAAATTTGGTTTTGTCTTGATCTTCAAGTGCCACTTGAATTTGATTATAACCACTAAACCCATATAAAAATGAGAAGTACTTTTTGCTAGCTAATGTATCTAACACCTGATCTATGAAAGGTAGGGGAAAATGATCTTTAAGAGTAGCTTTGTTTAATTCTTGGTAGTCAATACATACCCTCCATTTACCATTTTTCTTTGCCACAATTACCAAAGGAGAAACCTACTGACTATCTGAAATGGAATAGATAAAGTTGAAATTTAACAATTTCTGCAATTCTTCTTTAACAATCTCCCTAAGATTTGGATTCATCCGTCTTTGAGGTTGTCTGATTGGTTTACAATTCTCCTCTATGTAGATGTGATGAGTGCAAGTCTTAGGGATTATCCCTTTCATATCAGTGTACTCCCATGCATATGCAGAAGAATGTCTCTGTAATATCTTGACTAGCTTTTCTTGTTGAGCACTCTGTAGGTTCTTATTTATGTTTAAAGTTTTACCTGGAAATATCTCAATTGTAGAGCTACCAAATTTATCCATGGAGTAAAGAGACATCTGTCTTGATGATAAAAAATCAATGTTGGATTCTTCTTGAAATTGTTCATGTTTGTATTCCGAAGAGGATTCAAAATTTTCTAAGGTATTTAGAATTTGGCTATTTGCACTAATTTATGAAATTGTGAAGAGAGGTTGTATGTCTTCTTCATCCTCAATCCATTGAGTATCATCTTATTCTGTAATTGTTTTTGCTGGAGGATACAAGGTAAATTCCTTGGTTGAAATACCATCAGAGATGTACATATCACCAGATCTACAACTAATGAAAGCATCAGCTATAGCTAACCAAGGTCTTCCTAATATAATAGGATGCCCTCCTAGATTATTCTTAGGAGTTAGGATCATAAAATCCACAGGATACTCCCAAGAATATAGGGACACTGGAATGTCTTCTATTACCCCATCAGGTTTGATCACATATCTATCTGCTAATTGTAACAGTGTGGGTGTAAAAATAAGATTAGGAAGTTTTAGTTTATCCATGATTTATCTACTCATGATATTGATTGCTGCTCCTAAATCAATAAGTGTGTTTTGAATCTCAGTTCCATTGATGTGTATTTTAACAACTGGATTTCCTGGGTCTAGATAATTTGGAATGGAAATCATACCCATCATGATGTCTGCTATTTTTCATGCTAGTTGAATTTTCTTTGTCTCTTTGATTCTTTTTCCTGTTTTTTCATGCTAAACTCCTTTATTTTCTTTTCTAAGATTGGAATTTCCTTGATAGCTTGTAATAATGGGAACTTAATAAAAACATTCCTTAGCTCATCTAAGAAATCATAATTAGGTACCATAATTTGTTTTTCTACACGCTTATCAATTTGTAATCTTTCTGGAAAGGGAGGTGTAGAGGTGGATGTTGATGGCTGATCTAATATAGGAGTTGAAATTATTGGTTCTTTTTGTTTTGATTTTTCAGTGTTTGGGTCTTGAAAAGATGTGTTCTCTTCAAGACTTTTATTTACCCGTAGATAATCTTCCTCGGATTTTTTTTGCTCTTGTATGATTACAGAAGGTTTCTTCTTTTCAAGTGTTCTTCCAGACCTAAGTTGAACATCTTTAAGGTCTAAAGGAGTAATCAAATAGGTTGGAAACTGTTTGCCTTCTATCATTTATGTGTTCTGAGGATTTTTATTGTTGGGGTTTGGTATGGGTTGGGCAGGTAACTGATTTTCTTTCTGAGGAAATGGTAATGAAAGTGGTGGATTTTGATGTTGTGGATTTTGAGGATTTTTTTGAGGAGGGAAATTTATATATGGTGGATAAGATGATGGATATTGATAGTACTGATAGTATCTTCCATAGGGTTTTTGTTCTCCTTGTGCCCAAGTTTGAGATTTATTTTGAAATTCGGGCCAAGGTTGTTGCCAAGAATTCCAATTTGGTGGGGGTTGATTATATAGTTGATCATGGAATCCTTGTGATTGAGGTCCTTGCCAAGGTCTCTTAGAGACAAAATTGAGAGATTATGTGGAATTTGTGTGGGTTTCTTCTTGAAAGATAGCTTTAAGACTAGGAAGTGAAGGACAATTCTTGGTCTTATGCTTTTCTAAAAAAATTACACAAGTCTCTACTATTTTTTCATCCAAAGGGAACTCTCTCAAGGCATGCTTCTTTCTACATTTGGGACAAAATATTGCTAAGGAATCCAATTCAGTTTTTTTCTTGTTTTGTAATTTAAGGGTGTCTATTTGTTCACTAAGACTCCCTAAAATGTTAGATTTGAATTCATCAAGCATATGTCCTATTTCTACCCTACTTATTGTCCTAGAAACAGACTTACTTGCCCTTGCAAGAGCAGGGTCTCTTGGTCCTTTTACAGTTTTAGATTTCCCTCTTGAAAGGTTGATACATAATTCAGTTATTTTAGGTAATGTGAGCTGATATATATCCTCTTTTCCCATCATATTAAGGATATCTAGCCATTCATCCCTAATTGTCTTCAACAAGAGTGCTTTCAAAGTATCTTGGTCTAATTTTTCCATTTTTTCTCTTTTGATGTTATAGTTAAACCTCTCCAACAAATCTTCCAAATTTTCATCATCTTTTTGTAACATTTTAAACACTTCCTCCTTATGGTTGACTAGCATATAGTAATCCAAATACCTCTCTAGAAATCCATGTTTCATGTCTTCCCATGTCCTAATAGAAGTTTTGATCAAACTCATAAACCATTTCAATGCTGCTCCTTTCAATGTTGAAGGGAATAGTTTAAGTTTTTGGGCATCTTGTAAGTAATCATAAGTTCTACATAGGACTTAAAATTCAAATAGAAATTTTTTAGGATCTTCACTTTTGAGTCCATAGAAGTTTGGAAGGACAGAAGGTGAAATTTTTTTCATAGTTGCATTGGTTTCTTCATCTACTATAGGAAACCCAAAAGAGCTTCCCATTTCCCTTCTACCTATTTCTCTGCCTCCTTCTTCACCTCTACCTCCTTCTCCTCTACGTCTACCTCTAGCTCCTCCAAATAGTGTCTATTCTCCATTAAAGAGTCCTCGTCCCCCTTCTTCTGCCATAGTTGATTCTTCTATGGAAGTGGAAAATTTTATGTCTCTAGCAGGGATCCTTGAATCTTCTTCTAAAACAGGTTCAGTGGATGAAGTGGAAGGTATCTCTGATGGAATATCTGATCTTAAGCCTTCTATAAGTCTATGATCGGTATAGGATGGAATGTAGGTTTGAGTTGGAGGTGTGCTGCCTCTTGGTCTTGGTGAAACAAGTGGTGTTCTAGGAATCAAGCTTCTGCTTATTATGAATCTACCCCTTGAGTCTCTTTCTCTACGCATATAATTTTTTTTGGGAGGTAAGAAACAAGGCTACCTAGTTACACTTCCCCGGCAATGGCTCCAAAATGTCTGCTCAACTTAGTGTTCCTAAATTTATGTCATAAATTGTCAACCAGGGCTAGTAAAATGTTGAAGTGAAGTGCACTATTTGTGCCTAGGTATCTTGTTCCTTCTTAGTTTTTTAGTGTTTTTTAGTGTTTTTGGTTTTTTGTTTTTTATGCTAAGAGGAAAAGAACTAAATTTTTGGAAAAGAGAAGTTATTGATCAAACTAAAACATAACAGAACCTACTTTAAACTATGTATGGCACTTCAGAACAGAAAATGCTAATCCACAGATTGTAAAGCTTGACAAGAAAAATAACTCATAACATTAAACTCAGTCCAATTCATTTCATTAGAGGTATGTTGGAACAACTTGTGAAAAGGATAAGTTTGATGTAATGAATTTCTCTATAGTAAACAACAATTTACAATATCACAGAGAAAATCTCATCCATAGTTAGGAATTTGTTGGAACATTTTGAGAAAAGATTATCTGCAACATCGTAAGGAACCCTATGCTAAAATGACTTATGACACTAAAATTAACCCATTCTGCCACACAAAATGTTACTATTAAGCCTCTTTCAAGGGTTATATATCTCTTGGATTCACCTCCTAGTCAAAGTTTAAGTTGCACAAAACCTGAGCTACCGAGGCCGTTTCCAAGCTTACGGAGGTTAATTGACATCTGTGCAAAGTTCTGGAGTTGAATTTAAGCGCCCACCTTCCATAGATCCATTTTCCAACATGGCCATACTCCTAAATCCATGGCCTTAGTGGTCTACGTGCTGGCTGCTATCATAAACTTCAGGAGACAGTTACATTTTATTGCTTTATAAAGAGCGTTTGCATACGCACGTAGAGTTAGTGAATAGGAGTTGATAGTTGTTAAGTTGATATATCTGTTAAGTTGATGTGCGTACTCTGTTATGTGGTGATTACGCTGCCTTGAGCCGTAATACCACCAGCCTGTAATGACTTTCTTTTTAATGTGAAGAACTCTGTTTCATAACTTAATTCGTGTTTGAAGATCATACCGGAGCTGCGTAGAGGGCCCCTGCTCAGCCGAGGTTCTGTGTATTAATGTATATATTTTTCATTTCATTTCTTTAAGTAATCATTGTATCATAACCCATTACATGTTCATATTTCATAGTTGTTTTATTTCTGTTCATACGTTTCTGTAATTTCCATTGCATTCCTGTCTTTTATGTTTTTATGATTGTTAAAATACTGATCAGTTTTCTTGTGCAGGTTTTAGGTAGACAGCCCGGGGCATTTTCATGGTATTTTTGCTAATGATATGAAACTGATATTATTCTGCTGCTAGTTTTCTTTCACAGTCTTTGTTTAACTTCAGTTTTGTCTTGTGCACTTCAGTTTTGTTTATTTGATTCAGTAGTTAAAATTAGACATATTAAGCTACTCATAGTGTCTTCAGCTACCTCCGAAAGCCACAGCTGGACTGATGGTGAGGGGCTGCATGATGAGATGTATAGTTTAGTATTAGTTTCCTTTCTGCAAAATTAGATATATTAAGCTGCTCATAGCGTTTTTAGTTTCCTCCGAAAGCCACAGCTGGACTGATGGTGAGGGGCTGCATGATGAAGTGTGTAGTTTAGTATTAGTTTCTTTTTCTGCAAACTTAGATATATTGAATCATGTATGACATCTTCAATTGCCTCCGAAAGCCACAGCTGGACTGATGGCGAGGGATTGAATCATGTATGTATGGTTTAGTATTAGTTTACTTTCTGCAAATTAAATATCAGTTACACAAGTTGTTTATGATTACTTCCGCAAGTCATAGCTGGTCTAATGATGAAGGGTCAGAAAATGAATTGATGTAATCTGATTTAGATTTCTTTCATTGCGATTTTGAATTTCCATAAGCGTAGTTTCTTTTGTGTTCAGTTGGCAGCAAGAATAGTTTAGTTTTCATATTCACTAGTTTCTTGTTTTGATTCATTAGATTAACAACACTTTCCATTTCAGCAGTTTACTTTCTTTTGTCATTGTAATTTCAATTTGCTTTTGAAGTTTCGAGATTGGTAAATCATTATAGGGGATATCACTTCCTTGAACAATTATAACCAAGCTTGTTTTTCACTTTAGAATTTCCATTTTACCTTAGAAAGACCATAAACGACAAAAAGTTAAGAAAGAGGTTATCTTGCACATATAGTGCGCCGCACTTCATCAGCTTACGATTCCCGGATTGACAATTAAATGCAGCAATTTAGGACACACTAAATTTACCAAACATTTTGGCGCCGTTGCCGGGGAAGTGTAACTAGGTAGCCAATTTCTTAAAAAAAAAACACAAAAAAATCATAAAAGAAGGGAAAACTTGATAACTTCTCGAAGTATGCTCTCCTCTTGCACCTAGTGTGATCTGGAGGATCAGAAAAGAGAGTTATTGGTTTAGTAATTTCTTAAGTATGCTCTCTTCTTGCACCTAGTGTGATCTGGAAGATCAGAAAGAGAATTATTAGCCCAACTTTTATTAAAATATAAAAAATGACATGCATAGAGCAAGAGATTCTAGGGGAAGGTTTATAGCTAAAGCCAAGAGTTCGATTTTCACAACTCCATCTTCTTCAAGGCATAGACCAGATTCACCATCATCTACCCCTAGCCTTAATATTTTTGGAAGTCAAAGAACAGCTGAATTAGAGGATTCTCCTACACCACCTACTAAAGCCTACTTAGAAAACAAAGAAACTTTCTCTCATCCTTCCTTGATAGAAGAACTAGAGGACTATAAGGACTCTAAAGAAACTATCATGGCAAAGGAAGTAATAAATAGAGGTGGAGGTAGAGGAGGAGGAGATAATGAAGATAACAATGGTGAAGGAAATAATGGTAGAAATAGGGACGATTTTCTTGGATTCCCTATAGTTGATGAGGAAACTCATGCAACGATGAAAAATATTTCACCATCTGTTCTCCCTAACTTTTATGGATTACGAAGTGAGGATCCTGAAACATTTCTGTTTGAGTTTGAAGTAGTGTGCCGAACTTATGACTATATGGAAGATTCTCAAAAACTCAAACTGTTTCCTTCAACATTGAAGGGATATGCTTTGAAATGGTTCATGGTATTAGCCACTCAATCTATCAGGACTTGGAATGATATGAAACAAAAATTTTTGGATAGATACTTGGACTATTGTATGCCCACCAATCACAAGGATGAGGTATTCAAAATGATGCAAAAAGAAGATGAAAATTTGGAAGACTTAATTGAAAGATTTCAATACAACTTGAAAAGAGCAAAGATGAGCAACTTAGATAATGAAACCTTGAAAGCCCTCCTATTGAAATCCATTAGAGATGAATGGATAGACATTTTAAACATGATGGGTAAAGGAGACATTTCTCAACTCCCATTTCATGATATAACAGAACTATGTATCCAATTCTCAAGGGGAAGATCTAAAACTGGAAAAGGGCCTAGGGATTCTTCTCTTATTAGGGCTAACAAATCTGCAACTGGATCAGTAAGTAGGGCGGAGATTGGTAATATGCTTGATGAGTTTAAAACTGATATCTTAGGGGGTCTTAGTGAACAACTAGACACCCTTAAAATCCAAAACAAGCAGAAAGCAGAAACAGATGCTTTAGCCATCTTTTGTCCGAAATGTAGAAAGAAACATGCTTTAAGGGAATGTCCCTTGGATGCAAAATTTGTAGAAACATGTATGATTTTCTCAGAAAATCATGAAATCAAGGATTGTCCTTCAATCCCTGGACTCAAAGCTGTTTTTCAAGAAGATCCAAATTCAATAGAATCTCTCTGTTTTGTCGCAAGGAGACCTTGGCAGGGACAACAATCTCAAGGGTTTAATAACCCTATGAATCTTCAAACCCCACCAAATTGGACTCCTTGGCAACAACCTTGGCCCCAACATCAAAATTCATATCAGCCATGGGTACAAGGGATGCAAAATCCTTATGGGAGATTTTCTCAATTTTATCAATATCCTCCATCTTTTCAAAACCAACAAGCTCCACAATTTCCAAGCCAAAATCCACAACAAATTTCATTGCCATTTCCACAACATCAACCTTCTCAACAAAATAAAAATCCTCAACTCATGCTCCCATACCAACAGAAGACAAATCAACTTCCAGCTCAGCCATTGCCAAATCCTAACAATAAGAATCCTCAAACTACTTATATGGTAGAAGGACAACAATTTCCTACCTATATGATTGTTCCTCTCCACGATGTACAACTCAGATCTGGTAGAGTTTTAGAAAAACCTTCTATAGACATTCAAGAGCAAGATACCTCTGAGGAGGACTCTCTTCAAGTCAATAAAGGTTCTGAGGAAGAATCTCTTCAAAATTCAAAAATTCAAAAAGAAAAAGAAAAGCTAGCATCCACAACTCCTATAGTTGAGCAACATGTATCTTCATCTACCCCTCCTTTTCCGGAAAGACTACAAATTGATAAGGGGGTGGAAAAACAAATTTTGTTGCCTAACTATGACTTTCTAGATGAATTGAAGAATGTTTGTATCAAGATTCCATTTCTACAAGCCATTCGAGAAATTCCTATTCTAGCAAAAACCATAAAGGAGTTGAGTTTCAAAAGACCAGGAAGAAAGCTAAAGGACACAAGAAGAATCCACCTGGTAGGAAAGATTGCAAACATTATGATGGGAAAAATTGCCATGCAGAAATATGTAGATCCAGGAAGTCCAATTGTCAAGACACATATAAATGGGATAGAAATTCCAAACACATTGATTGACTTAGGGGCTGCTATCAACATTATGAGTAGGCAGACTATGGAACAGTTAAAACTTCCTAACCTTCTTTTTACACCTACTTTATTGCAACTTGCAGATCGATCGGTTATTAAACCAGACGGTGTATTAGAAGATATTTCAGTCTCCTTAGATTCTTGGGAATATCCAGTAGACTTTATGATTTTGACTCCCAAAAGCAATCTAGGAGGACATCCAATTATCTTAGGAAGATCTTGGCTGGCCACAGCTGATGCTTTTATTAGTTGTAGATCTGGAAACATGTACATTTCTAATGGTAATTCGACAAAGAAATTCAATTTGTATCCTCCCGCAAGAGCAATTACAGAAATAGGAGACAATGAATGGGTCGATGATGAGAACACTATACAGCCTGTCTTTACCATTTCTGAGATTAGTGAGGATAGTCAAATTCTGAACACATTAGAAAATTTTGAGATAACTTCAGAATATGACCCCACACAATTTCAGTTGGAATCTGACATAGAATATTTATCATCAAGACAAATGTCTCTTTACTCTATGGAAGAATTTGGTAATTCTATTTTTGAGATTTTTCCAGAAAAGACATTAAATATCAACAAACATCTGGAGAAGTCACAACAAGAAGAACTAACCAGAATCTTGCAAAAACATTCTACTGCATTTGCATGGGAGTATACTGACATGAAGGGTATTGATCCTAAGACTTGCATCCGTCATATCTATATTGAGGAAAACAGTAGACCAATCAGACAACCTCAAAGAAGGATGAATCCAAATCTTAGGGAGATAGTGAAAGAAGAGCTCAAAAAACTACTCAATGTAAACTTCATTTATCCAATTTCAGATAGCCGATGGGTTTCTCCTTTGGTTATAGTACCTAAAAAGAATGGTAAATGGAGGGTATGCATTGATTACAGGGAATTGAACAAAGCAACTTTGAAGGATCACTTTCCTTTGCCTTTTATTGATCGGGTATTAGATACATTAGCAGGTAAAAAGTACTTTTCATTTTTGGATGGTTTTAGTGGCTATAATCAAATTCAGGTAGCACCTGAAGATCAAGATAAGACCACATTTACTTGTTCATGGGGAACTTTTGCCTACCGAGTGCTTCCTTTTGGGTTATGTAATGCACCTGCAACATTCCAAAGAGCAGTACTAGGAATTTTTTTCTGGTCTAATCCATGATTGTGTGGAGGTTTATATGGATGATT